>CALSCE010010657.1:15740364-15753672 GCA_943593645.1 Bovichtus variegatus | reverse complement strand
ATCTATCTATCTATCTATCTATCTATCTATCTATCTATCTATCTATCTTTCTTTCTATCTATGTGTTTTGCATTTCTCACTCAATTCCTGCAACAAGAGTTTCCTGCAGCACACCCTGCAAGAACAAACAACAAGGGAGTAAAGACAATGTCCTGCCATTCTATATAGTTCAGCATCCAGCTGATGACAACTCGCCTGTTTAAATTGATCATCAGATCCCATATAATTTCGACAAAGTGTCAAACCTTTTCATGGCTGCAACAAGCAGCAGCCCTATAAACGATGGATCCCCTCGACATCTACATAATGACACTGCATCCAACTTCCTGCACCTGCCCTGAACATTCATTCAAAAGAGCATCATTAAAATGCCATATAATTGCTAATATTCTCATTAAAGTACATTTTTTTTATAAAATGGAGATCTTACTCCTTGAATAACTTCCGAAAACAATTCACAAAGTTTCATTCAATTCTGGCAGGCAGGAAAGTTGACACTTAAATGTAGCTCACACTTTCTCAAACAACCCTTTTTCAATGTCCTCAGCACCCAATGTATGATTGATGAGATTTGAGAGTGCATTTGTGGAGCAAAAATAGTGTTGCATATCTATCTCCATTAAGGGTATTGGAACAATTTCATTTAATCTTTATTGAGATGTTACAGTTTTCCCTGGAGACGCAGTGTCTAGTGTATTTTCACCAACAATGCTGATTCACAGTTGACTGTATGCCATTACAGATGCAACAGGATGACCTTCCCTAGTCAAAAAGCTTAATCCCCACTTCTTTGAAGGGACCCTATGGTGAGGGCTAATGGAATACAACTCCTCTTCAGCTCCCCAGCGAGTTGAAGAGGATTTTTCTGATTGAAAACTTCCTGGAGGTGTCTTGCTTGGTTTGTGTAATGTTGTAATTACTGCTGGGGGTCTCCTCCCGCTCTGTTTGCTGGGGAGCTGAGCAGCGTTTGCTGGCGCTCCAGGGTTCTCCCTCAGTTCAGCACACTTAGGCCCGTCTAATTAGAGTCTCTGCCACATCTCCGTACTGCTGTCTCCATGCGCAGCTGGGTACAACCCCCAAATCAAGCTGTGGCGCACAAACGCTCGCCGACCCATGTTCTGCGAGCAACAACAGGCGACACTCCCAAAGCGATGTGAACATTAGCTCCTTCCTTCCTTCTCTCTCTCTGTCTCTGTCTCTCTCTCTCTCTCTCTCTCTCTCTCTCTCTCATTCATCCCCTCCCTTCTCCTCTTCATCCACCACCACCTCAGTCCTCTTTTCTCCATCCTTCTTTTTTCCCTCGCTTTGTTCTCCCTGTTCTCCTTACCAAGCTCAGGCACAGCAGCTACAAAGAGCCCCACATAGGAAGATGAGAGGGAGCAGAGAGTGAAGAGGGTTCAGATGCTGCATAGCGCTTGTGTGCTCGTACGTGTGTTTGTGTTTCCGTGTGTGTGGAAGTCTGAGAATGTGAGGCGGCAGGAGATCGCCAGGGTAGTGAGAGTCGGTAGTACACCCAGAGGCACTGAGAAAGAACAGAGAGAACACTTGCCCCCCCTTCAAGAGCAGTTGTTCAACCCCCCGAGGCGAGGTGATGCAGGGATGGGGGAGCATTGCAGGGCGGAGAGGTGGCAGGCAAAGCTACACTCGTCTGCTTTTCTCTTTCACCTGTTCACCTTTACAGTCTCTTCAAACTCTCCCCCACCCGTTCCTTATACCCAGTGGGTTCATGGAGACTGGTGGTGTAGATTTTTTATTTTATTTTTTTTTTTTCACTTCTCCTTGTCTCAGATAAAGTTGAGAATACACCAGCTGCCTGTATACTTGCAAATCTATAAGATACAAGCAGATGTGCTAATCTCTTGTTCAGGTGAAATTCCCATGGAAGTGCGAGCGTCGGTGTGTAGTCGGTGCATTGAACACTAAACATGCCTGTCAATGCTCTTCACTGCACTACAAATACACTGTTGTATTGTCCATTTGCTATTTAAGAACTGGAGTATTTAATTATACTCGGTGGCTTTTGACGGGAAAAAAAAAAGGTTCGTAAACCTCACCTTCTGAACCCAGAGAGAAGAGTATGTCATTCTACTCTAAGGCTGTGTTCATTATGTATACTGCTTGTATGTTTCCATGTATGGATGCATGCGTTTGTGTGCGAGTGTCTAATGAGGCTGTGTTTGCGTCGATCAAGAGGGAGGGATGCATAAACATGGAAGGAAACAGCAGTGTTTGAATCACATACAATGAGGGATGAAACAGTGTGCAACACAGAGCATGATGCGTCCTCTGGGACTCGTTCACACACATACACACAAACACGTACTGTACGTAGGAAAACACATATAGACTCATAGCATCCTAATCAATTGGGAAAAACAACACAAACCGAAGAGCGGCCATGTTTTGAAGAGGCCCTTGGTCTGATCATTTGGAGAATATACTATATGTATGCATATACATATTCACGTATGGTATATTCTTTTTTCTCTCACCTATATACTTGCACTCATATGAAATAATAAGAACGAGAGAGGATGTGGGACCTTGTTTTCTCCCAACAACACAATCCTGCACCTGGAGAGTTGAGGGAAGTGACCATATTTACAGAGTACACTCTCAGTTCTGCTATGGCTTTTCTTCCATTTCTCTCTACCTCTGTCTCTTGTGTTTGAGAACACACACCTGCAGCCAGCCTCTAACCACGCGCCATGCTTCAGTAATCTGCTGACTCCCTTTGATTTACAGCTTTACGTCTGATGAGTAGCCAAAGAACTCTGACTGCCTGGTAACTTGACACTGTGCACCATTTATTAGACCCAATCGGCTACACCTTATACCAAACCAAAAGGAGGGCAACAAATAACTACTGTGTCATGGCTGGATTTTCCGGCTGAAAGACTATCTCTGTGATTGTGTGATTTAGATGACAGGAATTCTGAAAAATATCACACTTTCCTACTGGTATAGTATGTCCAGAGGTCAGTGTTTCAAATTGCTGGAAATAAAAATGTTTCCTGGATAATTTAGTTTTGATGTTTTCCAGCAGGCCTATTTTTTGGAAGCATTTTTGCCTGTATTTTGATCAGGGATATGTTAGAGACGGTAACAGTGAAGCAATATACACAAGGCCCAAATATATTTCATTTTTACCTGCAATTTTTTTATGTTTAAGTTATTAGCTTATAAGTAAACCATTACTCACGCTTAATAAATAGTTTGGCAGATGATTATTTGTCTGAAACAATATTGGAGCATCTTGCGTGTCCTTCCTCCTCATAGTTTAGTCCATCCCTGCAATAAGTTCGCACACAGATAAAACATTTTTGATTAGTGTGTTGATGCTTATGCAGAGAGTTAAGTCAACTTCCAGGCAACCGGAAAACTGAATTGCTTACAGGCTGCCAAAAGAGAGGGAACGTTTAGTATTAGCATGTAAATTTAGCCTAGCAAGCTAGCATCGCTATAGTTAGCCTGCTGATTCCCTCCCCCTCACTTCTCATATTACCAATGATGTGAGGCAAGGTGAGCTCATAAAGTGGTGACTATCTATCTATATATATATATAGATAGATAGTCACCACTTTATGAGCACTTTATATATATTAAGCAGCTATATGTAGCTGTTTACAGTGAAAGGATATCTACATCTAAATCAAGAGTGAATAACACTGAACAAAGTCTTATTACATTATTTATAAAATAACAACTAAGGAAATACAATTTTATAATAATATCTTCTAATTCATTTCATATTAGAAATGAATACAGAATAATGTTTGCTTAAAATGTGGTAAATGTGGTATATTGTGGTATAAAAAAGTGAATTGCTAATGACTCTAATATCCACTATCGATATGTTTTATTGTTATTCAGTTGTTTGTACATGCATGATGGATGTTTTAACATGGAAAGTGGGCTCACCAACACAGCATGTCACAGGGCCATAATGCATGTGCTATTCCCCTTATTTTTATATCAAACAGTGTAGAGGGAACCGACAATGAAATGACACACAAGACACATGGGCAACATTGCAGTAACCCCTTAAAACTGCTTTCAACATTATATCAAAATCACATGTTGAATCTTATCGTTATCAGTAATTAAAATGCAATTTTAAAGAAATAGAAAATCTCAACTACGTAACAACAATCTTGTGGCAAAATGTTTTTTTTTTTCATACATTTTAAGTTGATCATATCTGACAACAGCAAGTGTTAGTTTTCATGTATAATTTTGATCGTGTTAGCGTGAATATAACAAATTTAATTAAAGAAAGGTTAAAAAAGAGCAAATAATTTATTTGGTCCAAACACAACTCCCACTCTTCTCCCTCATGATTTTACCAGTAGCCTAACACTGTCATTAACACTGTCAAGAGAGCAGCTCTTAAAACTAAGCGTGTCTTGCTTTTCCCCTCCACGGTGCAGGCCGTGCGGACGGAGTTGTCATCAGTTTAGTCCTCGCCCTTGTTTTAACACATCTCCAGGGATCAGTGCTTCTTGAGGAGACATTTACATTTACTCTTTTTACAGCGATTTCTTTTTTTTTTCCTCTTTAAACTTGTTTCTTGGCAGGTTGACCTGTCGAGAGGAAGCCCACAGTGCCTCACAGCCAGTTGAGCTGCGTTCAAAAGCTGTTAGAACTGTGTTCAAAAATGCCTCCTCTGGTTTCAGCCTCTGGGGAGCTCAGAATACTCTAGAGAGCAGCTTTTCTGTGTATGCCAAATTTGAGAATAAAAAATATAATAATAAAGAAAATAAATGAAAAGCAAATAATGCATTTGTGAATTGTGTATATTAAACAGCATGAGTAAAATATATGTCAATAAAACCATGACTTTTATATATGACTTCACAGATTAGCTAATTTGTTGATCATATCTCCTTCCTTTCCATGTGGGTTTAAATAAGATTGTGCGTTTTGACTACATTAAATGGAATTGTATGCTTTCTATGAACAATAAACATTTCTTCTTCTTCTTGTGTCTAAAAAACAAACATGAAGTACATCTGAGGAAGTCCTTGATAAACAATATATACGGCAAAGACAGTCTGTTGCAGCGAGTCTGATCTGTTAAACTGGCCTTAAGCAGATACTGATGTAAGTGCTGAGTTTCTCAAGGCTAGAGAAATGATAATCAGTCATGGTTTGTGAAAGAGGGAGTATCTCTATCGCCTTGTCCTCAAAAGCAAAGATAATTGCATGCAGGCGATCATGTGAGCGTAATCTTAAAAATGAAAGAAATATATATACAGTACGTGGAGTGCCACATAAGCACACATGCACAACACATACATGCACGAACACATGTTCAATTGACAACCAGCTTAACGAAGCAATACAATGTATGCTATATGTGTGTGTGTGTGTGTGTGTGTGTGTGTGTGTGTGTGAGAGAGAGAGAGACAGAAAGTGAGAGTGAAAAAGAGAAGCAGACAAAGAGAGAGCTGCATGGCCTCCCATCTTAAGGAGGGAGAGTGATACAACTGAGAAAGCAAGAGGACGTGGGAGGCGAGCGGGTGGGTGAGGGGTGAAGGGGAGCCCATCTAAACTCATTTCGAAAATCAGAACTTCTTTTCTAAAGTCAGCATTTCAAATCAGAGCGTGTCCCCTCTCATTTAATGCATCATTTTACGAAGTGATAAATTTGTGAATTAGACATACATCCTTTTTGCTTTTAAGATACTGGGCCTCATAAGGGAGGGAGCAGTGTGGAGGATTTAAGAGCGTTTCGCCGTGTCAAACATTAAAACCCACAGGGAGAGCATCAGCACAATTAGACTGGGGTGAAGGGAAGAGAGAAAAAAATCCACAGACAAAATCAGGATCTTAAGAGCAGCGGCGTTATTCGTCTGTACAGTAACGTGGTTATCTGTCGCGGGTGATCCTTTTAAACGCTTCGTTTGCAGGGATAAAAGCAGAGCGGAGGAAATAAACTTAGTTCTGCCTCCAATCTGCAAATCCTTGGTGGTCATGGAAGATGATCCCAATTTGCTTCTGAGCAGCACTGTCAGATCTCACAATAATAAATAATTTAAGACTTTAAGCAGCAATTATGCTCGATAAATGTGGAAAGCCTGTAGACCACTGCTTGCCGTAGCCAGACGATGCTGAGGCTCCTACAAAAATACACCAGTCGCTACTTATGTCATAGCCAATAAATCATGCAGAAAGGTTAATGAGAAATAGTTGATTTCATATCAGGTACATTTCCAGAACCTACTGCAGGTTTATATAATATAAAGTAACTGTTTGGTCTGGAAATACAATTACCAACACCTCAAATTCTAATTTGAACAGGTCCCTAAAGTTCTGTTTGGTTGACCCCAAACATACGTAATGTCAGTGACTGTGTAAGACAACATACTTTTCTTTGTCAGTGAATAACTTTTAGGCAAAACAAAAGGCATATTTTTTGTTGTTCAATAAAACATATTAAGATGAAATATCTCCCTGTTTGTTTTATGTCACCTTCATCAAATGTGCAAAGCTAATTTGTGTCAAACACTAATACTTTTCAATATACTGAATTTCAAGAAGGTCAGAAGAATAACAAATATTAAAGTAAACAAAAAAGGGTTGAATTTGTAGTTCTAATTATTCTATCTATACATACAGCAGCAGGGTCCGTGGGCTGCAACTATCAATTACTTGCATTAGCGATTACTTTTCCGATTTTTTTGGATTAATTGTTTAATTGAAAAAAAACATCAGAAAATACTGTCAAAATGCCCATCGCAATATCTGTGATTTCAAAGAGATGTAATCGAATTGCATCTTTTTTCCAAACATTTCACTTGAAATGGCAAACAAACATTGATTTAAATCTATATAAATTGACTCTCAATTAACAAAACAATGAGGAAAGCCAAGGCTCAGGCTCTGACACTACGGCTGAGTGATGTATTTGATTTGATTGTAATTGATTGACTGAATCTCAATCGTACTTACAGGACAACAATGACAAGTCGAGTCAGACACTTGTGTGCCGATATGAAAACAAGTCATGCGATGCAATGCACCTCGTAGTCGATGAATCAAGCTCGGCTTGCGATATAAATAAAGGTGTTTGCGTGCCTACCTTTCTACAGTAAATAAATTAATTATTGAACGATGATTAATAAATTGTCTACATGCAGCGGCATTACAACAAACTTTTGAGTACTGACAAAGACTCCCTGAAACCGTAAAGCATGTAACTTCAGATCATTACACTCCCCGTTTGGATTGTAACCAATAAACCAATCAGTCAAACAGCCAAGTAAACAATAAGTACAATCTGAGCCAAGGCGTGCAGGGAGATAGGGCTGTCTGGTTTCAGAACGCTGTGCTTTGGTTTGATTTCTCTCTCTGCGGTTTGGTTCGGTCTCTCATGAGCTGTCTGCCTATTCTGTAGCCCCATCTTTGCCTTTTGTGTCTGCTAAAACTGTGCCAAATCATCGAGTCTCCTCCAGCTTCCACAGCTACTTAGGTGAGACACTAAATGTAGAACAATAATTACACAATTTAACAATAAAGGATGGGAAATTACTCTCTATTGCTTAACATGTTTGTTCTTTTTCACAATGTAATGTCATTCGATTAATCTTTTTAGAAACGTAGGTTTGAAGTAAACCTTCCCCCAAATCATCATTAGTTCCTTTTCATGGAAGAAAATAGCGCCAACGCAGCATTTACATTTATTACTGACTGGGAGCATTTAATTCCAGGATGTGAGTTGTGAGGTCTGTTACACAGCATGCTCATGTTCATTTTTAGGCTGGCACAGGCTGCGGAGGGAAACAAAGCCAGAGAGCACTAGAAAATGAGACAGAGATAATTAGGGAGAAAGAGAGGCTATAAAGTTTAGATTTTGGCACGCGGCACTATTTACCTAGAAGAGTCACCGTGTCCATTCGGGCTAGATATTTTGGTGGCCACTGGAATCCGGTTTGTGAATACCTGCATTGAGCCACCGGGGCAGAGGCAATGCTGTGAGGCCACGGACAGGCAGGAGCCACTGGTCACCACAGTTTGAACACGGTGCCCTCATGCTGTTTGCTCCTCTGCCGCCTCCTCTCCTGTATGGCCTGCACTGTGTTTGCTCATGCGTGGATATGAAATAGCAGCAAATATGATGTGATGTGTGGAAATGAGTGCCACCTTGCAGGAACTGAGATGCATGTTTATTTTACTTTATGAAGTTTTTTTTTATTTTTTTTTATGCTTCTATGTTTGTCTAACTCCTGACAATCCTGGTAGAAATATGAGTAAAGATGTGCATCCATAAATTATTAATTATATAAGGGGTAGTGGTTATATTTAGTTTAATTTGATTTTTTTATGAATTTTCAGTTCATATCCTGCTAAAGTAGTGTGTACACAGTCTGGATGTATTCCTTGAGCCGTGGTGGGACAAATCATTTATATCCTGTTAATCTTGTTTTTCAGATTCAAAAGATCATTTTACATTTCACACGTAAGCAAACTTGCCAAAGTGCAGTAAAATATAATTAATGCAAATAAATAACATCTTAATGTCATGCAGTTTCCCCACGATATTCACCATCACTAATCAAGACTGCTGGCACGTTTCTTGTAATTCCATTGTCCAAACAAATAATCCAGTATTTTAATTTTAAACAACTCTGTTATTTCAGTGCACAAGAAGCATCAAATACAGTAATTGTTGCCAGACAACAATGACTACATCAGCTGCAGAAGTTGCACCAGTATATTGCACTGAAGGCTGACACGAACGAGCATCGAGCCCGAGTATTCCTGGAATACCATGGATGTGGCCACAGGGGTATGAAGAGAGCGGAGACAAGAGGAGTGGACTAGAGTGTAGGGGTTTGAAAGAGAGACGAGGGAAAAAAAGAGAATTCCCAAAGACTTAATTCTCCTCTGTTCTCTTTTCCAGGCCAACAGGGTTTCTTCATTCCCTATCGTTAGTAATGCTGGAATCTTACAGTGAAAAGTAGAGAAATGGAATGGCATTATATGAAACGGCGTTCTGACACCATGCGCTGTCGACGGAATCTTTTAAAGTTAACAGGCCATATAATTCATCCCTTAAAATATTAGTCCTTTTCCCACAGGCAGGGGTTAGTCATGGAGAGCTGAAAGGGCTGTTTGCTGTGTTGTGTTGTGGTGGGGGCTGAAATAAGCTTATTATCAAATTTCACTCTCAAAAACTGCCTGATTTCTTGGATGCATGAAATGCCCTGTCTCTTCTGTGAGGGCGGCTGGTAATGCTGAGTGACAGGTACTCCAGAACAGCGCCAGAGTCCAGTCTGTCGCCAAGGTGATGACGTTATGGCAACCAGCTGTCAAACGGCTGGATAACCGCCGTCGTCGACAAAGACGCTCACCAGAACCAGATGCTGCTAGCATTACCACCAATTAGGAGTCAGGAGCTGGGTGCCTGTCGGAGGAGAAGGCCAACAGAGAACAGGGGAATAACACCATCACTGTCAGACACAGCTACGACCACTGAGGGACAACAGAGCTGCGGAAAGAGGGAAAAAAAAAAAAAAGATGAGGAAAGACAGTGAGAAACACAGAATGTAAAAGTGAAATTGAATTCCAATGACGATTGCTTGTTTTAATCAGGGAACTTCGTCAACTTGTTCCACGACTAAGAGTTAGAAAGGAGAATAAATTAGAGAATGAAAAAAGCAGAATCTGCCACATAGGCTCGCTGTCATTTGCAATTTGGATTTGTTTTCCTGAAACACACAAAACTTAGTCCACAATCTCCCTTCCTCTTATCTGACTCTTGACGCTAGGATTGACTAATAAAAACGCAGACAGACAGATAGAAACAGAAGCCTACTACCTGAATCATCATTGCCATCAACAGTGCAGTGTTAGGCGAACATAGAAGTAATGAGAGGGAACAACAGGAAGAGACTTGCAGTCTGGCTTTTGCACAGCATCGTTACAGCAGCATAAATGCCCTCTGAACATGAAGAGCTCTGTTGTCTAGTCAAGCATGTTCTGAATGAAGAGTAATTTCATGTCCTTGTGTAAAAGTATACCCTATTGTTTGAGAATTAAGCACAGCATATAGGCCTGTAATTATACCTCCACAATAGCGGGTTTTCAGAAAAGGGCTGGAAATAGCATTGGAGGGTTCCGGTCTGAGCTTCGAACTACAGAGCTACTAACAGGCTGACAGAGTGTAAAATGGCAGAGAGCAGAGAATAGAATCAAAAACGTTTTACTGCCTGTGGATTGGAGGAGGCTGCCGCCATTGTCCAGTAACTTCCTGCTTTGCACTGTGGTGCATGGTTTATAAATGTGGGTACAGTGCTGTGAAGGCTTTTGTTAAAGGCAAGACTATTGTAAAGAACGTTTAGAGGCGAGGACATCAGGAAGAGAAAGAGAAAAGTAAATAAGATAAAAGAGGACTGAAGAGGAGACGATTAAACGAGGAACAGACACAAAATGTAGAGAGTCTAAATAAGACTCTCTGTTAGTCCCACTCCATAGCCATTTCGTATCCTGAAATAACATTGTGCTTTTATCCCAATTTCATAAGTGAGCCGCCTGGCATGGTGCCTAACTACCCAGCAAATAGAGGGAATAATATCATTATATCATATACAATACAGGGAAATCCCAGTGGTGAGCAGACTGCATGAGCAGCTGTCTGATAGAGACAGTGGGCATGTGAGTCTTTATGTGTGTGTGCATGTGCTGTAAAAACGTGTGGGGAGAGGTGCACAGTAGTTGTGCGCGTGTGTGCGTTTGTGTGCGTCTGTGTGTGTGTGTGTGTGTGTGTATGTGTGTGTGTGTGTGTGTGTGTGTGTCTGTGTGTCTGTGTGTTTGTGCGCCTGTGAGCGTCGTCATTGACTTTGGCTTTATAGCAGGCTCCCGGGCAGTGCTTTACCTGGGACCTAATCAGTCAGTGAGCCTCACTACCTCCCGGGACCTCCCAGCTGGAGGGGGGATGTGTGTGCATGTGTGTACATGAGAGGGAGAGAGAGAGAGAGAGAGAGAGAGAGAGAGAGAGAGAGAGAGAGAGAGAGAGACAGGGAGGGAGAGAGAGAGAGAGCGAGAGAGAGCGAGAGAGGGTCCAAAGGGGGGGCTGGAGACGGCTGTGCAGAACAGAACGGCCTTCTGGGAGCCGGTTCGACCCCTCCTTCTCAGTTTCAGTGCCCACGGCTCTCTCTGACTGGCCACAGTCAAGGTGATCTTCTGTTCCACAACACACACCTCCACAGGTACACACACAGACACACACAGACAACGCAATACAGACAGATTGAAATGTCACTGTCGTACTGATGTATAGGAGGTAAATCAAACTGTCATGTACTGCTCATTCACACACACCCAAACACAGAAGGCAGAAAATTGCTGAACGGTGGCAAATAAGGTCATATAATTTCTTTCCATAGGAATAATCGGGTTTGCGCCCAAATTTTGAGGGAAATGACACACACAAATTAACCAGCCATCAGTGTAACTCCTAACTGCTTGTGACAGTATTTACAGGACATGGCAGCCTTTGTCTAGAGCTGCGAGCGCTAAGTGTGGCCAGGCGGCGGTCTTACTCGATGAGGAGATGCTGGACGTCAGCCACGCTGAGCCCCCTGGGCCTCAGTCCCTGGGGTGAGCACGGGTTCAGGGAGAAAACCGCGTACCAGTCAACTGCCAGTCCACAAGCTTCCAAATAGCCAACCTCCACCTGGAGAATCACTTTACATGGAGAAAAAGAGGCGACGAGGTGGAGAGAAGGAAACCGGGGAGGAGAAGGATGGTGAGAAGAAGAGGAAACATAGCAGGTTGCCATGACGAGGAAGCAGGGGAATAAAACACAAACAGAGGAGGGTGGCACTGGGGTTGTCAGCATTGAGAGCAGTGACAGCTTCCCTGGCATGGCTGGCACCCTCTGTTTGCAGAAGTCTGGTGGACAGAGAAACTCAGTCTCCTCTCCTACAATACAGTCCCACATCATACCACCTTTCTCTCTTGTTTTCACTGAAACTTAAGCTTCTCACTCTCCTGTCTAATATAAACTGTGTTTTGTGGTACTGTACCTTTCCAAACTAATCCTTCATGGTCATGGTCCACTGGCTGTGACAGGAAGACCACCTGTGGCCAGGCAGAATGTGACCTAAATGGGGCTTATGGCAGGTCAGCTATAGCGTGCGTGTGTGTGCGTGCGTGTGTCTGTGTGTGTGTGTGTGTACAGGTTCAGGGGGAGGGGTGTGGTGCGTCTATCTGTGCATTTGTATGCAGTCATGTATTGTTTCAAAGTGCGTTGTATGTTTGCATGTGTAATGTGTGTATGTAAATTTGATTTTCTTTGTAAATCACACGCTTTTATGAAATCTGTTCTCCCAGCTCACAGATGGGCCTGCCGGATAATGTTGGAAAGACAATAACTGCTGAGGACGAGCCGACATACTGTGGAGGACCTGGCAAAGGAGAGCCGTCTATTTGTAATGGGGGAAAACAAAGATGATATAAGATTTATTGAACCAACACAGCAGAGCAAATGAACAACAAATGAACAGAGCTCAGTGAAGGATAAAATAACACAGTGGAGAGGAGGCGTCCACAAACAGCAGTAAAAGCAGTCCTGTATCGATCCGGAGCAGTGAGCCTGCCAGCTACTGCTACCTTCCTCTTTCCAGGAAGACTCTGCACATACAGGATAGACCTTAAGGCATCTCATTGTACACTGTTTGTTTGTGGGTGTGTGTGTGCGTGCGTGCGTGCGTGTGTGTGTGTGTGTGTGTGTTGTACACAACTTAAAGAACGCGTGCATGTATTGCCCTCAGTCTATGATCTCAGAAGTCAGTAGGTCTTTTACTTCACAGATATCTACTGTATTGTGTACAAATCAAAGGACCAGTCTATGCCGTGTATTATTTGAATATAATAGAAGTCACTCGCAGGCATTTTGTTCATAATGAATATCCATCACTGGACAGGCCTGCACAGTATTGGTTGACACACGGTATAATCCTGATTGCATATGAATTAAGTGGAAGTGGGTTGAAATGTCACAGTGCACACTGACTCAGTTAACCACCTGGAATATATGACACCACGTCTCCTCTGGTGAAGACAGGACATCCCTAGCATGGAGGAACTGGGTCAAGGCTGAAATATTCATGGTGTAGACACACACACACACACACACACACACACACACACACACACACACATACACACATTCACACTGGGACAGACCTCAGAACTGGGAGCTGCCAGCCTGTTGCTGGGGTGCAGAGTTGTGCTGGGGCAGCAAAGCTTCTTGGTGTGTGTGTGTGTGTGTGTGTGTGTGTGTGTGTGTGTGTGTGTGTG
>CALSCE010010657.1:15669530-15738697 GCA_943593645.1 Bovichtus variegatus | reverse complement strand
ACACACACACACACACACACACACACACACACACACACACACACACAGACGGTGAACCGAGAACACAGCCCGGCACAGCGGCACAAACAAACACACTAAAAATACAAACTACGCATATCCAAACACTCCCACTCCTTAATGAGCTGGCACTTTTAAGAAAAGACTCCGCCACAACTCTATACCACACACTGATACCTTGAGGAGAACTCGCGATCGGAAGAGACGAACAGAAGAAAAGAAGCACTCTGGGATATGAAAGAGGAAGAGAAAAAGAGGAGGTGAGAGGAGAAATCAAAAAGCGCCTGGAGAGAGGGAGGAGAGCAGGAAGAGTAAAGTGTTGCACCTCGTTCCTCATATCTCTAAGGAAGATGAGGGGATAGGAAGAGGGGGGGAGAGGAGCTGGAGCGGAGGGTGTTTGGGTGGAGGGGGGGGGGGGCGGTGTTGGTGGAGGAGGGGTGGTATGCTGTCGCTCTCGGCAAACAAGCGGGTGAGTAAATAGACTCATGGGCGTAAAGGGTGGTGAAAGGTAGGTGAGGCAAGGGGGGGGAGATGCACAGATGCCGTTGTGCTGGGGGAAACTCAGCTGTTAGGGCTCCAGCTAGAGACCCAGGCCCTATATGTTGATGAGCCTGGCGTATCTGTCTCGTTTACACACACATCGCCCGGCCTTCGTATCCCCCCCCCCCCCCCTTCTTGCACTCCTTGCATCGCTCTCCCATCAGCACTTCCCCCGCTGTCTTCAAACATCCCTAACAACCCTCTTCTCCATCCTCCAACTCTTTTCTCACCCACTCCCGTCCTCCCCAGCCCTGCAGGCCCTTAACCTAGCTCTCATCTCCCTATCCCTTAAACCATCCCCCTCTTCACCAGCCTCCTTCACCCCTCCTCTCTCTCTCTCTCTCTCTCTCTCTCTCTCTCTCTCTCTCTCTCTCTTCTCCGTCTATCTGTCTGTCTCTCTCTCTCTCCCTCACTCCCTTATTTCCCTCCCCTCCTCCCCTCCGCCGATCATATCCCTTGGGTCTTTGCACTGCTGCTCGGCTGATGAGGGGGAGGATATCGCTGCCAGTGCTTTGATCCTATGAAAGCTGATATCCAGAACAGAGCTGCAGATCCCGCCACTGGGCACCCTGGCATTTGAACGACATGGCTCTGTGTAAAGCCTCAGTGAGGAGGCCATTCCCCTATAGCCTGCCAGCTGGGAACGTTAAGTCTAGACAGGTGGAGCTGGCTGGTACCGATCATACCTGAGAGGTTGCATGGAGAACGTAACACAGTAACCTGGGTAACATGCGAGCAGTTGGTAACAACTTATTTGCTTTTACAAAACTTTGTCGAGTGCAAGTATGATGCCATGCAATTAATGTAATGTATGTAACGTACAAATATTAGGTTATCGTGTATTAATTTCTCGAAAGGCTCATCTCCTGTTAAAGTTACTTATCGCCACTGAGTAGCTATTAATTAATGTTTAATTACACTGACATAAAAGACATATTTAGTAAGAAATAGCATCACCAGCATGGGAGACTATTTAAATTGTGATGTATAATTACCCTCTTTGCAAGTTATGCAGTAGCTATTTATTGTACTTCAAAACAACAACAAACTATAGAACAACCACACTGGGATCACTACTATTGTTCCCCAAACTGTCTAATAGCCCAACGGCAGGGCATTATATAGATGTTTGATTGGCAGGGAGCATATACACAATCCTGCCTTCTTTTTAAGTTTTATGTTTCCCTAATCTAATTATAGGGGACCACTTTCTTTGTTGTAGTTTAATCTGATTTTATGACCGTTTGATTTCTTCTGCGGCTTGGGTGTCCGCTCCCACCCTAAACTTCTCTAAATACTGCAGAGTGCTGATCAGGCAGCTTGAGACGCAATGTTAACTGAGGAATGTGCAGCCCGCTTAATTACAGAAAGCCCCGTGAAGAACACAGCGCCTTCCGCCCCGCTCACTCAAAAAGAAACTTCTGTTATTTTACTCAGTGCCAGGCGAGTGATTTCTCTATTTTGTTTTACAAGCACAACCAAAGGAAGTAAATGGGCTCTTACCACATTGTAGATAAAGGACAATACTGCAAGCAGTGCCAGGGAAAGAAAACTGCAAATGTTTAAAAATATGGAATATTCAAAATCGCAGTGGCACCTTTTAGAGCAGGACATAGACAATATCTGTTTAATTTACTCAAATCCTCATGTGGGAAACACTGAACTAAAATAAACTTTTAGTGGAATGACACATAATAATCATATATTAAAAGAGTGTAATAGAAAATATTCAGCTTTCGACAGACTTCTATAAGTGTCTAGCTGGTTACATCAAAGCAATTGTGAAGAAAATAAACAATTAGCCATGGACTGGGAATATGTTCATAAATAATGGATTTCTTTTCTCTCTTAGAAAATAAGTTCTGAGTAACCTTATATAGATCTAAAAGTTTCATGCTGCGAATTGACACACAAGATATTAGCCTTTCCCCCACAGGCCACCACAAGGGGAGAAAAAAAGAATGCCAATGACATTTGTGAATAACCAAACAACCACTGAAAACCTAGAAGCAAGTTAAGCAGCAGCATTAGAAGTTGTGATATAATTGAGAAAGGAAGAAAACTGCTAATACAAAGGGAAAAGAAAGAGCAATAAAAAGGAAAATTAATTCGCATTTCTTATTAAAAGTTCTTTGTTTTATGTATGGCCGTTTTTTTTTTTGTCTTTCATATCCCGCTGCTTCGAGTTTCAGGGAGACTGTTTTCTTCATTTCAAGGGTTTTTCCAGGCAAGATTTCAATTTATAATGTACTTTCAAATAAAGTCAAACCCCCACCCAATCTTCCAATCATAAGTGTGCACACACACACACACACACACACACACACACACACACACATCTCGGAACTCCATTTACAGCAGGTTGTCATAGTGTTCAGTGGGGGATGGGGAAAGGAGAGTAAAAGAAAAAAGTTTCCCGGCTGTCCATCACTGAGCTATCAGAGTGTTATCTGTGCCAGACGCCCACCATCCTCAGCAGCGATACTAAGACAGCATCCAGGACCTCAGGACGCCGCGGGAAACACAGCAGGACACCAAGAGAGGTGTGACAACGTCACTGGATACAGCAGACGCAGAACACTGAACACACATGTGCGCACACACACACACACACACACACACACACACACACGGTACAAATGGCCACACAATGGATACACATATTCATGCACACATACAGACACACTCCGAAGGGAGACACAAAGACAAGCACCGACACCATCTGATATTGCAAAACTAGACGCCTACAAAACAGACGCTAGGAATACTGTAAGACAGATATTTGTCATGACATATCATATACGAGCGTTAATTAAAGGTACTTGGAGAAACAATACCTCTGAAAAACAGATCAAATCAAAGCTGAAATGCATGTCTTGAGAATATTTACGTTCCCCTTGTTTCTACAGCAAGTAAACCTTTATTGGCATAGCTTTTGTCACTATAGTTAATTTTACTCTCATAAATAAAAGGAAAAAAAAGAATCAGGTAAATAATGTGAAGTAAAAAACGAGATGAAAATGACTTCTTCGATTATTTTGAATCTAACAGTTTGATAAAAAGAGACATGAAGCTAGAAAGAGGCAGAACAGAGAGACATAAATGAAAGGCGGAGGCTTGTTAAAGCCACCCTTGTCCTGCAGCATTGCACCACAAGAAGAAGAAGAAGCAAACACAGACAGCGAGTCCAAAAATCACTTGGAAAAAAAACAGCTACTGCATGTTGTTCAATATTTGGAAGACTTGGTGACTGTCTGCTCAAATATTGCCCCGTGGCTGTTGGGCTTGAGAGAGGAACAGAGTAGCAGTGAGACTGACAGTGAGATCTCTGTCAGTAGCCAACACTCTGTTTATCCGTCTGTCTGTCTGTCTGTTTATCTGACTGTCAAATTATCCCTCTCAGCAAACAGCTCGCCATGAGCTGAATGTAAATAACACGGTCGATGTCGGTCACGTGAGCCAGCTGGTCGGGCTCCTCTTTGGTCAGATGAGCCGTCACGCTGGCCACGTTCAAAGGAAACGCGCTTGGTTATAGTTGAAGTGATGATTTTTTTTTTTAGAAAACGTTGGGCTATTTTTGTGACGACGTTTGTGTTTGAATTGCATATTAGGGGGTCAATCTATATTACAAGTACACTGCTCGCAGTATACTGTATGTAAGTAAGGTATCTATTGTTAATACAGTTTAACAAGCATATCATGTACGCAACGACAATGAATGACTATACCAATTCATGGTGTCGGTATGTATGTGTGTGTTTTCCTTCTTCTCAATGCTTGGTCTCACCTGAACATTATAGGCCTGTTTGCCAGCCATTTTCCCTCAAGCCACAGTATACACAACAAATTACACAGGTTAGCCTCATGAGTGACAGAAGCTTTCATTAAAATCAGATCATCCCGGATGAAAATATCTTCTGTTGAAAATCTCGATTCCATGCGGATTATACAGCAAATATACAGCACATAGACATAAACAGACATATATCAGTGCATTGATTCATGAATACCCTCTTCGTTGTCAAAACGATCTCTCTTTACATCAAAGAACATACACCGATGTCTCTCTCATCAGCTTTTGAGATAAATGGTTTCAATACACAGCATGCCAGATCCATTATGAATGCCTTCACGAGTGGTTGACATGGATTTAATGCACAGGTCGTATTCAAAGAACTATCAGTTAAAAGGGTTGGAGAAAAAAATTATAAATCAAGGCAAAATTATTTTTACACTTAAGAAAATGAAGTAGTCACCGGCTATGTGTATTGAGCAATTGCTTGAGCATAACATCCTTTTTCATTTAGCCTCAGGAATAGGGGCTAAGGAGCTTTTACTGTATATTGACCAAATGCCTTCTTCACTCACAGCCATTTGGTCTTGAATTGTCACTGTTTGTCTTACGCACTGCCTGAAAAATGAACAAGCAGAGGTTTTGACAAGTGTAAACAGACACATTTTTTTTTCCCTTTGAAAGAAATCGTCCAAATCACTTCAATAGCCAAGAGGAGTTTCCACCCGTGGCAGTTGTCCTCTTGGTTTAATTAGTTGAATCAGCAAACCTCCTGATGTCCAGACGCACACCACACGCCAGGAAGAAAACACTGTGCAACTGTCATGCAGGGTGCCATTTATTTCATTAATAAAGTTGCTCTTTTCAAAACTGAACACACAGAAAAGTTTTTAACAAATGCAGATTGAGAATGACTAGGGTGGCTTCACAATACGGTTGTTCGAAATTCTCTCAAAAGCCAATATCCAACCGAGATGATAACTGAGACATCACCAGTGGAAAACTCATATGCATCACCAAACAATATCAATGAACAATAACTTAAGGAACTGTGATTTGAACAGTACAAAGAGCGCCTTTGTCTGTCTAAAATACGGTGCTATAATACACTTGTCACAATGACAAAAGAAAAAAGTCAGCACTCTAACAGAAGATAAAACTTCAATTTCACATTTCTCTGTAAATTTCCATGCAAACCGCAGAAGATGACTTCATTTTAGCATTATTGAGTCTCCCAGGATCCTCTGAAATAGAGAACAAAATTATTATATTATTATCTGAACGACTCCGCTGAGAGGCAGACAAGGGAAATGGTCGGAGAAGGTGAAAGGAGAGAATGAAGCATAGCAGGAGTCATAGCGACTGCCCTTTGACGGAGACCTGAGACCTGATGCCACCCGGAACGCATGCCAGAGTGCTGAAAAAGGGCAGAGAGAGAGGGACCAGCATCCGACCACTTCACAGGAATGAGCAGGATGTTTGGACACAGCTCTGTACTTCACAAACACCACTGGAGCCTAAATCCCCTACTGCCACCATGTCAAGGCCGACTTACAGTATTGGCTCAGACAAAATATATAGATGTCTGTGTGCTGGACTCCCTACCTGTCTATGTACATCAACAGACCTCTATTTACCAGTGAGACTAATGGAGGGGCTTGTCTGTCAGTGTCTGTGCATGATTATGTTTGATTATGTGTCTCGAACTGTATATATTAATGAAATAGAGATTTTGATTTGTATGTGTTGGTTTGCCCACGCATGTGTGTGGGTTTGTGTCTGCATACGTTTATTTGCGTGTATGTGTGTATATGATGGAGCAGGAGAAAGGTGGCGTGTGGAAAACTAGTCTTGCTCAGAGCTGCTGCAGTCTGAACCTGTGTGGCTGCCAAAGAAAACTGTGGTCGGAAGAGTCTGCTAATAGAGCATGAGGCATGTCACCTGAAACTAGAATCATCTAAAACCCAGAAACCACAGCAGGCAGGCATCTCCATGGTCCTCTATTAAAGGGCCGCCAGAGGCCCTGGGTGCGTGCCACCCTCCCACCGGGGTCCTACCATTAGCTAGGCCTCTTCCGTTCGCGTGCCCAGCTGCACCATGGGACATCTAGTCATGTTAGATGCGCTATTAACGCCTGTTCATAAGTCTGAGCTCACCTTACCACGGTTTCCCCAGGAAGAGTCATCATGCGGAGTCGGAGACCTGGTGAGATCCCGGTGAGTTACATATCCTTACATTCACACTACAGATTTACAGTAATATGCATACGAGAGCATAGGAGCACATGCGAGCCAAGACTTTGAGTTATATACTTAACACATGCTCACGCAAGCAATCGCACATTTAGATGCGCGTGCTTCTACACATACACATGTCTATTGTGATGTGGAGCTAGACCTGTGTTAAGTCAGAGTTCGGTCTGTAAGAAACAACGGCGTCTTTGTGTGAAGGCCAGGTATCTACAGCGAGCGGGGGGACATTGTACCTATTCATTCACATGGTCTCATAGCTTTTCCACCTGTCTGCCCCGCGTCTTTCGCTCATCAGAGTCAGATTTTTTTCAGAAATCATATAACTGTAGCTTTTAGCTTGAGAGCTCTCTTTTAGTTGGAAAGTAATAATTCGAATGGAAAGGGCAAGCTAGTTCAATGTCAGTTGGCTGTAAAATCAAAAGCTGTCTCATCAAAAGTGCCATTTCTTTGGTAGCCGTTCATCAGTCAATCAAGTATTGCTATTGCAGAGTAAATACTGGAACTTCAAATACTTTTTCCTCATACATTGTCAGTTGAGGACCTCAAAAGTTGCCAACATTTTGACAATATAAATTATTATTTTATTCACCTTCTATCAACACGTAGGATTTAGACCTTTCTGGGCAAAACTTCTTAGAGGCAAGAATGCACGCATCTCATCTTAGCACAGGTGCAATACAATGAATCCCTGCTGCAAGACCAGCAATTTGGTGACAGGCTGTGGGTGGCGGGGAAGACGAATCGTGTCAATGGCGGCCATTAAAAAGGACCACACACTCTCCAGTCACTGGCGAGGCATGATGGATGATTATCTCAAGGTGTGACAGGTGCAGCAATGGTGGGGAAGCTCTCGCTATCCTTCCCTTCTTCCCCCCTCTCTCTGTCTTTCTCTGCCTCTCTCAGCGTATCTTGGTCAATGCTTTAACACCCCACTAACATGACTCTATTGACACACTCCAGATAGCGTCTGGTGGCTAATGAGTATCTGAGTGCCTCTCTCTTTCTCTCTCCCTTTCTCTTTATTTCTCTCTCTGCTCCTCATCTTCCTGTTATCCTCGTTTCACTGTCAGAGCAGTACAGTCTGGCCTATCTCACACACAAAGCCATTAGAGCTTGGCTGGTCACACACACACACACATGCACACACGCACACACACACACACGCTTACACGCATGCTTACACGCACGCTCCACAGAAAAAAAACACATATATACAAAAATGTTCACATATACCAAAATCCATTTGCATTGAAATAAAAATATAATGTATACAGAAATATATATCTAAACTTTTGGATAATGAGGAGTTTCTTTTCATTTATTCAAACAAAGGTTTGTGAGAGCTGTTTTTCTGGTTCACTCACAAACCAGGAAGTTTGCGCAGTCTTTAACATCTGACCCCAGACAAGAATAAATCACTATGTACTATATATTTCCCAGTGACGGGGAGTCAGGGGAGTTTCCCGAACGGAAAATTTAAAATATTTAGGAAGCACAAGGATAACAACTCCCAGTTTCAGACAAATATGACTGGGTCAGGATTTGCTTTGCCATTTTGATATCTGATCATTGATAACTCTTTTAAGAAACTAAATAAGTTTTAAGAGACAGCTGTGGTTTATATCATGTTGGAGGTCTGACAAATAAGAGGAAAGGGGTTTTGTTTGGATTAAAGGTGTTGTCAGAGGGCAAAAGACAAATGTCTTTGCATTAACTTATGTTGGCCTTTAGCTAGTCAGATGCAAATGATCAACACTGCTGCTCATTGATGTCATTAAATTCATTAGTTTGGTGATCGATTAGTTAGGATGTTTCAATAACTATATCAAATAGCAAAAGACGAGCTCAAGATATATCAGTTGGCTTCTACAGTATGAGGCTAGAAGAGAATAGTTCCACCAGAAAATTACATTCGAATTGTGTAAATTAATATTTGCAACGCACCGCTGAACCACTGCAACCAGGACCATTTAACAGATGATTTGTTGAATTGTTTCAGACACTGAATTTTTATGGCACCACATAAAATGAAATGCTGTGCCTCAAAATGTAACGTTATTATTATAAATTTCAACTTTGGTGTGCAATTTCAAAATCAGTTTTCACAATTTCACATTCCTTAATTCATATTGTAGTAGGCTTCCTGAGCTACTCAGCCCTGAGTGACGACTGGAAGGTAGCCATCCCCTCCGAGGCATCCAACAGTGAGCTCACAGTTTTTGGCCATGTGGCACCGAGCCTTGCTCGTTTTCCCTGCCAATGATCGCGACACATTCTCCTCACTTGGTGAAAGAGTTGCAAATCTTGTCATTTGTGTTACACTCCCGAACGTCCATTCTCACACCTTCAGCTTGAACAGCAGAGGTCTGGAGAAATTTAAACTGGTCAGGTTTTGCCAGGGCAGTGTTAAAATATTGCCGTACTTCCTGTTTCTGCAGTAAGAGGCAAACAAGATAAAATAAGTTTGAGCTATTTTAGCTGCAAATTTTTACTTTTGTGTTGATTAATCCCTGGTGTGGACAGTCACAGTACTTTTCCTCTGCCAAGATCTTTTTCTATATAAGGACACCTTGACGGGCATTGTCATGCTTATATCTTTGCCGCATACAAAACAGATACAGGCAAGTGTTAAAATTCTCTTCTTTATTTGGCAGTTTTTTTTTTCTCATCCATTTTACTTTTTGTTAGGTTAGTTTCACCAGATAGTGTACAACTGTATCTGTTTGATGGCTGGGAGATGTGGTTAAACTGGTTGAGTTGTTATGGTTTTTCATGGATTAATGCCAGCCAATCAGCATAGTTATTATTGAACAGGCAGTTTTTAAGTGACTCACACTCTCTGCCCGTATACCATATGTTTTTCACCCTTTGTTTACAATTGCAAAGATTCATTGTATTCATTTCAGAGTGAACCTGATCACCAGATTTGACTCAAATTATTAAAATGTTGTGGGTTATTAAATGCTTTTTTCACTAAAATACACGCTTACTGTATATTTCGATCATTTGTTTGTTGCGCTTGTCTTATGCACAAGCCGATATGTTTAATGTAAATCCACTCATGTTTTTTTTTATTGTTCATTTTACAAGGGTCTGAAAATATCATATCAATAACTACGCCTCCAATATATTTTTCAGTTGTTGTCAATCTCAAGTTTAAAGTTGCACTGAAATAAACAAATAAATGTAACCTCTAATTATACAGCAAAAAAAATGAAGTAATTGCAATGCCCTATTTTGAAAAAAAAAACAAAAAGAAGAAATATGAAAACAGCCAATTAACATGAAGAAAAGACCAAAAATAACACAAATAAATACAATACGTTCATTAGTCAATGTTGAATAATGGCTTTTAAGAAAAAGAAAGTGTTAATCCCTAGACAATAAGATCCTTCTGATACCTTCATTAAAGACTTCTTCCCTGCACTGTATGCTAATGAGATGTCTTAGTCATATTATTATTTGGAAAGAGAATATTTTAATTTCCATCTCCTAAATCTCATGAAGAAGAACAGGAGATATTTTGGATTAAGGCCTGTCAGCCACAGACCTGTCCTTAAGGCTAAAGACGTGTTGGTGATATCGCTCTGTGAAGATTTGTGTGGTTACACTTGACAAAACTGATACAAAGGTGACGCCGGCTTATGTACGTGTCCTAAATGTATGGTTGAGGATTTATTTAAATTTTTATGTGAAATGCAACACTCAGTTAGTCAGTCAGTCAGACAGACAGACAGACAGACAGACAGACAGACAGACAGATACACAGATAGATAGACAGATAGACAGACAGACAGAAAGGCAGACAGGCAGGCAGACAGACAGACAGACAGACAGACAGACAGACAGACAAGAAAGGCAGACAGGCAGGCAGACAGACAGATAGACAGATACACAGATACACAGATACACAGATAGACAGATAGACAGACAGACAGATAGATAGATTTACGAATGAAAATGATGTGGTACTGTATAATAGAGGTTCCACCGTGGCTACTAGCTGGATGGATTTAAACCATAAGGACAGACTGTGAAATAAGCAGGGCCCCCCACTCCCCACCCGACCCCTTCCCTCTGGGCTGATGATATCTCCCTCACTATATCAATTTCACTGTTACTGCCCAAATTTCCAGGCTCTGTGAAATGGTCCAAATAGCGTTACAAATGGTGAGAGATAAAAGGGTTAAACTAATTGCAGTTAGATAGTAATAAAAGTGATTCTTTTTTATTCTATATCTACTATGCAAGACTGTCTGCACTATATCCTCAATAATACCCAGGCTGATTAAACTTTTTCCCTCGTCTATTTCATTATTAAATGAAACATAGCCCTATAAGACACACTGCTATTGCCTATCTCAGAAGACAGAGAATTCGACATGCTAATTTTGAATTATCACACTTACAGTAGCGCCATACAAAAAAGATACATGCCCACAACTATCTCTCTTATTCTCTAGTTAACAAATCCTATTGTGTTCTTGGGTTTTTAAATCAATTCCACTGACAAGACGTGACCAATCTAGAGCCACATATGTATATATTTCCTTTCAAACTGCACAATATGCTGACACGGCTTTGATTTTCGTGGATTCAGACATTTTTCACCGAGTTTTATCCTAGGTCTTTGTTTAAAGTAGTCTGTCAAATGTCAAAGGCAATATTGGAAACGATAGCTGTCATCATACTCTGCTCATCAATGATTCAGACTCAAAACTACAAAGAAAAGGAAACAGAACAACAAGCTGTGTGGCCTGCAGCTCAAAATTGACTTAACAGTTTCTGCTCATATGTTTTTAATACATACTGTAGCAACAAATGGGCGGTGAATGGAATTTACAGAGCTTCTCATTTAAATCACTGCATCCAGGTTTGTAATTGCCAAAAGGTTGTCTAGCTCCCTGACAGGCAAATATTTTGTTTGTAATAAATGTAAAAAAAAAAAAAAAAAATGTACTATAGATAATTTACAGCCAGATTTGAGTGACATGAGGGCCGGTAGGTCTTTGGGCAAACAAAGCCATAGCAACCTGCGCGGCACACTGTGCCAGTGCAGTCACTGTTTATGTAATGCTGGGCAAAAATCCATTATGTCAAAACTCATTTCCTGCACAAGAAAACTAAACAGGACCTGTCTAAAGAGGGAAGAGAAAATGGTAAATATTGCACTTTGAAAAATTGATTCAGCTTTCCAGACCTCCACTGAGTTATGAGCTTGAGAGAGACGTGGCTGGGTGCTGTTTAGATAACATACAGGTAGTACACTATGTCCGTACAGTACTCATTAGTGTTGGTGAGAACAAAGTGTGGAGAAAACAAAATATTACATATGACCAATGTGTTATATAGACAGTATTGCAAAAAACTACTTTTTCCATTTTATTGGGTGTCTCTATTGACATTTTGATGCATTTTGATATTCATTTCAATATTTTATTTTAATTGTTCGTTTCCTATCATTTTGGTCTTTACATCTTGGAGACTTGCATTGTTCCTGATACTTGATGATGTTGACGTTTGCTTCTAATCTTCAATCCCACAACAAAGGATCTGTCACATTGCAAACATTTCAGGAACTTACCCACCTCAAATAAACTTTTCGATGGTTCCCCAAACAGAACTAATGACCTTGAAAGGAGAGCAAATTAGCAAACATACAGAGCCATCTGTGTGCCCCGCAGGCAGGCGAATTATTCCGTCTTTGCCAAGGTAGTGTAATGAAGCTCGTACATTTTACATGCAAATCTCTGCCTAATCTTACTCCTCTCCCTGCCAATGTCTCTACCAAATAAATATATAAAACCCAATTATGATTTAATTAATAGAAATCTACCGTTCCGTGGAATTGCTACTTTGGCTGGGTCGACTCTGGGACTTTGGCGTATTAGTTGCACCGTTAAACCACTATGTGGCTTCATGGTGAAGGCTCATCAGCTCTTGCTCTTCAAACAGGCCCCCCGGGCAGTACAGGAGGCATCCTGAGGTCTAAGCAGCACAAACCCACCGACCCTTACAGTTGAAGCAAGACAAACCGCTGGGATACTGTCATTCTTGCTTGATTCCCCTCCCGTTCTTTCTTTCTATTGCAGATGTACAAAATATATTTGAAGTCAGATTCGCCATAGTGACCTCCAGAGAGCTCTTGTTCTGCATTGCTCTGTGTGTGTGTGTGTGTGCGTGCGTGTGTGTGTGTGTGCGTGCGTCCGTGTGTGTGTGTGTGTGTGTGTGTGTGTGCGTGTGCATGTTTGTCTGCCCGCTCTGTCAGGATGAAGAAAGCAGACACGCTTCATTAGCCTCTCAATGGCAAGATGTTATTAGAGTAGCCAAAATTCCAGAGACACTGCTTTCTGTCTGTTACACTACCACACAGAGGACAGCGCACGCACACACGCAGGCACACACACACACACACACACACACACACACACACACACAGACAGACGCGCACGCTCGCACACGCACACAGCAATTTAAAACTTACATTACATCCTGAGTCACTCAGCTCAAGTGAAGCTCACTCCAGCTCAGACTGCCTATTTCAATCCGTGTGATTCATTTACTCAATCAGATGGTACAGGCAGCTTCTCCAGACCAATGTGGTTTCCACCTTATATGAGTCAATCAGTCAGTCAATTCCTTGACGACATAAATGTGACTCAGACGAACCCCGCCATCCACGCTTGCAACTTACACAGACATTAATGCACGTATGCGTGCATGCTTTTGACACTCGCAATATGTACACAATAGTTGTTACACTCATCACAGACACACAAAGTTTATCCCGGCCTGTTCTCTGGAAGTCATCCACAAAGTGCCCTGGATCTGGCTGCTCCTGTGTCCCGACTGATAGGAGGCCATACAGCTTAGCACCACTGAGCTGGCCTCTGCCATGCCAGTCAAGAGTCTACCCATACAAGGACATGCCTTTGTACCCTGTCCAACTGTCCTGTCCTGTCCTCCACCCTGCTCCGGCCTGACCTGCTGACCTTTAGCCCCGCTGCCTAAATGACCAGGATTCCCTGCAGGCAGTGAGGACGAGATACAAAGTAGAAGCCTGAAAGGAAGGATAACTGCACTACAGGAAAGCACACGGTTGTCTACGTCTGAAATCTTTAGTTTGTGTCACTGTGAGATGCATAAAATCCTGACACTTTGTGTTAGAGGATGGGATTCTTTTCTGTCAGACGGTATAAGCTTTGACTTCAGAAAGGCTCATGTGCCGTTCCTGATATCTGCTGCTGTCTCCTTTTGGTAAACAGCATGTAAGCAGTAAGACAAAGACTCACACACTTCTTCTTCCTTTTGTCTCTCTCTGAATTTTTCTCCCTCTTTGACAGTCGACTGTCATTCCCCCTCAGCTTTCTCTTCTTCGTGTTTTCACTCTTTAACTCTCACTAGGTGTCTAACCTGCCTTTCATTCATCCTTTCTGTCTGCTCCCTCCTTCCCTCTCTTCCCTCTGTCTCAGGCAAGGGATCCAATGACTGATACGGAGTGATTTTCCCGGGACTGTGGGGATCGCAGAGCAGCTATCAGGGCCTTTCAATCTCTCCGCTGTGGAGGGCGATAGCAGGATCCTAATGGGCCTGTTCTATCAGCGAACGACTGGTCCCTGCTCTGGAAGGAGACAAGGGGAAAGAGAGGGAGACAGAGAAAGAGAGAGAGAGAGTGTGTGTATGTGTGTGAGACTGATCATTCTGACGCCTCCATCTGATAGCACTGGAGAGGTCCCCTGTCAAATGATACAGCACAGGCTCCTGTCTTTCTCTCTCTCTCTCTCTCTCTCTCTCTCTCTGTGTGTTTCTCTTTCTTTTCAGTTCTTCCTTATTTTCTCTTTTTCCAGCTTGTATATTTACCATCAACAAATGTGCACTCCCCTGTGCTCACTGATGTCCTTCTGTTAAACACAAAGCACAATCATAAAGACTGAATAACCAAAACGGAATTATTTTTTTTTTTAAATTGGTTCCCATCTTACCACCTAATTCACCATTACACCTTTCTCATTTTAAGTGTAATGCCGTAAATTCAAAATTTGACAAATATGCTATTTGTATCCCCTCTACAGCACAGAGACAGCTACTTATCCCCCCATAAACACCTTCCACCCACTCGTTCTGTTCTCACTTTGCAGCAATTATTAGGAGCTAATAGATTTGCAGTGTTGCCATTTGGTGATCCAATTACTAGGATCTCCATTAGCAATTAACTTCTAGCTAAAAATAACAATAATGCCAATTACATGCACACTTAATCACATAATCAGCATATTCTGTCACTACACAGTTATTGTGATTACCTCTATGTTTCATGAATTGCCTTGCCAGAGGGACGAGAGCACACATCAATGACAATTTTGATTACATGAGAATTACAAATGCAACATCGTATGGTAGGATAATGAGTGGGCCAGAGAGGCCATTCTCTGGTTCCTAAATTGATTTCTGTGGATGACAAAAGAGGATGGTGTTTGGTTTTTGTAAGTGGATGGACTGTAAATTAATTGAGGAACACTAAGCTGACAAATGTTCATAGACAATCAAGCAATATTTTCATATTTCTCTGATTTGGTTTAGCTGCTCACATTCCCAGTCTGTTCATAAAATGTGCCTTTATTCTTCCCAGAATTTGGGATACAAGATGGCTGGAAGAATAGCGTCCAGTATATACAAGGGAAGTTGAAAGCTGCAGTTGTAGAGGCAGACAGCTATTATCTTACTGTTTATAACATAAAAAGGTGGCCAAGCTTATATTTAGTTAACAGTGCGCAGTAGCCAACATGCAGCAGTTAACAAATACTTTATACTCAACTTTTCATTTTTGGCTAAACCGATAAAAATGAATGTCTACAACAAACAGGCTTAGTACACTGCAATATTTTCACTACAAACACAACAGCTGAAGCAGACATGACTTGTAACTACATTGCTTTGTGCCCAAACTTTGCATTGTAGATCAGAAAGTCCATTTTCTATAAGGCATAATTGCGGTCCTTGATTAGGAGCCGCATTCAAACCTGTTATAAAATACTATATCACCTATTAGTCACCTATTGTCTCAAGATGTCCATATTTCTTGTTCATTTTGATATACTGGGTCGGCTAATACTGGATAGTAGTTGGAAGAGAGTAGTTGGAAGAGATGGACAGGATAGAGAAGGAAGATAAAAAGAAAGGAGATCCACTGATATTAATGAGACAGACATTAAAGAGCTGGAAAAGTTAATAAACCAAGCCGGCACAGTTAAATACTATGTGGTTCATTTGTTTTCAGACCTGATCATCCGCCAGGACGGGAACAGTGAGGAGTGTGCAACACTGTCATTCAATGAATGTAAAAAAAAAACACAAAGATGTTGGCGAAAGAAACAAAGACAGCCTTCGGGGATTTAGGTTTGAGCAGCCAGGGAACCTACTGTGTCCTGTCGCTGCGTTGAGGCCAAAACGTTACCTGCCGTTGATGCCACCCGCTCCACAGGCCTTTTATCTACATCTAAAGCGGACAGACTATACCCACAATATTGTAGATTAACAACGTTACTTTAGCTAGCTTGCACGTTTTTACTTGCAACCTAATGTGCTCCTTTTTCTCTAGTTATAGTGAGCGTAATAGATAATGATGGTAGATACATATGTGGTTATAATGTAACTTTCTTTTCTTTCTCCTTACATTGGGTGTACAAGAGAGCCCGCACTTCTCCACAGACAAACACCCATGTAGTGGCAAAAAAGAGTGCTAACATGATTGAACAGTACTTCAACAATTGCACAATTATCTTAAAATCTCAAAAAAAATGCATCTTTAATCATACTGTGTGTGTTGCTTGGCACTCACTCTGCTAAATGAAGAACTAAATAGCTTGGCGCAAGAATGATTATTTGTTATCAATAAATGATTGAACTTTTTGTTGCTGTGTGTTTATTTTATGAAACCTTGCCAGGTATGTATACTAACCATTTTATAAAAGCAAGCCACTTGAGGCAGTGATTTACAGTGATTTTACAACAGCTATGGGACGTTGTTAAGCGCAACGCGGAGCGGAGTAGATCACCGCCTCTCGTGGCTTATTGCTTAAATCTATTAGCTTCTAGATTTTACCCAATCGCAAAGCTCTGGTTACTCTGTGTTCTTAATAAAATGTCTTGCTGCCTATGTGTGATGTGTGTAAACTCCTTCTGTTGAGATTTAAAAAAAAATAATTAAACTTTATTATTGTGTCAAATTACTTACATGAATGATGACAAAACAAAACATTTTTTGGTGAACTGTTCCTTTTAAAATGATGATACTGTTGGTACCACTCTACTCTCAGCTACTTTGGGGTATTCAAGTTCTGCTTGTTTTAACTGGATTTACCCCAGAGATTGGTTTGATATTACTAATCTAGTCCAATATGGGACTTTCCCCGTCTACTTCCCAACAGTTTGCATTCTGACCATTTGCGGCGTTGGCAGGGGACCTGGTATTGGAGCACAAGTAACACATGAGAAAATAAGGAATGTTGGTGGTCTTTCCAAAAAGACAGCGGAAAGGTCCATGTATGAACCTCTGAATCACAAGTCCTCGTGGTAGTCTTATACAGGGGAGTTACTGCAAGACAGGCTTTTACATGTGCCATGTTTCCTTATTTGTCCTGAACCCTGCTATTAATCTTGTGAACCTTTGTTTGTGTCATTTATTTGATATAGTTAACTGCATGCATTGTGAGTGTTACTTATCTACTCTCCACCCTAAGGCTTGTATCAGTCTCTAGCACCGCCTGTGTGGACCTACCCACACCCACAATCACACACAGGGGACATCGAGTTATGATGCCTTTTATGGGATTGGAGTGATGTGCAGACGGACGGACAGACTACAGACAAAATACCTCAACGATTCTTAAAAACAAAGTAGCCTGTTGGTCAATGTATGTCTGTGTTTCTGTTGTGCAATTGTGTGTTGCTGAGTGTGAATGTACTTGCTTCTAGATGTGTGTACATCTGTCCGGAAAGTGTCTCTCTCCACAAGCTACTGTGTGTCAGCAGCAGCCATGCAGGCCCCCCTGTGGGAATTCTGGGAGTGAGCCTGGTGCGTCTAAATGGTGTCTGGTGTCTCTGCGGTAATGATCAACAGGTGTGTTCTATTGTTAGTGCCTGCAGTGTTACTGCATTGATGGTAGAGGAGTGCACAACCATACACGGCTACAAGCATTTCTGCTAGTACGAATGTGACTGCATGTTAGCCAAAGTCCCATCCTCCACCACTTTTCTCCACTTCTTCTTCTTGTCTCATCAAAGGCATGTGACCACCACACCCAAAGCAGACGCCATGTCTGTCGCTGTTTGGCCTTCTTACTCGTCCCTGCCCTGGGATCAAAAGGTTCTTAACCAGGACCAAATATTTTTCTCTGCCAAGTGTGGCTTTTGATTGAGGTTCAGCTTTGGACACCATGTGAGGGGTGGTTATGACAAATACAAGACTTCAAGAAGCCACCGGGGTAAAATGTTTGGGAATGTGTATCATCTGTTTTAGGAATGTCGAGGTACGGGGAAAAAGCATTCCTGGTGGCAGGGTTTGAATTCCTCCACCCAGACTCGTGTACAATCAGACCAGCCTGATGGTTTCATCTGTCCTAGAGGTCAAACTGTTTGTAAGGGCATGCTGGAATGCAAGCTTGTGCACAGATCTACCCTAAACACATGCACATACATTAAAGAATTTGTCCACAGAAGGACAGATTCTGAAAAACAAACAAGCAATACTTATGTGTTTTATGTAACTGCAAAAACCTTCCACATTCAAATTATGTTGCCCTTTTTTCGCTGTAATTACCCTATGATACCATGCTATTACGCAAATATACTGGTTTGTATTTTAATGGGTGTTTCCTTCTTTTTTTATAATGTGAAAAGTATGCTTTGTTCATAAGCCATTTGAGCCACTTGGTGTACTGTGGTAAGGGCCAGTGAACCAGGTCTGGGAAGTGGGTTGTGAGACAAACGAGGAAGCCGACACTGCTGGAGTAGATGAAGTGGCAATAGGCTGGAAGCTGGCGTGAGAGGAAAGAACAGAGGTGGAGGCTGCAGCCGGTTACTGTAATGGGGGAAGTGAGATGGCGTGGTGTGGTGGCACCATCCAGCCAGAAAGAGAGAAAGCCTGTCCGAACAAGCGGACTGGGTATACTTCTTCTGTAAACAGTAATAGAGCTGTGGTAGCCTGCCTCCCTAGTCTAGTCAACTTTCCTCACTCTCTCCCTCTCTCTCTCTCTCTCTCTCTCTCTCTGTCTCTCTGTCTCTCTCTGTCTCTCTCTCTCATCACTGACATGTGCTGTCTGCTCGGGACACACTCCATCATTCAAAGGGGAGTTTATTAATAGGCCCTGAGCAAACACAGTCAAGTCTAAAAGTTTCCAAAGGGCCGTGCCACAGGCTAGAATTTCATAATGGGATAATAACATGTATGGGTTATTACACATCCTCTTTATTTATCTGTAATAATATTAGCCTCAGCTAAGACATGTCACTCATTATGAGTGGCAGCCTGCAACATTTTATGGTTTGTCAGTGTGGAAATGGTTGATTTGTTTCAATATGAGAAGCAAAGGACTGAACAGTGAGGTTGTGGTGATTCGGTTTTTGATGCCCTGCCAAACTGAGAAGAATGGGAGTATTTAGTAATGACTCTAATGAGGGAGGGGCATTTGTTGTGGTTATTAGATCTCAATCACCTTATCCATCTACTCTGACTTGCACTAAGCTGATACAGTTTAAATATGGAAGGGGAAACCTTCAAAAGCATCCAAAAAAATCAACACCATTTCCCATTTGCAAGAAAGCAGCATGTTTGCTTCACCTCATATAATTTTGGGTTTTGGCCTGTAAATAATTTGAAAGCCCCTATTTTAAATGAAAAGCTTTTTTGTGAACACATGTCATGCTGTGTGCATGGTTGCATGAAGTAATGGCAGTGATTTGGTCTGCATCATTTGAAAGCCAAGCCATTCAACGTAATGCATTATTATAAGATATGAACAAAAAACAACTTCAATGTCTGCCACTAGAATGTCTGCAGTACCTGTGGCAGACTTAAAGTGTTCACAGGCAAAGTTATTGTTTCGGGTAAAAGACATTTTCCTTGTTGAACTCCATTGTTTTAAATAAAGTCAGGTTGTGATGTCTGAGAATAAGAGAAGGACACGGAAAAGGAAAGATAAAGGAAGGTAAGACAGACTAGTTTCCAAATGTTCCAGACAAGGAGGCGCTCCTCGATCATGTCAAAGCCACATTCAAAAACACAGCAAACATCAAAGGCCCTCTGTTTACATCAGAAGAAAGGCAACTGTATTGTTGCAGTACATCTCTTCCTTTGACCCTGATCACGATCTTTGCCACAGAATGAAGGCGGCAGACCACTGTGCGCCCCAGCCGCCACAGGACTGACCGCTGCCCCCACCCAGACAAACTAGACAATCCCATAGGAGCTAACTGGATGACTGAGCTAAAGAATGAAGCACGCAAGTCCCAGGGGAAGCCAACCATTCCTGGGTGAGCATTTTGTACTGAACCCCTGGGGTTGAGATGATCATAGATCCAGTCTAGACTGGAAGTGCTCTCTGTGAAATCTAGGATCCAAAGACACAATACACAATGTTCCCTTTGTGACCACTAAATTAACACTGACCACTATGACTGTTGCCTCCAAACTGGATTACATTTCAGCAGACATGGAGAATGATTCTGCAATATCCTCAATGTACTCTACAGACACTCCAACTTCAATGTTAAAGTGTTGAACATAGAAACACAGGCCACATTGTCCATTTGGCTTAAGATTTCCTGAAAACACGCACACGATAACCTGCAATTATTGCTGTCACATGATCTTGAAAGGGATTGGGACAATGATACAATCCCAACAACCTTAAAGGTTAGTTTTGGCATAGTTGTGTTGTAGTTTGTGGTTCACAGTCAGGTTGCAGACATAGTGGGTTATTAATCTAAATATACACATGATCCAAACCATACTGATGTTCATTCAGAGAGAAGAAAATGTCCTTATTCTCTCTTATTAACATGTGTCCTTTTCTAAATCCTGTCTTTTATGGAAGACTTTCCATTTGAGAAACATAATGAGACCCAGGCTTGCTATACTGGAACATATACTATACCTCTATGTTAAAATAGTCAGGCAATTTGAAGGCTAGCTAAGTGTGCTTTGAGTTGAGAGTTTATTGTCGACGGCAGGCCAGCAAACACGAGTGAGGTTTTGCTTCTTTTTCTTTTTTTTTGAAACGGGGGCATGAAGCTCTGTCGTTGTCTGACCACAGGAATCTGGCCATCCCGGCCGGCCCCTCTAATGTGGCCCGCCACCACAACCTCATGCATTCCAGAGCACACAAACATGTTGACCAAACGAGACTCATCAATCCAGATTACTCCAGCACCCAGCTCTTAAACATCCACGCTGTTTTTCACTTGTTCCCTTTCACCAAACCACCTGCCTATCATGCCAATATGGTTCTCATTAAGCTGACATCATTCTCAACACACCATTTCCTCAAGGCATGCTTCATTATTTTCCGGTAAACGTTCAGTGATAGGATTACAATTTGGTGCCTAAACAAAAATGCAAACGAACCCCAAATTCAAAGAGTGAGAATAATTTGTTTTTCACTTAATTACGTCAAATTTTATGAACAGCAATCTGTGAATCAAACTTGAACTTGTCGGTTCTTGACTGTGCACCGATTTAGTTTCAAACGATGTAGTGAACACTCTGCGCTGAAACACCAGCCGTCTCAGGCAATGTCAGAACAATTATATTCTGTTTGCAGATGATAGTTTGCACTACAACTAATAGAAATATGTCAGCAATGATGGTGATTAAGGTTGCTGGATAGGGTCAGCCTTCTTCTATCAGTGAGCGTCAGGATCCTGTGATGACTCTCACATCAGGGTGTCTGAGTTCCAGCATTCTCATTCTTCTTTCAATTTGATAGCTAATCAATGAGGGGCCTGGAGGAGGACCAGCTGAGTTCAGACGAAAGGATCCTAATTGAATCTGACAATAATTTTCACATATTTCTCTTGCTCTGTCTCAGATGCCATTAGCGACATCACTGTGATAATAGTTGCCATGACAGCATGAGCAATGCTCATTAATGACCTGACTGGTGGTAATGTACTGGGCCATATTTCCCTTTCCTCCTTCTCTTTTTGCTTCCTTTCTTTTTAAACCTTCTCTCCTTTTAAGACTATGCAAAGACTTTTCATCTCACAAACACTTGGGACACGATACTTTAATCAGGAAAGCATATGGATTGAATAGGATATTATTGTCCTCATTTAAAAAAAAAAAATGGCATTATGTATTTGCATGTTCGGCTATTTGCTTGAGTGAAGATTAGAACGTCTTAAGTGTGAAATCTTTATGTACAGTGAATTGAATTTAAACAGGGGGTCCGTGAAATAATTCACCAACCACAGTCTCCACAGCAAAGTGGCTCATGTGGACAACAGCCTCCATGAGGATTCTATTCTCATGCTCCAAGCACAGCAGAGCAAAGTCGAGACAAAACAAACATCTGTTGTGGACAGGGCTGTGTTTTCAGTGTGGTCTGGAGCCGCTTAACGAGAGCCGTGGACAATTTCCCAAGAGGCTTGGAAGGACAAACACCTCCTCTTTTACTAAGGACAAACGTTTCTGGAGGGGGCCGCGTCCGTCTGCGTTCACTGTAAACACGAGGGTGTCAGGAACCAATGTCACATGCGACTGGTAGGGGACTTCCGGCATTGAGGGCCAAGAAGGCAACCACAGAGGCACTCTGTGGAAAGAAGCAAACAGCTGTACTCAGACACACAAACATGCACACTTGCACGTACAGTACATGCACGCACGCTCATAGACACACACATTTAGACACACATGCAAGCTGTCACGGTGCAAGTAAAATAACAAAACTGAACTAAATAAGAGAACTATAATAATTTAAACTTATCTAGTAGCCTAATCTTTCACTGAGCAGTTATATTATCAGTGTGAGTAACTGTGTGCTGCCAGTAAAAAGCAATTACATGTGCTAAATTGAGGAACTGAAAATGTCTATCTCTGTCTGAACTTCAAGTCTGCATGAGGAGACCAAAACTTTTCAACTGAGATCAGCAACCTGAAAACAGCAAATACAAAGAATTGCATATGCAATAGTGTAGTGTTTTAATAAAGTGTATTTTGCAGAAAGCACATGCCACACTAAGAAGACAGTATTACCAGCACATCAGTGTGGCTTACATTATTCTAATAGGTAGAAAGTAATTATTTCTGAAGTAATCATAATCATCTAGTTTATGAGGTTTGGATCTTTAGATGTTTTCGTGAGCACAGATATAACTCTCCATTTGAATGGTATGTATAAATGTTGCCAATGACCAACAGGTTGGTACTTAAAAAATCATTTAAAAAGACCTTGAACCACTTTCAGTGTCAACATTAGCTTCCTTGGAGCAAAATAGTCGAGCACTCTTAACACCTCATAAAGGAAACAGGCAACCGAGGGAGGATAGGAGATCTCTTGCTGCTTGAGTGGATGCACGTTTGAACCCCTTTGTTACGGCAGATAAAGAAATGAAAAACATTTTGAAGTTGGCTGACAGATTCTATTGGTCCCGAGGCTGTTTGACGTGCCGCATCCTGGCAAATTAAGGTTAAGGCAAGGTAGATGGAATCTATCAGAGCTTGACTCTGCCTCATCAGATGGAACAAGCAGCTGCAGGGCATCCCTTGTCTCGGGTCTTGTCATTACACACGTACACTCAAGTACGTGTGCAGGCACACAGTCATCCACGTATGCACACACACAGACACACACACACGAAAACACGCACTATGAACTCAGTTGTTGTATGCATTTTCTTTTACCGTCACACTGCAGGCAATGCAATGCACATTATTCATGCTACTTTCCATATACAGGACATAGACCCAGAGAATTATCCAAAACAAAGGTTTGTCAAATATGCTAAAGATGCAATATCAATTCATCACCACTGCACCTGACAGCACACATTCACTAAAAATAGAGAAAAAACAATAAACTACATACATCTGAAAAGGAATTTCAGATCCCTTTTCCATAGCAAGTTTATATTTAGACAAGTGATTCGTCACTGGGGGTTTACTTTATTCTTATGTGCCCCCGTCACATAACATTTAGCAGTACAGACAATAAGGATATATTGACAAAAGACCAAAAGACCCTGTCTCGTTTAAGAGGAAGCGAGACAGGAAGTGGGTATGTAAGGGAAGCTACTGCAGATGACGTGTTCAGTGTACTTGCCTTTCCTGTTTAGTAATTAATATGCGTCACAAAATACTGTATGATTGAGAGAAATGTAATAAGTCATAACATAATAATATGAAGACATAAAATATCTAAATAATAATACATGTGTTTACATTGACTCGTCATATCCCCCTCCCCCAATTCATGCCACACTGAACACACATAACAACCGGGCTGACCGACCCCGATGTCTGCTGCATCTCAGGAAGTGATGTGTTTCAACACTTCTGTCTTCTCGCAGAGCAGCTGGACAGACAGTCAGGACTGAGAGGGGGTTTCCAACACACTCAAACCCTTCAAACACTTAAAGGTTCAGATTGAAAACCAGACAGAAACAAACAGACATGGACACACTCCCCGCCCACCCCACCACAACCCCCAGCATTACAGAGAACACACTTCCCCTTTCTGTGCAGGCTTTGGTACCACTAATGCCCAATACACCAATGTCAACCCTCACAGATAAGCCACCAATACCACCAGCTGAATAAACTTTCTTATTGTGATGACGATAATAGATTCTTACAAAAATCAACCACTTCACCTGAAACGTACTCTGTTTTTTTTTTTGCTAGTGCACTGGTGAACTGCATCGGTCTGATGTAGACTGATGTTCACGATTATCTGAAGGGCCTTTTGTCTTGACTGGTTACAGTGCACAGATCATTCCTCCTACTCTACCTCTACAACTGTGCGGGATGACAGAATGAGGACGAGAGTGGAAGAAAGGTTTACTCTGCTACAATTGCATAATTTTGTGTTTGTGAATGAAGATCTGCACATTTGCACATTGTGATTGTAGCATGAGAGAAGCTGAAATTTGTTGGTGTTACTGTAAGTGTAAACAGACATTTGTAGGCTTAACAGTGCTTCTCAGAGAGAAACTGCGGGAGCGTTGTAATAGAGATTGCATTACTTTACTGCATTTAATGGGGAATTTGTAGAGGATTTAAAAAAAGGAGATCAGTAATTTTATGAACTATTTTAAAACTATTGCTTACTGTTATCTGACTTGTACGAATAAACCTTGTTCTTGCGATGTGAGAATTTGCCACGAAAACAAAAATAATGCTTGAATGAGTATTTTAACAGTTTTTAAGCCGATTTCAAGGACAAGGATTAAACTAGTCGTACGATTTTTCTATGGATATCTGCTTTGAACAGATCCACATTATAATTACACATAGCTCCATCAGAAAAACTCATCTGGTACAAATATATACAGTATAAATGTTATAAGAAATGTATGTATAATTGGGGATTACTAGATATACTGTTTATTGTGTTTGTATTGCATCAAATGCATTACAGGCAATTATTACCAAGTCAAGAGACATCATTATTATTATTATCTATCAAACTACTGCAACTTCATAAAAATTAATGAAATGCCCTGCTTGCAATGTGACCAGAGCTTTGGTATTATTGTGTTGACAACAGAACCAATGTCATTCTCAGGCAGTTCAATGTCTCATCAGTAGCATGTGTGCATTTGTATGCATGGCCACATGCATTTTTATCATTTTACTGTAGCAACTGTAAACTCCATTAAATCTTACATAGTCGGTAAAGCAGACAAATCTAACAAAAGGCATTCACAGAGAATATATGCATCTCATTTGACTGTCTTTTGTTTAAGTGACCACATTAGATATGAGGGCTAAGACAGGAGCAACGCAGTCAGTTAATTATGTCTAATAAATCTTGGTCCAAATTGCCCTCCAGGGGTGGAAACGGCTGCCGGGGGATGGAGGAACCGAAGTCTCACTTTGGTATTTGTTATTCTACCTTTAACAGATTACGCACGCCGACTTGTCATCCCTCATCCAGTTGGGCAAGTGAAGTGAAGGGAGAACGTCAACGCGCTGTCGGTCACTGCTTCTGTTTACCTCGCTGTAGCCTGGGGGTAACAGGCACTAATCAGCATCCAGCAAAATGCTCTGTAATTGGCCATGTTTACTCAGTTTTAGCATGATTGCATGCCTGATTGGATTGTCGTATCCCATTTGAGGAAAAAAGGGTCTCCCTCTTATTGTGTATGAGTTTGTGTGTACATGGGTCTTTGCATGTGTGTGTGTGTGTGTGTGTGTGTGTGTGTGAGGCAGGCGTGAGGGGCTATACAGGGTTTCAAAAGAGGTGGTGAAAAAGTTTTTTTTTTTTCAGGATGATTTTTTACCAGCAAGTCCCTTGAGTAGGAGACACGTGAAAAAAAAAATCAGATTTTTGGAATTGGAGGTATTTAATTTCCTTTAACTCAACGTTGTTATATTTTTATACTGATGGTGGAAAAAAGATATTTTACAAATTCCTCTTTTCTCTTCCTGTATAACTACCACCTCAGTTCAACTCTATGCAAAATATGTTATGCTGACCACAGAAATGTATCTAAAATATAAAGAAGAAGAAGAAATATCCCCTCATAAGTGTGGTGAGGTCTACGGCACACATATGCAGATCGTGTGGGCTCTGAGGTCTGTCCCCTACTGTAGGATAGCAGAACACTCAGCTCTTTGTGCAACAGTATGTAAAACGAAACTTGATAAATGTTCACCACATACAGTGGATCATTGGTGTCCAGGTTTGGGGTTAGAATTCTGTTGAGAGATAGGTATGTTCCGTATCAAACTATGTTTTTGTTGAAGTAAAAAAAAACAAAGCTGTGGATTATGTTCAGAATCAAAAATTCAAGAGTGCAGTGGACCCAGCAGTAAGTTATCACCCTGACTGACGCCCCACAGGACTACAATAAAAAATATTGATTTTTGTCAAGCTTTCACACAGCCAATGGCCCTTAATGACAAACCAATGTCTTAGCTCTCTTTCGCGTACACACACATGTGCACACACACGTCCATGCATTTGCTCACTTGGTCCCAAATACAACACAGCCTCTTTCATACTCTTATTTTATATGTATTTGAATTTTCCTTTTTTAATAATTAATGTCTATAGCCCTCTATTTTAAGTCATATATGCATATATTGTCATGTACTCCTTGTTCTCTGTTTGTTTATATTCCTATGTCTTTCTAAAAATTAAATTAAATGTCAATCATAAAAGAAAGCTTACACACAGCAACTGAAGGGAAATGAGAAACGATCTGCTGCGTTGTGTTCAAGTGGATGTAAAGCACAAGTAAAATGTTCTTTTAGACCCACACGGCCCTTGTCTATGTGTAGAATCTGACCTTCACAGACTGAACAGTGTGTTGACAGTAAACTTTCCTCTGGGATACAATTCAGGATAAGCTAATTGCTGGTCTCAAAAAAAAAAAAACAGGTAGAAAGCAGTAACACCACATCTCCAGGGACTTTCGAACATATTGGTTCACAAGGGGTTCTGAATGTTTTCTTCCTAACACCCTGTTTTTAGCCAAACTGATATGTGTCTTCGGGGTATTTTTCATACTGTCTGTTAACGCTGCATTTGAGAGATGTCTGAGTGAAAACAACTTGAACTGCACCTTTCCAGAGGCTGTCAAATGTTTGAATTGGGAGCTATGAAGGGGGATAGGTGGGGTATAACTCAGATGGGATTTTGCCATGAGGTAAATTGGCAACAAACCAATGATGGAGAGATGTCATAGATATGATTTAGAGGTTGGTTTTAGGGGTGCAGTGAGTAACCTAGACACATTGTTACAGATCTTGAGAGGGACATAACTGCAGCGGTTCAGAACCAAGAGAGTTTAAAATCGGATCAATGAGTAACTTGAGGCCTACAATACAGACAAAAATAGACTGTTGGTATCATTTGTGTTGTGAAAAGTGTTAGTTTTGGTGGTGGTTGTATTGTATTGGGTTGTATTGTTTGTATTTATTTGAAAAAATATATAGTTAGCCCATTTGTTGTACATTAAACGTACTTCAGTGAATAAGGATTCAGGATTGACAGGATTGACAGTCAGAAAATGCAGTGCAAGTAGTATAAGCATCTTAATTTGGATATAATGAGTGCAATGAAAATTATTTGACAATAAAACCATAAATGTACACTCATGCAGATGAGAAACGTGTGTAATTACTTAAATAAAAACCTATAAAGTGGGCAATGAAGATGATTGTTGAGTAGTCCAGGGAGAGTATTTACACTCATTATTCAAATTTACCCCATCCAAGTGTCTCTCTGTGTACGCTGCATGGCTGTGGTGTAATTGGGTTCTTACTTAAAACAGGAATTATTTCTACTCTGCTTTTCCCTCTGTTGTTTTTATTGTCCCCCACACTGATGAAATTGGCAAAGGTACCTGCAGGGGTGATTTGCAAAATTACCCAATTTCCCCCAAGAACCACCAGCTCAGGTAGAGAAACTCTGCTTCTATTTCTCATAATTTTAGAGGCTTCAATCAGAGAGCAATAGCTAATTACAAAAACAAACTTCTGTATCCACCGATTTAGTAATATCATCTGGTACTGACCCCGAGCCTGTCCCAGTTGTGTTGGCGTGGGGTGGGGCTGCTGGGGAAAACCAGTAAGCCACAATGACCAGACTTCTCCAAACATGTCATTCTGAATCCCCTTCGTGAGCTGTGCTGAACCGTACCCAGGGCCCTGTTAACACTCCAAACATTCAGAGTCACAGACCCGTGTCCCCAGCCGTGCTCTTTAAACATTTGTTAAAACGTACACCTTTTTGCAATGTCAACAGCCTGAGAACGAGTCTTCTGGGACTGCTACTGCACTATATACACTGTGGAACCTCAACGCGGCAAAGAAAAGGGGAGAAAGAGAGGGAGAGAGAGAAAGAGAGAGCGTGAGAGAGGAAAGCAATGGAGGGAGGAATAACTTTGTACAGTGGAAGTAGCGCCCCTGCTCTCCTCCTCCCCCTGTCTGCTTCATGAAGGGCCTGATTGAGAGACAGAGCAACCCAACTCAGAGCCATTCAACCGAACCGCTCCTACGCCCCTGACCTGCTGTCTAAACCCCCTAAATTAGACTACTGAGACCCCAAGAGCAAGGCTTACATTACCAGTACCTGTGAAACCTTGGCAAGCATCATCACCCTGAATGGAAACGCTGGGCAAATAAAAGCAGACTGGCCTGTCTGCACTGTTTCTGTGCCCACAGATGGATGGTGAAAGGCAACATGAGCCTCCATGGCAGAGACTGCAGGAATAGTTGGTGGGTTTCCCCTCTGGGCCTCCTATAGGTCCCAGGGTCTAGTTTAGTGTACCCCTTGGAAAGTCTAGCTTGTCTGAGGAGTTTCCATCGTCCGCTGGTACGCTGTGAACCGAGAGAGGAAGAAGGCGAAAAAAGAGTGAAAAAGAGGATGTGAGAATAATGAAAAGAAAGAAAGAAAAGAGAGGCCAATAACTTTTTTAATCACACACCAGAAAAAGGGATGAGTCCCAAGGTCGCTTTGTAATGTGTGTGGGTGAGGTCCCGCTCAGATCCTACACAGATCTCACCCAGAGGCGTGGGATAGAGTGGATAATTCCCTCTTTTTGTCAAAATGTTGGTGGCAGCGGTGAGACTGTAGAAACAACTGGTGTTAAGCCACCCAGACAAGTCCTTTAACACTTTCAAGCCCTCGATGGATGTTATTCCATCGCATCATAGCAACTGTAGTACAATCTACACACAGACATACATACATTTCTGCACACATATGTACACACACACTCAGCTGGCTATTGTCTTTCATACATAACAAGGTTGGAAGGGCTCGCAGAGCGCCAGATACAGAGCAGGTGAGATCATTGGACAGTGTGTGTGTGTGTGTGTGTTTTTAACACTGGGCATGTAGGCAAAGGAGTCCTTAGTTGGAGCCTGAGAGGAGGGGGTAGATTAGCACATACCCCACTGTGTGACCAACGAGAACATACATTTATTGTGGACGTAATAGTACAGATTCAAAATTGCCCCTACAGCCGGCGGCAATTATATCACCACTTATATATACACGTGTGTGAAATCTGGTACTTTCTGTAACTTTTCCCTCTCTTATTAATATATTTTTTTTTTCATCCTTGATGTGATGAAGGAGAAATGTAATTCATCTGTGGATGGGTGAAGACAAGCTTCCTCTCCTTTGCCGGCACAAGGTGGCGGAAATAAGAGAAATGATTATGGAAGGAGAGAGGAGAGGAAACTTAATGGGAGGAAATCATTTAGACGTTACAGTCATTTTTATGTCCTCATGTCTGTTTCAAATCATCCTGGAGGGCCGGACACACTTGTCTAAGACAAGAAAAAAGGGTTTTAATTCATTGTAAACTTGTTCAACACACAAAGACTGCTATTGTGTTTAAACACATTACTTTCTAATTATAAATCTGAGGGACAATCAAAAAGGCAATGCAGGAGACTGTGGGAAGTGAAAATGTCTCATACACAGCTCTGGGGATATATAGTCTAAAGATATAAATTGCAAAAAGCAATTGGTGCAATAGTGTCGCACATATAAATAATTACATCACTGTATTGTTACAAAACATACTTTAAAAGGAAATATAGGATTCGGGATTGTTTCTTTACAGTATCGTTCACACATGTCCTCAAACCTTTCTGTTGCACGTTAAGTAAGACACCCTGGAGTCAAAGCCTGAACTGCTTCCTCTGCCTGTTCACCCTGCCTGAGGCCCTGTGTCTTCTAAAGACCTGTTTGTTCACAAGTAGAGCACAGCAGGTGTTTGAGCAAAGTGCAAGGTGGAAATGTGGCTCCCATTGCTGCTGTGAGACTCATTTATTGAAATGCTCTCAATTTCTCAACAAAACACGCTACGCTTTGAGGCTAGGATGTGCAACAGTGTGTCCTTCCCATTAAGCATGAGCAAAAGATGCCAGCGGTGGAAAGACACTCCTCAGTGGGAATGCAACCCTGTGTTGCAGAAAATATCGCTACAGACTGTTCTAAAGCAGATTATTCAGCTGCACACTTTCATTTTACTTGTCAATAATATGCTTATAGCTGTGAGGCATGGTGCAGTTACAGTACACCTGATCCTTAGTTCCCCCGCTGCCAAATCTGTGCATTGTTTCAACACAACCTTTGCCAATAATAAAGTGGAAGCCAATCAAAGCAAGCAGACCAGTGGATCTTTACTGTGTAATTGGGGATCTGTGTAATCGTTAACCTTGGCTCAGTGTAGGAAGTTAATGAATCAAATCAATACCTCTCTCTGCTGATCCATAATTATTTGAAAAGAGATGAAAAATTAAACAGGCCGAGCCTATGAGGTTATCATTCCATGCAATTAGTCCGCCGGAGGGAGATTATGTTACCTAGATACCATTGGGGAAGTGTAATTTCTCTTGCAGATGGAGTTTTTTTAATGAAGAGTGCAATTACCTAAATAGGTCAGCCAAAGACACGCTGCTGCTGCGCTGCTGTTGCTGCTGCTGCTGCTGCCGCTGCATGCCGCTTCTCAGCATACCTGAGAGGAAGCTCCTGGAAAAAAAAAAAGAAATCACAGAGCACTGTGTGCAACTGTTGTTACCCCCTTTAGTATCCTCCTTGCTTTCTCTCCCTCTTTTCTATCCTCACTCTCCTACCGACGCTCCCTGGATGGCGCATCTCCTGCTTTTCCTAATTAAATAGCACATACATAGAAGTCTTTGTTATGCAGAGATTCCGCAGGAATAATGTTTCCTCCAAATCAGGCTCAGATGACACAGAGCTCGATTTGTTGTGGCCATTTGTTGACTGCGACGTGTAATTTCCTTAAAATTAGAATGAGACAGAAAAAGTTTTCAGTATTTCTTTATGATTTATTTTGCATCATTATTCATTGTTGACAATTGCATTATTAATTAGGCTATGTTTTCATTGTAACGGATTTGTGTCAAACAGTCAAATGTGGTATGAAAATTAAAATGCCCCCATCAAATTAATGTTTGATTTTTAAAATATGTGCTATGAATAAGAATGTTTGTTTTACAAATAACATTTTTATTTTATTTTACATTACATAAACGTAATGCCCTATTGAGATTTACTGAGCAACTGTAAAAAAAAATTACAAAAAAGTTTAATGCTTTTTAAATTAATAAAATAAAATAAAACTAAATCCATTCTAAAAGGTTTAGTAAGAAATTGACAGAATCATATGAAATAAAATACATTATAATTTAGTACTATGATATCCCCGATATTTTCCTAAAAGCCACAACATTTTATGATTTCTTTCAATTCTCTTAAAAGCTGGTTACAAATAAATAAAGACATTTTACGAGAATAATTGACTTGGTTATGTTTTCTACGTGTTTGAAAATAGACTGTTGTGATTAGTGTGAAATTGCCATAACCACTTCAATTTAGTGTTTATGTTTTGCTACGCAGTTGCAATGAGGAATAACATATAACACACACAGCAGGCCGCTGATTCTGAAAATGAGGAAACAGAGAGCAGGTATTTAATGAAACATATCTCAGACTAAAAGGCCGTGAACTCATTTTGAAAAACTGTGTGGTGTATAAAGCAAGTAAGCGAAGGAACGGTCCTGAAAGGGTGCCTCTAATAAGCACATCTTTCAAGTTTTTCGTCTGATCCAAAACCATCCTTGTAAAACCGGGTGGTAGTCTGTGCATATACTATATGATTGAAAGGAGAATTTGGCACACGCTTTCCCTCCTCAACACAGAATAAGTGACCTTGTGAACCACCAAATGGTGCCTGTTTCAGGTTCTCAATGTGGCAGGTGCTTTGATCATGATTCAACCAACTTGTCAACAAACGCTGTTTCCCTGAAACTTGGCAGAGTCTCCACAACAGATTCCAAGTTAAAACTTGGATGATCGCATTCCAAAGCTGGAGGAGTATTTTTTTATATCCGTGATGTACCCGTTTATTGTTGTGCTGACCTGCACTTACAAATTACACTTTGCCATTGCAGTAGGGAAAACATCAGAGGAGACTTCAGGTATCCTGTTAGACAATAATTTGATCCAGAGCGATAAGATCTGTAAATGATAGAGGCCATGTATTCATCCTGTCTTTTTTTGATGGACAGGCTCTGCCCAACCCTCCTACACACTGACAAGTAGGAAATATGTTTCAGGGAATGACACTAGCATACCCTCTTACACTTAATCATTGTCAATCACTCTGCGCACTTGGCTCGTTGGGTAATAGGAACAGATCCAGCATCGCATCCCCTCCAATCTGTTTGGCTCTCACACGGGAGGTGCATGCTGTTTTCATGCCTGTGTGGGATGGCTTCAAGCTGTTTTCTTATCAAAAGGCCCATTCAGACATTCTCTTTGAGAGGCATCGCAAACCTCAGATATCACAGCCTCCGTTCAACCACATGTCTTGATTTAAGAGGCCAGAATCAGATTTGCTGCCACGAAGAGCTGTCGCTGCTAAAGAATGGGACATGATTTATCATCCTGAACCACGCACAAAACTGATAACCAGAGCACTGGCATTTGTCCGCATATGTGCACACACATGCATGTGAGGGTGCACATTTGCACACACACAAGCACACACACACACACACACACAGACACACACACTAAATCTTCACCCCTTCCACCTCACATAAATACCCCAAAAAAAAAACAGATCAACACATGTTCTCAAGCTGGCTCATCCTCTGGCTCATTTACTCCTATATGCTTTCACACAAAACCGCAATTTCACATAGAAGCTGTCTTGCCCCTCGCTCTCTTGCAGTGTGGAGTTGGATCACATGCTTTTTACAAACTGAAACTACATCACCTTCCACCCAGGGATCCTCTCTAAACGCTCCCTTTTAAACCTCCACTAACAGTCTCATCATTGATTTTATGTCTCTGTTTTTTTTCCTCCTCGGGTTGTAAGCAAGCAAACACAGCTGAACCCTAACACCCTGCGTCCCGCTGTGTCTCCCTCAGGGTGTTCTCATCACAAAACAGCTACACAACATCTCAGAGTGAAACACCCTCAGCAACACAGGCCATAGAAAGGCAAAGGTGACGGGAGCAAGTTTTTCACCATTTCAAACATACAGAGCCATCAAATAAACTGCTCTCTCTCTCTTTCTCAACATTCAGAGGTTGAGCAGTTACTTCTCCAAAGAAATAGTTTCTCTTAACTCTCTCTATCCGTTTCTCACTTTTAACCCTCCCGTCTTTCTTTCTCTTGCAATTTCACTCTCGCTCTCTCCAGTTGCTGCTTATTATTTCTTTGTGGAAGAGTATGTGATTGCCAGGATTGCTTGGTGGCTGTCTCTTCTGAAGTTTTTTAGTTTCAACGGAAAAGGAGAGAGACTCAGATTCTTCGCTTCTGATCTCACTGCCTCTCTGCCTCTCTCTGCCCTTTTGAGCTCTGTCTGGATCTTTTTTGTCATCCATCAACAAACTGTTGCAGTGTATAGTGGTTTCAGTGGGATGAATAATCATCATAAGGTGTGTTGGTGGGGGCGTTAAGGAGACTAAACTTGCCAAAGGCTAGCGAGTGCAAGTGTAAACCTCGCCTGCTCTCCTGTCCCTGTTAGCTCAGCCATTTTTGGGCGGTCAGGCTGTCTTGCCACAATCACACGCTGGCGCCACAATTGCCTAGCCCCAACTGCAACCCTTTCACTGTGTAATGAATACATCCAGAAATAAACTTTAACCGCTCATGCCCCGCTGCTTGCCCCCCATGCGTATATGTACAGAGACAAGACTGGAGTGATGTGTGTGCTGTGCCCTGGATAGTGGCATGCTCACCTGGCCCCGGGACGTCGTGTGGTGATGGTGTGGTTATGGTTCAACACAGAACCAGTCAGTGAGAGAAAGGTGACCACTGACCGCTGTCACCCTCTGGTGGGACCATGCACACCCCTGGTCCGGGAATGTTGGGGAGGTAGGGAGAAGACCAGAAAGTAAAGTGGTGTTTTTGTCTATTTCAAAATTGTGTTTAACTCTATGTTTATGAGTACTTGTGTGCTCGTGTTTAGATGGCGAGGCACGTACTAAAGAGGCAGGCATATAGTCGCAAACTGAACTTGTTTCTGCTGTACACAGTACATGTGCATGAAAATGCTTTTTGCGGTATTCAATTCTGTCTGCATGTCTGTATGTATGTAAGGTTGGTTGCCACAAGAGATAAATATACCTGCACCGAGCCCACAGGCGCGAGTCTTGATTGTGAAAGGGGTGGACGGATCAGAGCAGTAATTTTCCACATCTACACTCAGCCAACATGAGTCCACCTTGAAGGGCGTTTCTATGAGGATAAATGCTGTATGGGTCCATGTGTGCTTGTGTGTGTCTGCACTGTATTGCTTGTCTGCATCCGTGTGTTTTTGCATTGCCTCCTCATTATTTATCCTCAGCGATATAGTACTTGTGCGGCAGTCGCATCTTTCCTTCATCTAAATTGCTGTTACAATTTTCTGATTAATTTATTTTCATCTTTCATCCTTCAGCAAATAGGTTCACCTACGAAATCAGATAGAACAACATTTATTTTGCATTTCCATCCATAATAAATGAAACCAATTAAGCCATACTTTTAAATTAGGGAGGAGGCAATCCTAATTTTCTCCTTAAGTGCGGTTTCCACGGCAATCAGAGGCCTCTGCAGGGGGTCGGCAATGGAGGCGTTGGGTGGGAGCGCACACAGCAGGGACAAACTGACTGAGTGCGAGAGCCTACTGCACTCACAGCTGAAACTTCTGCTGGCATGCACTCTCTCTCACATACACACACATATGCTGGAGCACACATACACTCACACAAAATCACGCAGAAACAGCCAAAATCACACAAACATTTGCAAATATTCTCTCCATTAATTTGGCCTCATCTATAGGCTTCACGGTAATAAAAGTGTCCACGTTAATATTTATCTTATTATTGACAATATGACGACGTGATGATCGTTCAGTGATTCATCGTGTCTTTTTCATATGCGGAACTGTATGTTCGACATTGAGAGACGTCGTCTTATGTGCGGAGGCCTGTCAATCTGTTAACTGGGGAAGTATTTACAGTTCCAGTCAGAATTTTAGGGAACTTGGCCCTGTGTCTTTGTTTTTTTGTCATGTCTGACTGGATTCTCCCTTTTCCTCCAAATTTAGAAAACCACAAAGCAGAAAAAACAAATACTTATTTTTACATGTCATATATATATATCTGTGTTACTTAAGGTATGAGAAGTGAAAGTCTGTTTCACCTGAGATGAAGACGACTTGGGCTGTAATGGAACTCGATACTATAAAGAGAAAGAAAGATGGAAATTGTAATTGAAAAACTTGAAGTGACTGTGTATCGAATTAAGAGCCATGCGACATCCGATAGTTTCATTTCGCAAAAAGTTTGACTAAATTAATTAACAAACTAAATGAAGAAATGAGAGCTGTGCAAAATGTTGACAAAGTAAATAAGCAGAGAAGTAGACTGGCCCGTGTATTTATAGCTTCAGTTTGGCAGCTCTTACAGGAAGCTCAAAGCTTTCAAATTGAAGATTTTCTATAGTCTGGAGCGACATTCACTGCTCCAAGATGCACTTTTTAGCCATTTTCTGTTTAATGTCGCTCACTTCATTCCTCAAAAATACATTTTTCAGTAGATTTTTTATGCAACCGATCACCGTGGTATTTACTGTAATTAGCAGTAATGTTCAAAATGAAATACAATCAGACAAACAGCTGCATTCATTAGTGTCAGTGATTTAGAATGTGTGACAACATACACCATTTTACTTAAAAGGCAGGGCAGCCATGGACAAATGATTTGTTAACAGTTTTTTAATTATTTTTGATAGAGAAGAGAGCAAGGGTAACAATGTTCTAATGCTATAACATTTTACCCATAGTAAATAAATAAAAAACATGAGTTAATTGTCGTAATTATGGTACAGATTTGTCTTTGTTTTGTTCTGAATCTATTGTCAGCTCATCTGAAAATAAACACTGCACTATTAATGACTAAACAATGTGCTATATTTAAGAAGTAAAGAACATAAAAAGTATTGTAAATATTGAGACGGCGTGATATTTTGTTGCCCGTAATTTCAAATTTACAGAATTACTGATAAAGATGGCCAAGGTTTTTGAACAGAAGGCTGATTCCAAATCCAACTTTACTTTTGCAACTCAACAGAACTTTCCCTGTAAACTTTCCTCTTGTACACAGCTTTGATACCTACAATTCCTCTAGTCTAGCAGGCAGTTTGCTCTTTTGTTGAAAAAAGGAAAGAAAGAATAGAAAAGGTGGGATTCAATCCGTCACATTGGATCTGGCATAGCCATCTTATAGTTTGAGAAAGCAGAGCAGAAGTTGAAGCTCAGACACAACAGTTGTTAGTCAAACACAGAAGTGTTCCACAGGCACAAGGATGGAGAGGCAGAGGGAAGGAAATAGAGAGGGAGGCGTAGAGAAAGAGAGGGATGAAAAGAAAAAGAAAGAGCGCAGGCCTTCCTCAGAACTGTTTTCATGGAGTCTGGCTCTTTCAGGTTCATCTCTCATTACTCCTGGGTGCTCTCTCAAGCTTAGCGGAAATGGATTATGCTACACAAAGAAAGGAATAATCACCCTATTCTCCTCCTCCTCTGATAAACACATGCGTAGGCGCACGCGGACACATCCACGCACATATACACACACATATAAACATACACACACTCTCTTCCAGTCTGTTGTTTTGACGTACACACTGACGTACACACACCGAGTGAGCCAAGCTTTGTGTGGCTGTGAGTCGCAGAGTGTGGTGCTCGTTCTCTCCCTGCATGCCAGGGGACTCGTCAATTATCTCCCCAAACGCACCCAGTCCTCGGGGGGAAAAGGCGGTGAGGGAGACATCCCTGTTTTTGAGGGAACCTGGAGTTTGCAACATTCAGTTGAGTGACAATACATTCACGCTCTAATTCTAGGCTAGCAGATGTAATGTGTTTTTTTTCCCCTCTCTCTTTCCCTCTTCCTTTGTCTCACTCTTTTCTGCTCTCCTTGTACTTCTTATCATTCCAACTTTGAGAAGTTGGAGCTCCTAAAGGCTTTAGTGAATGTGTGTGTTTTGGGTGGTTTCGAGTGGATTTTGAGTATGTGTTTATGCTTGCATGTGTGTGTGTGTGTGTGTGTGTATGTGTGTGTGTGTGTGTGTGTGTTGGATTAAAGGGTGTATGCTTACAGTTTGATCTTTTTTATCTAATGCAGGCAAGGTGGTACTCCCTAAAGATTTCATTTTTTTTCCCTGAGCAAATTGAAGAAATGTCTGCAAAGAAAAAAAAACAAAAAAAAACACAATAACAAACAAAAGAAAAACAACAATTTTATCATATCCATGTAATTAATTGTGCAATGATTAGCATTTTCTCTTTTCAAGCATGAAACACAGAAAAGCTTTAGCACTTTTGTATTAGTATAAACAATCACATCAAGCCTTTCATTAATTCAAAGTTTGAACTGACAATAATCTGATACAGTAATATTTTGATAACTTTGTGCCAAGTATACACAATATTTTTAACAGATGGCACTCATATCACTACATTTTTGAAGTCTAGAATCTTAAGTCGAACATATAATTGCTCTGTCTCCTGACAGCAAGCAAGCAGCTTGCCTCACTGGGAACAGCTTCAAATAAAAAAACTCCCTGTCCATGTTTGTCTTGCTGGGGTGACTCATTGTATCTGTGAGCGCTGGGCTGCGAGGCCACTTCTACCTGGTTAAATTAAAGAGAATATGAATAATAGATGGAGGGAATGACACTTCCGTCGCCAGGGGTAATGAAAGACCGACTCCCAGCTCTCTCTTGTCACTCCTCTGACTCACCGAGAGCGCTAATAAAGATGACACTTGACAGTTAACGAGACCCATCACGGGCGGGGACATGCACTCATACACAGAAAGGAAGAGAGAGGAAAAAGAATAAGAGAAAAAGTAAAATAGGGAAAAAATCTAAATGTAAAGAGGTGTTGTCAGAACCTCTGGCCTGCCAAACAAGTTGGTGTCCTGTCAGGAACCGAGTGGAGGTCTGCTTTATAGGGATGTAACGATTCTGAAAACGTGGCCGAAACCGCAACACGAGACCGTAGACGCTTGTCTCGCGGTTTTGGATCCGTCCAGTCCCCCCAACCCGCTGCCACCCCGACCGCTGCTTGTTGAGCACTCTGAGCTCTCCCGTGGCCGCAGCCTTTTGAGCCCCCATTAGGTCAAGAGGCGGAGCTCTCAGGATGGCTGCTAAAAAAAAAAAAAAACTGAGATTGCACTTCACTTGTAAGTTTACGAATGTACAAAGTCAATTGCAATGTGTAGACTGGTCCTCTTTATTTAGGAGGAAAAGACAGCGACTGAGATTTTAAGTCTCTCCATGGAGGCCTAGTGGTGTGCTGGAACGGGAATGGTTGGAGGTTGGAGCAAGCCCTGCCCACAGCCTGATCTCCAGGGTCAGCTTCAGCTCCAGCCTCCGCCGCAGTGTGCCCAAAGAGAGGGCGTGCCATTGTTTACTGTCCGCGGTGCTGGTAAACAATAAACAATGAAAAGACTGAGGGGTTGCCAGCTCCTCACCCTAATGTTGCCATTTTGGGAACTCAAACACGCCCCCATGCTCCTCACAGCCCCTACTCACCACCCACACCCTCCCTCTCTCCCCCTCTCAACCTCTGCCACCTCCCCCGTTCAGATCCATCCCCGGCCCCAGAAACCCCAGAGGGGCGGTCGCCTAGCCTGCCCACGCTGCCCTCTAAGAAACCACGAGAGGGTGTGGTTCCGCCTGGAACAGGAAAACCATTTATTTTGGGCGCATCTCTGCTGACTGACTCATGTGTTGACTGGAAAGTTGGCTGCATGCTCTATGGGCCGAGGCTCCACCAGGCCTGTGGGCTATCAGTCCCTGACCTGCCCTCCCCTCCTTTGGGCCTCTTGCACCTCAGCCCACCACAAGTTCAAATGCACCAATAGCCACCCACTCCCATCCTCCCACCCACTCTAACCAGCCCTCATCACCGATCTATTTTTGTCTTTATGTCAGCTCCGCTACTTACCACCCTGCTCTTAGTCTCAAATTGAAGAATTGCTATTGTTTCACAGTGACCTTGAGCTGTTTTTGTAAGAGCTGATCAATGGGGTTGTTTCATGATCGACATGTGTCACGTGTTATATTTGGGAGTTTTTTTTTTTTTTTGAGGATATATACCGTAGAGACAGAAACAAAGAGGCAGAGAGAAAGAGTGCTGCCATACAGAATAAAAAAAAAAACAACAACGCTATATGCTTTGGGATATCTTAAGTTCACTTGATCTTTAATTGCAAACATGAAGATGTATACGTCTTCATAATTAAATCTTGAATTTAAGAGATGTGGACTGGGAGAGAGTGAGACTTACTGAAGGGAAAGACTCACTCTAACATTTGACAATCGCTCCGCACATATACAAGCCTATTTTGCTTCATTGGCTTAAAACAAACCAAGCACACCCTCCCTAAATACATCTCGAAATAGATCTAAAGCCATATTTATCTGTAGTATACTGGCAGTCATTGATATTAAGAATTCATTCAATCAATTTCACAGTGAAAAAGGTGTCTTTAATCCAATACAGCACCCATTAAATGTCAGGCATAGGGCACCATTGAGAGCTTTTACAATTTTTGGTTTAGTCATCTACTATTATAATACATAGCGGTTACTGTTCTCAGTGGAGAAATAAGTGACCTACACAGAAATTGTATTTATATTATGTGTGTAATAATTGAAAATTGGTGTTTAAATCATGCTGATCCAGTTAAGGAAAATGTGTGTACACTGTATGTTGCTGTGTATGGGAATATGGTCCAGTAGAAAAAGTCTCAAACTACAGTAGACAAATGTTTCACAGCTGGAGCATTCCAGATGGCATAAGCAGTCAATAAAAGAGAGGATGAGGACCCATAAAAAAAAACTTGCCCAACTGTAACAGGACTTTTATTTATCTTCCTGGCAATGAATGCAAGTCTTTTATATGGTCTGGATCAAATTAACTCTTCCTCCAAATGTTACTGGAGGATGGAGACTTAGTTTTGGACCTGAAATTTTCCTTAATATAAATGTCTTCGCATTAGTCATATTTCAAATATATACTCATATATTATTGTGTGGACAGGTAATGAGGTAGTTTTGAAAAACGAAATCTTCTCACAGCACCACCACTATTCATATTAATGAAAATCTAAGCAATGGATGGATGAGATTTGCTTGTAACCTGTACCTGCCACTCCACCACCAAAACATGCTGACCTACTGTACTGCATCTTATTTCTTTACCTATTATTTTATTATGTAGTGGTCAAAGGAAGCTGTGAAGTAGGGTGCTCTTCATTTTCTCTGTCTCTCCCCAGGGTCCCCATATTGCTCTGGAGATGTCTGTGGGTTCCTTGCTATGGCGTGGCGCTCTGACATTCCCTCCACACCCACACTGGCAGCCAATGTGCCAATTAGTGGCCTTCTCCGCAGGGGTGGGTGTATGGGAGGTGGAGAACACAGAAGAACGAGAGACAGAGGAGAAAGAGCGAGAGAGAGCGTGTATATGAGCGTTTTCTGGATGTGTGTGTGTGTGTGTGTGTGTGTGTGTGTGTGGGTGTGTGTGTGTGTGTGTGTGTGTGTGTAACAAGGCCTCAGACCTCAGACATTCCTTTCGCTTTGACCTAGGGTACAATTAAGGGGATGTCCCTCCCCTGCCTCCCCTCCTCGGTGGACCACATCAACGGAAGTCCTGGCCCAGCTGGAGGCTCTAATGACGGGAGGGAGGCCAGGTCGCGACCCTGGTGTGCCACCTCAGCGCCACACCCTTCCTGTTTAGGTCCAGACAAGGTCTACGCCAGGAGAGGAGGAGTGGAAAGGGGATAGGGGAGACAGGGAGCATGAAAATGATTTGGATTTGGAAAGATCTGGAGAGGAGTTGAAGGAGAGATTGGGAAAAACTATCATAGTAGTAGTCGTATGCTAAAAGAGCTTATTTTGATTCAGTAACATCGCTTGATTCTTTCTCCTTACCTTTCGAAACTTGTCATATAAGTAAAGTGATAGCATCTTCAAGATTGATCACAGTCTTCATTTTCCAGAGTTGCAAACCTATCATGGAGGAAAATATCGTACCGCTGCTATTTCTTTCCCTGTTTCTTCTACAAAAGCATCCACATGTTGGACTAAGTCATAAACGATGCATATTGCAGACTATAGAATATTACAGAAAAGTGATATGAAAGGCACAGATACAGAATGTGTGGGTGACTGGGCATTTGTTAGTGTGCCGATAGTTGTGTTCGAGTGTCATGGGACTGAAAGCTGTGGTCCTCAGCCCCGCTATCGTCAGACAACCCAGCCTGATGGAGAGGCTTGGATAATGATACGTCTGTGAGTCTGTCTGTCTGTCATCCCTCTGGATTTGCTTGCTACGCTCTCGTGAGGAACAGCAGGGGACATGTGGGGGTGGTAAAGTGCATGTGTGTGTGTGTGTGCGTGTGTGTGTGCATGCCGTATATGGCTTTGTATGTGCATGGTGTACAAGCTGGACGGCCATGTGTGTGTGCGTGTGTGTGTGTATGTATGTGTGTGTGTGTGTGTGTGTGTGTGTGTGTGTGTGTGTGCGTGTGTGACATGGGTCCACAGAGATTATAGATGTTGATGAGCATCTCCTCTCAACTTGGAAACCCTGTAATTGTCACCTTGCTCAAGTAGGGGAGAGGGGAGAAATACTCATTGGATAACCACACTAAAAACCTGCAATCAAAGAAAAGGGAAAGGGAAAGAGGGATGCAACAGGATGAAGAACAAGAAAGAAAAAAACGGTGGACCTGACCAAAAGAGACATTAGGGGAGGTGGACATCTCAGTGACCAACTGAAACAAGTGTTCTGCTGGTGCGATTTACGCCACGTGTGCTGCAGTACATACAGTATGTGTGAGCTCATGTGGAGTGTGCATTCAACCAAGTCAGTGTGTGAATGTCTGCTAGTGTGTGTGGGAGAGATAGAAACAACTAGATTGAGGGACAATCAAAGCTTTTTTCCAGTGATCACAGCCATTATGTTATTAGTGCCTGCGTGACCAATAACACTGTTAGTGTTTCCACTTCGTCACTGAAAAAAACCAGACCAGCACGTTCAAGTGAGTTCCTACACACTTCATTACACCATGAATGTAACTAAATGCAACACTTGAGCCGTATGTAAATGAGTGGGGTTTCTCCGAAATCCTGTGGTCTTTAATACTATGGTGAAAGTGACCATGCATATTGTATATTTAGTGAAGATTACAGTTTGACTTTTGTTTGGCTTTATCTTTTAGTACACTCATTGCTAATGCACTATTAATTCACATGTATGAATTAATTCCAAAAAAAAAATATTTGCAAAACTACCCATCCATCAATTTTCTGCATTCCACTTATTTTGCTCAGCGGTAGAGGCGGCTGGAGCTTATCCCAGCATGCATTGGGTGCAAAGTAGGGAATATATGATTGGACATGTTACCAGTCCATACTGAAACCTACTGTGTAGAAAAGCACATTCACCAACAAGGGCCGAACACGATGGAGTATAGAGTAGCTACAACATTATTACACGAGTGCTATGTATACATAGTGAGGTGTTATCATATTTTCTGAGCTCTTCATCATTTTTGTCACAAGTGTTTGATTGACATGAGAAAAAGATACTTTCATTCATCTTCTACTTCATCTCTGGGACCTAGTCCACCTGACCTGAAGAAGGATGAAATTATATATATGTATATATATATATATATATATATGCTGCTTTACCCAATACAAGTTGGACTAATAAAGAATATTAAATACACAGCACCCTGACAATAGGCACTGTTTGTGTTGCCATACTGTCCTCCTGTATTGTCTTACTAAAACAGTACAGATAAAGACAAACACTAATTTGTCTGCATGGACTGCACTGCTCCTCTGCCTCTCATTAGCTTCTATTAATCTATTTACCCTTCACGGTGCCCTGACACCAGCCCCGGAACCCCAGCCTTTGCCAAAACCAAAGTGACACTGGCTCCGCAGGCGAGGTTGGGAGGCCATGAGGTCATACCAATGATGGCACTAGCTGTCGACCGGTGAGATGTGGGGCCCGTAGGCGGAGGGGTGCTAGGTGCCTGCGAGGGGTGAGTGAAGGGAGTGTGCCGGGGGAAGTGAGACATTCATTAGGAGAGCCAAGCTGACGCTGTCACCCTCACCCTCGCCTGCTTCTAAGGAGCCTTCTCCGACACACGCCAGCCTCAGCTGCTACCAGACCGCGGCTGTGCTCTGCACCGACACACATGTTTTTGTGTGCATACACGGTATATGTGTGCGCAATTAAATGTTAAAATGTTGTTTTATGCTGTGAAACACTGTCACATAAATGCTATTTCACCCACTGAGGCAGATGATAGAGTGAGGAGATAAAGATGCCGATGCAAAGAGAGACACACAGTCTATTATAAAATGCATGTTCAAGTTCAGGGTTCATCTGCTGAGGCCTTGTGCTTATTTCAGGCAGTTCTGATGACAAATGAGACAAGCATGTTCCCTCAGTCCTCCTGCATGCCTGTGAAAGCAGAGCCTATTTTATCGGGCTTCTAATGCAATTAGAGAGGCCAGAAGTCAATTACTGTGTACTTATTCTCCCTCTGCCTGAACACGGACTTGTTAACGCTTCCTAATAATGACTACAGTGAACAAGAGGGTTACACTAGATCCTTTTGACTCACAAAAATTAAAACATTTTCCATTCTCTTCGTGCCCCATCACTGACGCGTGATAAAAACTGAATAAAGAGGTGAGGTACATGGGGAATGTTTACTTTAAAACTGTAATGATTTCCTCGGCTTTTGTTGTTAATACAATGGTAGACGGGGCAAAGCTGAACTCATCACTGTGCTTTAATACTATCAATATTCTTTCATAATATTACAGCGGTGTACTGACATGTTTCATTAAATCTATGCATATTATGTTTACTTTGTGAAGCACTATACCCGTCAGGTAGCGAGCAGACAAAAGAATTGGATCATGATACAGCTGGTCCAAGAAATGATGAGACTAAGATATTACTTAAAGGCCCTCCCCTGCCGATAATGCCGTCCCTAAAGACTTGACTCACACCAGAGCCGTCTTTAACTGACATTTTGTAATTAGCCGGATCGGTAACACTAGCTAGCTGATGCTGAAAGGAGCCCTTATGAACTCCCTATCTGCATCATTATACACTACTCGTGTAAACTAACTTACAACTCCTTTGCTAAAAATACAGTATAGGTTTATTTTATTTTAGCACATGCCATTGTTAGCGAATTTACAGGTGTGATTTATGTTGGTGTCAACCTGTTACCTTTCTGTTGTATATTATTGTTTTGTTTGCTGAGGGCAGTGAAGGGGGTCGGGCTGTTCAGAGCAGGCATAAACTTAAGGATGGGGTAACTTCTTTAAAGAATTTAACACATAAGGAACTCTTTCTTTACACTCAGCAACTAGATTGATTGGGTTTTTTGTGCGATTAAGGATGAGCTCTGAATTAAATTATAAACTAAACAGGTAAATACTGAAGCCTATAGCAGGTTTTATGTGGAGGGTGGCTGGCTGAGTCAGGACACACAAGTTCATTTTGCATATTTTTTAATGTTTGTGTCTGTTTTGGTAAATATCGTAGTTCCTGTTAATAAAAAGGTTAACTGTAGGTCTGTGACACCAATTCCTCCGTTAAAGTCAGACAAGCTACGCCACCGTCTACAAACCTGACCTCCACACCGTCTCGCTCCGTCTCACTACGTACAGGATACACTACTTCCACCATTGTCACTGAAGGTTGGCATTGGACGTAAATGATGAGGTGCAAAATTGGATGTAGAATCTAATAAAGATGTAGTTTCCAGAGGTACTGTTCTGATCCAAAACGACTTAACTGCAGTAAACCAATAATACAAAGACCAAATCTCTGATGATCACTTTGTTAAGTTACAGTAGCAGCAGCAGTAGTTCCCAATAACAACACAAGAGCAAGCGTTGTCCCACTAATCACTTAAAGTAGAAGACTGATCTCTTGCATTATCCAACACTGTCTGTAGTCTAAAGTAAGACTAAATTACTTTTGAAATAATAAAGTAATTGAAAGGTTTGACATTTTCAAATTAGAGCTGTGGCAACTCCTTTCTGAAACTGGGTATATTACAGCTTCAAAGGTTTTTAGAGGATGCTGTCTTACCTTTGTACATTTTTTTTTGAAAACTACACTGTTCAATGTGTTCGATTATCCAGAATATGATGTCAATCACATTTTTTTTTTAGGTTAGACTTCCTTTTTAAGAATGATAAAAATTCTTTCCTGCTTCACGAATACTGTATCTTGGCTTATAGAATACACAATGGAAATAAGATAATTAATTCCACTGCATTATATTATAATTCATTCCAAATTGAGGTTGATCTTTGCCAAATCAGGTTATGAGAACCCCTGGCTTTGTTCATTTGTTTTAATTAAACAGAAGAGGAGAGGTGAGAGAAAAAAACACTGGCACATTGTTAGTGTAATTAAAGATTAATTCCAGAATATTATGTGTGTGATAATGTCTCTAATGTTGGGCAAAGATATCCATATTTTATATAAAACAGAGTGGTTAATTTTAGATAATTTAACATAAAACCTGTCACAGGCGCTCCTACTCCTATTCATTAAGCATTAGCAGTGCTTCAAGGACCACAATTCATGTGTCACTCCTCTTGTCGAAAAGATGTTTTCATTTGAGGATAAACCTAGGGCAACTGTTTAAGTGTTGATTTAGTTATTGTTGAGGGGAATACTTCATTGTGCTGACATGACAGAACAAGTTCCAAAAGTTCCATTTAGAAGTTCATTTTGAAAGATTAGTAGACAGTAATTCCACCATAGATCTCACAATTGTAAGACTAAGAAGTTGTTTTGAAAAAAACATGTTGATGACTACATCTCGATGCACCATGCAACATGTGTCAGTGACATAAACACGCATCAGCATACTGTATGTTCTTCTTTCAATATTCCTTCCTCTGACTCAGAGCCACGTAGAACTATGACATTGCTTATACAGATCTGATATACATGTAATAATAACTGTATTTGACCGATGGAGGCATATTGCATTTCTGTACACACAGTATACAAACACAGATATACAGTTACGTATTAGGACCAACCTGTCTCCTAGAACTTGCATTTATATACGACAAATGTGTAACAGCCAATGCGTTTTGAGAGAAATGTGATCATCGCATTTCCAACATGAGGAAATGTTTTTTAATGAACGTATTTGCCAAATTGTAAAATGTGAGATGTGTGAAAGATTGTGGTTAAATATTTTTAAAAGTCAATACTGACTTAAAGCAGGACACACGGCTGGTTTCATTTAACATTTAACTGAAACATGCTTTTTCCCTGACCTTAACCAGTGTGTTCTTGTTGCCTAAAATCCATGCCGTGATTCCATTTCCCACCAAAATGTAATTGAAAATTGTAGTATGTAATTATTGTAGTAATTGTTGGATGGCCTTGTTTTTTGTCTGAGAAAGTTAGGTATTTTGCCTATCAACTTTGGATCTTATTTTAGAATCATAGCTATTGAGCATGAATTCTTAAATTAATTGTAATTCAAATTGTTCGAGGTTTGTTTTATTATAATATGATGTGTGCATCTGTTCAAGAACGCTCCCTACACAAGATACCATATATATATATATATATATATATAAATATTGTTATTTGTGGGGAAAAAATCCAACGAGATTTATTACATATCTTGATCATTTTGCTTCACCAACATGTACAACTCCTCAGGCATATTCAGTGAGGCTTTTTTTTTCATTCCACCTGAATGCTTAATTACTTAAATGAACTCATTATGTACTTCGCTGGACTAATTTAACTATTTGTGCAAGGTCAAGTCTGACAGAGATTTAAAGTGACCAGTCTGTAGGCCTGGGAGACAAGGAAAAGGGTTTAGTGCCAAGAAGAGAATGTAGAAAATGAGGAGAAAAAGAGATGATGGTCTACAAAAAATGGAAAACAAATCCAAGTTGCGTAGGTCATAGATGGACAGACAAAGTGAGGTGTAGGGACCGGCCAAATAACTCCAGTTGTTGACCATGGCTGTAATGTATGAGCTACATTTAATATGAATAGGACACAGCTAATTGGGTTTAGAGTTCATAGAGCGAGACGCTAGCGCCTCATGACACAGCAGTCTGCCTACAGCGCTATCCCATCGCCTGTAGGGTGAATAAATCAACTCAATCATCATACCACACTATGTTAAAGGGAAAGAACTTAAGCTGAGATTGAAAGAGTTGATGTTGCTGAATTTGCTGTTGCTGAACATTTTGTGGGTCATTTCACCAATCTGTTATCCCATATTATGACAGCAAATCACAATAGTAGCAGCAAAGGCTCCTGAGTACCGTTTCATTTAAAAAAAAAAAAAAAAAAAAAACAGTCAAATGTGCCACCAAGACGAAGGACAGGTGAACAGTTTGTTTGGAGGTTTTTAAAGGAAAGGGTTAATAAATACACAGATAATAGACTAACAAATGATGAATACATAAACTAAGATTTGATGAAAATGAACATATAATGAAGGAAACTAAATGAAACCGTACTAAATGCTTGGTACCATCGGTATGAAAGTTCTTTGGAGTAATCTTGTGATGCATTAATAAGATGTAGCTGACAAGCCAACAGACTCAACATGTCAGTTCCCCACTTTTATCTTAATTGATCACACCTACAGCTATAGCAGAAAAAAAATATACTGTAAGTCCTCAAACAACTATCTTGGGACCACGTCACACTGTTTTTTTCCATCCATCCTTTTTTTTTTTTTGGCCTACACTTTGCATAATAGACAACACTGTTGGGTTTTGTTTGTGTGTACATCACAAAAGAGTTGTAAATCATGAATGAGAGTTATTTTGCATTTTGTCATATTGCTTTGGGCAGGATGAGTATGATGGATAGGCCTACAGTGTAGGGGACAAATGAGTGAAACAACACGGGGAGAGTAATAGGTCCAACTAACTATTACACCCAAACAACTGCACTGGTTCCCACCCTCAAAAAAATACACTGCTGTACATGTTCAGGTATAAATAGTAACAGGGCTTCTGATTAAAATCTTAATTTGAATATATCTGGTATTGTTTGCTTTAATACATATATTCTGCTTCATGTTTTGCAAGCAAATCGGGCCCTCTGCTCTCTCCATCTCTTATCTGGCTCTGCTCGACTCCTGTTCCCGGGGACCATGGGGAAGGACAAGTCCTGGCTGTCCTGGCTCTTGACAGAGGAGATAAATCACTCAGCACACCGGAGGATAGCCTTCCAGTCGGCAAGCTGGGAACTTCATTATCCCGCCCCTGCCACACATTACTATGCAGATCGTCACTGATTGGGCCGGCACTGTGGCGTGCGCAGCCTACTTCTGTCACTGCCAGAGGAGTCTCAGATCTGTCTCGGTGTTAACGGAGAAGAGAGGAGGAAAGAGTTGTAGATAGAAAAAAAAAGGTGGAAGTGAGAGGTGATATTTTAACACAGCAGGATTCTAAGAGGAAGTGGGAAAGTTTCACTAACATCACCCCAATACAGGGATATTTGGCGTAAAAACATTGCCGCACATGTTGATTTCTGTTGACGTCTGCAATACTCTGCAAATTCCAGACAGCATATTCTGTGTAAATTCCACTATGGTGTAGTTTCCTTAAGCAAGGAGAGGCCCAGGAAAACCACAATTCCTACTTTTTTGCTCACACTATTCTGCATCAACACTTTCACTCTAACACCTTGTATGTTTTGAAACAGAGTAATTTTCTTCACCACAAACCACCCATCTTGAGAGGTTATGATTTATTTATAGACATCAAACTTACATATGATTTATAGAACTCGAAGAAAGTATTACATTACAACTGCTTCCTTTGCACTTCTATGTTATCCAATAAAATTAAATAAATATAACTTGTTTTTTTTAAATAATCTTTTACACAGCTCCAACAAAAAACAACATTGTCTTACAAAACAAGATGTGGATATGGCCAGTTAAAGTTAATGAAGATGTATAAATATATAGAGAGCAAGAGATAGAATCTACAGTGTGTGTGTGTGTGTGTGTGTGTGTGTGTGTGTGTGTGTGTGTTTGTGAGTGTGTGTGTGTGTGTGTGTGTGGTCCTGAGGCACAGGGTAATATGATCCATGCTTGTCTTTGGAGTCAGCATGTGGGGGATTGGTGCTCTCCCATCTGACTAAGTGAGCACACACACACACTCACGCGCACACATATGCATACAGTACCAGAGTTTCCTGGCAGAGATCAGCAATAGATCGACAAAATGTTTGAATGTCAACTTCAATTCATTTGAATGAATGCCTCCGTGTGGGTGTGTGTGTGTGTGTGTGTGTGTGTGAGTTTGTCTTTTTGTGTCTTGCTATGCAGGCATCAGTGTGGTAAGTGGCATAGTGAGTGTGACAGAAAGAGAAAGGAGGCATATGAAACTGTAGACTTCTTCTGTTCAGTGATCCATCCTTAAAACTACAGTATTTAATTCTGCTGGGCCTCACAGCAAGAAAAGCAACAACAATGGTCAGCGAAGCATATAGCAGAGATAAGTATAATTAACTAAGCATGTATGTACTTGTAAAAAAGAAAAAAAACTTCTCCGGTTCTGCTTTAAAAAGAAAAACATGTTGCTCTGAACTCTTGTGACCATTTGTTGCCCAGCTACATTTATATACCGGTATACATTTTTACATTTGGAAACATCCACTGTGATATAACTCGTGTGTATTGCACCCAGAGTTCAATGGGGCCAGCCAGGCTGTATGCTAGGTTTACATCTCTCCCTCTGATTATTTTCCATCCTCTGGGCAACAAGCTGGATCAATGAATTGATTGATAATTTTCTTTCATTCATTGGCTCCCCACCAGTGTAAAACACTGGAAAGAGGAGGATGAAGATGAGAAGGAAAAACACAATGTCCAGAAGGTATTGAATTGTAGATATATACTGTATCCAGAAATAAAAGAAAAAAAATCCCGTATTGAAAATGATTGCTTTTCAAAATATTTAGGGATTGAACCAAGTAATACATGTTTAAAAAAAAAAAAAATGTTTGTATTAAGTCAGTCAATCAATCATGGAGTGTGAAAGTTTACATTATATATATATACAGCAACAAAAAAAACAAAAAAAAACGGCGATAATCACTGAAGTAAAAAGTTATTAGATGTGTTACAGCATGAGGTTATCGGCATGACACCTCGCGGAAAGAGATGGACCGTCAGGCTGCGGATGTCAAGGACGACAGCGAGGAATTGTGTTATCTCTTGGAGGATGGGCAGGAGTTCCAGGTGTTCTTAGCGAGACTAAAAGTGACACGTGAAATTAGCAAACATTTCATTCCACACTTCTGAACCATGGGGTGAGTGCAAATGAAAGCTCTCAACATCCAATTCTCAGCAGGTGTCAGTTAGCTTCTGCCTCCGCTGCTACATCTCTCCTTCTCTCTGTCACTGACTCGTAATAATATTCTGTAATCAGATATCAGCAGAAGAGCGCATTGAGTAACCACGAGGTTCCATCCTCTCTACCTACGCTTCATATTTATTTCCTCTACCTTAAACTTTTGTTTGCCCTCCCCGCTTTCCGCCCGGTCTAACCCTCCCCTCCCGGCCCAAAAATTCAAATCTTGTGTGTCGGTGGATCCCCAGGGTGTGTGTGGGCTAATTAGGGTGAGGCAGATCGGAGGGAAACACAGGTGTTAGCCAGACCGTACTCGCTGTACAGAGTAATGATTGTACCGAAGTGCCCCCCCCCCTCCCAGAGTAATTTGTCGCTACTCTGTATAACCATGCATCTCTCTGCTCCACTTCTGTTTGCTTTTCATTAATTCTTTTTATGCGGTTATTTGTCAGCATTATTTATGGCCCACACAAATATTAGCGCCATTAGAAGGAGATACAAGAATGACTTTGCCACTGTGGTCCTTACCTGAGCCGCGAGGGCTAGAACTGTTGATGTGTCTTTATCAGGTCAAGGTGGTCTGTGAACGCATGTGTGTGTGCGCAAGCTTTGTTTTTCATCAGCTGTCAGACATACTGTATTTGCACTTTTACTTCCGTTCTCAGTTTCCTCACTGTTTATTGCTCCTGACAGACAGCCATATATCACATTTCCAAATGTGAAATAATACAAATCCCTTTAGCGATGTTCAAATACCTCTATTAATCTGATTGGACATGACTGTGCAAATCTCAAGAAAAAGAAAACGGAGCAGGAGAATTTTCTTCTGCTTCTTACTTCTGATTATTAAATTATGACTAGGGAGTAGAGTAAAGAATTTATGAGCACAAATCGACAGAGTTGGAGTAACAGACAGTAAAAAGAGAAAGCAGAAAAGGGTGAGTGATGGGAGGAGTGCGCAAAAAGAAATTGTTGAGACAACTGCGAGATCGAGAGAGGATGAAGAGGGGAAAGGAGAGAGCACGCTACTGTTAAGTGCATAAGTGGCAATATGCACCCAGTGAGGTGGAACTGGACCCGGTGAGAGAATATTGTCCTAGGTCGAGCCGAGTCAGAATCACTTGGGTGACTGTTGCTCACTAGAGCAGAACAGCGGAGGCAGAAAGTGGGTGCAAACCTGAGTCAGCGCCATTTTACCACTTACTTTGAGGAAAACACACTCTGTGCTACCATCATGATATGAAAGGTATTCATCAAAACAACTATTTTATTGGGTGATTAATTTCCTTCCTTAACGACGTTCTACCTCACGCTGACATGTTTGCCGGGTCAGACTTATATCCAGCATATTATTATCACATTACCATTGACAACATGCATCAGAGTCACACACACACACACAATACAGCAGGCATTGTGCAAAGTATGCTATACAATCCCATAGGACATAACAAACAGATCTCCAAAAATAAAAACGAGTAAAAGCTGTCCGAGGAAACCATTCACTATTACAAACTTACAACCTCACGCAGCTGATGTTTGTTTACAACAAAACAACTTGGTTAAGTTTAAGGAAATATCCTGGTTTGGGTTTACTCAACTACTTCATTAAGGTTATGGCAGCCTCGTTGCCATGGTCGCAATAAGAAACATTAGGTTAGGCCGTGCTTCAAAAGATAACAACGTTGACTTGACACATGGTTGGAAATGGGAAAAACTGCAGTCTCCCGTGTTAAAGCTCAATGTTTTGCTGACAGATCCATCCAACCCGTTCCTCCTATATACTGTACATTAACTTTGTGGCTCTATAATACCATCAACTGACTTCCTGCTTCGCTCCAGCCATAATTACGATGGCCAGCAATGAGGCTTCGTCACTTGAAAGTACACATATATCATTTGAAGCAGGTGACATGCGAGGTAGTGCGTATGATGCTCCTCAAACTGACTTGTAGTTTTCCTGAATGTGCTTTGTTCACCAACAGTTTCCACCGTCCTCTCAAAATGGGTCCTCTCTTTCAATGCCGTGGCAGAATTATGCAACTGTTTAATCCTCTTCAAAAAATTCCCAAGGGCTCATTCTAACAACATTTAGTGTCTCAGTACAAACACACAGCATTAATGAAACAAATCACCTACATCTAATTATTGTCCATGGAGTAATTTATTATTTAATTGAATCCATTTAGTTTGTACTGTCAAACAATGAAGGTGATTATGATGAGGTGACTCATTACTGAATGCCAGTGGTAACGAGGGGGACATAATGCCATCGAGGTTTGTGGAATGAATTCATTTAAAATCGTCTGCATGATGTGTTGAATTACTTGTTGATGTAAATGGAAGGGATTCCTTAGCAGTGCTGTACACAGTGTGTCAGTGTTGTTGCACTGACAGCAAAGTTATCAGCTGAGGAGGTGAAAAACTTTTAGGCGCTTCTTCTACTGACATCATTGAGTTTTAGGTAAAAAGTTCAGGGCCCAATGCCACCTGCATATGTCCTCGGGGGCATGAATACATTGAGCCAGATGGTAACCATAGATACAGGATTCCCACTAGCATGAGAAGTGTTGTATCGTTAGCTAGTTCACTGTCAATTAATCGATTTACATAAACTACTGAATATGGCAGATATATCGCTCACTGTGCAATTTCTACTCTTCTAACTAAAGCAGACACACTTCCGATACAGTATTGTTGTTTTTAGCAGTATCCACTCGGTTGTGTTTGAGCCTGCAGCCACAATAATGCATTGTGCAGAGTTTAACGTAGCAAGCTTAAAGGAGATATACTGGAAATAAGGAGATTCACTAGTTGAGGGAATCACAGAATGACTTAAAAAAACAAAACAATCCCTTCATTTGCTCTACTTCATTAGCATTAGTGAATTTGTGTTATTACTAGTAACTTAAATGATAGAGGGGTTTGGCATGTACAGTAAGTCTGATTAGCGATATGGAGGGGTCATTGAAATCATTTTCTAATTTGCACTTTATTTCATTTGATTTTGTTTCTTGGTGTTATTTTGCAGCACAGTAGTATTTATGTTCACTGGCAACTGTCTGTGTAAGTAAAGGACATACTGTAATCTTCATATAGTGCAGCAAATAGGAAGGGTGTGAAGATCTAAAATTTATAAAGTTTAAATTTCTCTGACATTTGCCATTGATCTTTCACAAACAATAGCCAAGCAGTTTTATTTGCCCAACCTCAGCCATTCCTTCACAAAACTGTAGCACAGATGCCTTATAAATTGAGGCACTCGAAGAAGTTTGGCAGCAGCATTAAAGTCATTGTTACTGAACATCAGTCTTTTCATCTGAATGCTGTATGTCCTGGACAAGGCTGTCAATTGACCAAAGGGTGAGCAGAATCAGACGGTGAAGAATGCAAACAGAGCGGGTAGACTCAAATGTGTAGTGAAAGTTATCTGGGAATTTCTGGTAGAGCGCTTCGGTCAGGATTATTTAAACTCTTACCCTCAAGTTGACATCTGCGTGAGCTTCTTTTTAGTTTTATGAATATGCATGTGTATTAGGGTTGCACAGAATATTGTTACAGCATCGACTTTGCGATGTGCACATTAGGGCTGCACGATTATGGTCAAAATGATAATCACGATTATTTTAATCAATATTGAGATCACGATTTTTCAGGATTATTTATTGATTTTAAATAATAGGCCAGTGTATTCATTCTATTCATTGAATAAAATATTTGAATATACAGTAGACTGCTTTCACTTCCACGGTGTGCTACATTCCTGCTAATGTACAGATATTTGCATTAAAAAAAGACTGGTCCTTATTCACAGTGCATCTTCTTGAAGCAAAATGTAAATAAAATTAAAAGAATATATATTTTGACCAAAGTTAAATCAACAGAGCACTGCTTTCACTTTAACACTGTGCTACATTCCTGCTAATTGACAAAGCTTTGCATCCAAATAAGACTTAAAATAAGGATATTCTTCTCCAGAATGCATCAAAATGCGTCTTGAAATACGGACCACCGACTCGTTAACCATGCTTTCTGGTTGTGACTTTCTTGCCGTGTCATTATCATTCACATGTAAAAATCTTGAATCAAATATTGATCTCAAGAACTAGCATATACTGTATCTTCTGAATACGTCAAAACATGAGCACTTTGAGGACTTGAATAAAAAAAGAGAAAATGGTTGCAATAACATTTAAAGAGAAACTCAGCTTTTCCTTCACCTTGTTAACTATAATTGGTTTGACTGATATGTTTTATTAAGTGTCAAAAGCACCTTAAAAAAGCGGGGCTTACACTATACAATGTGTCAAATAGGGTGCACGGCATGAAATTGGTAATGGAGGAACAGAGAAAGACAGGGGGGAGTGTAGGAGAGAGAAAGTAGTTGGTAAGAATTTGTCACTGCCTGATATTAAGAAGCCTTTGTGGCTGACACAGGTGTGCAGACAAGGGAATTTACATTACACCGATGACTCAATAGTGAGCTAACTGATCACTCGTTCATTTGCACTCTTTCACCCTGGGGTCGGAAGTGTGACACGATGCATTTGTTCATTTTTCCACTGCTGATGTCAGTTGTTTTTTAATCAGCACACCAGTCTGTAAGTAGTGCAGGTGTGGATCAGAGGAGCAGTAATGCTAAGAATGCGTGAAATTACTCTTGTTATGGGGGTAAAATGAGCATAAGCATTGTAAAAGTTTGGATTAGCAACTGAATGTTAGACTTTGTGGGAATTTAAAATGGTTAGCTGTGTTTTCCAAATGTTCTCCTTCACAAGTGTTTACCCTTTAGAATATAGAATAGATAACATTCAGTCTGCTCTTCCACTTGATAGTTATCATTTATTTTAATATCTTTACATATTACTTTACATTGAGGTGGGAACTAAAATGCTGGTTAATGTGCACGGTCCCTGGTAAATAAATACATAAAATAAAATAAATCTATATTTACCTTTCTAGATCTTTCTATAACTACATCGGCTAGATCAGCACCGAGATGACATCATATGATCAGGCTAGATTAGGACTGCATAATTCTTCATCTTTAGGGCTTCCTGTTGGCCTAAAAGGTTAAGACAACAACCATGGACTACATGTCCCCGGTTAACATCTGACCTGGGACCTTTGTTGCATATCATTTCCCCTCTTCTCCTTTTCTCCCTCTCATTTCTGGTCATATCTCTACTGTCTTCTGTCCAATAAAAGGCATAAAATTCCCCCCCTAAAGAAATCCTCTTTGGGCCTGGAGAGGGCTCGAAGTCAAACACACATCACTGGTGTTGACAGTCTAAGGTCATCCGATTTGTGACACATTTAGAACACAGTTTGTTATTAAATTATGGAAAGCCTGAACCTCTATTATTAACGTGTAGAACCTACTTTATATTTCTGCCTCTGTTCTAGTGAGTTTAACAGCAATAGCATTACATCACAAAGATGATCAAAGCCATATGCACAAGAGATCACATAGATCCAATGATTAAGAACGTTCAGTGAAGGCAACGCCAAATAAGCCCCAGCTTGAGAAAAAAAAGTGACAATATGGCACCTTTATGTGCTCTCTCCCAGTGGTCTGATTGAAGGTGAGAAACAAAAGGTGATATTTCATATGTAAAAGACAATCACATACACATATGGCAAAGACAATCACCTACTCATTATGGCAAAGTCTGAGAAGTGTTGTTCATGATAATTGAAAATATCCGATTTGAGTCTGAAAGCATAGAAACTCCACATTTCCACATGTCACATTCAGTTCTGGAGCTACCAGAGGTTTGCAATTGTCTGACTGGCAGCTATTTAAGTATTTAGTAGTGAGTGCACTTTGAATGGATCTGACTTACATATATATATAGACCAAACAATGACCAATGCCCATGTCCAAATATGGTATTTTTTGGTGACTGACACTTGTATCACTAATGACAGATAATGACAATGATATCTGCTCTGCTAGTCCATTACTGTGGTGGTCAATGTGAAGTAGCTTCTCTACACAGGCCCTTAGGCCACTCGACCACCCAGAGACCTTGCTTTATACTCCCAGAGAGCCCCTGTTATCCCCTTATCAGCAAGTAGGGACGTACACTCTTGCTGTTAAGAGTTTGATTTCTCGGCAAAGGTAAAAGCTTTAGAAATCTGGACGTACTATCTTAACAGTGGGTGGACAAATTTGATAACAAGGATGACGGTTTAACCTTCAGGTGTAATAGTAGGAAAGTAATGCCTTTCCTGCGGGCTTTCTTCGCTGGTGAGTCGCTGAAATAAAGAATTCAGTTTAGGTTTTTCCATTTCAGAATCCACAGTTCAATGTAAAGAGGCCTCATTTCAAAGCCTTTTAGGGCCTCATTCATTTTTATGAGTGTTTTTCTTGTCAGGTCCAATTCTTGTCTCTTCAGCTCCAACTCTGAAACTATCAAGAAGTCTTTATTTTCCTCTTTGAATAAGAATCAAAGAACCTCTAGGTGAGGCCTCAAAGACATCTTACAAAATATTCCTTTGGCGGGTTATGCCTAATGTTTACTTGGCATGGGTCTGTGCCCAGAGGCAGTAGCCCTTATTCCCTCTCTGACACCAGTGTTGTCTTGCGCTACAAGAGGAACCCTCTGTGCCCACAATTAATTTCCGCCAGAGTCATAATATTCCTCTGGCGTCTGCATGAGACTGGCAGTGACATTGAGGTCCATGGTCTCTGAGCCTGGTCTTCAATAGACATCTATTCTAGACTTTCCTCCTGCCCACCCAACAATTTACATGTGCAGAAACCTTTCTCTCCACCTTCCTTCGTCCAAATGTATTTAATTCAAATGTTAAAATGGTGCGGTTTGCAATGCATGTTTACTCACTCTTTTCTTTTTTAAAACTGATTTAATGTTTTACCATCAAACATCTGATGGCGTAACATTAAATCAGTTTTAATATAGAAAAGAGAGAAAACTGAAAGCATTGTTCAGAATACTTTGATGATGTTTATTTTACTGTTGACTGCAGTGGAATAGATGTTTAATTTATTCTAATAGATGAGATCTAAAAATCTCTAACACATATTGAGTTGTTAAGGATTAAAGTTTCAGCCGGATGTCCATCCCTCTCCAAGTAATTAAAACCATGTATCCTCCTCAGATGGCATTTGAACGAACAGGGTGAATGTCTCTGTCTGCCTGGTAATTATACTGAAATTTGTTCTGTGCCTTTGATATCACTAAATGAAAGCCACCAAGGTCTCTTTCTAAAATTAACTAATTTACACATCAGCTAAATGAGGCCTGTGGTCTTGAGTGTGTGACTTTTTAAATAAAAATGAAATATTTGCATCTGATCTGACACTATTATTCACAGCATGGGACATTACTACCAAATCACGGCGGATGTTGACGATATAACGTTTTCTTATACGAAAGATTGTCACAGCACCCACCTACCCAGCCCCTTTTTAATCAAGACCGTGTGCTGATGTGTGCGTCGCTGGGGGTTCATTTATCTTCAATTTGTTAATGACCTTTATAAGCAAGCTATGTAAGGAATTTGAGAATGTTAGCCATTGCTCATTTGAGTCTCCTGTGTTCTTTGGACAGCAGACAATGTGTCACGGATTTCAAACGGTCTCTGAAGTGGGAGGGTTGGGTGTGAATTCAAAAATACCAAGAAATAACACACTAAATGAGAGGCTACCATTCATCCCAACTGGCATGGTGGAATCAAGCGCCATACAGAGTCAACTATACAGTCGCATGGATCATACTAATGCAATAATACATTGAACATACTCTTTCGTCTGTTGTGGACAATGCATCAGCTGTCCAGAAACAGGAAATGCATTTGAAGATTGGTAGCATGTGCTACTCAACCACTTGTGAGGTGATAGGGGGATATTTTGGCTCACCGGTCAAAGAGCCCTTTGATCATCCTATTAACCATATATTCAAAACAGTGGAATATTTTTTGAGGCTACAGGAGAAATGGGACATTTTGTGGTCATGATTGCTCTATGCAGCAAAAAAACTACTAATAATCATAATTGGATTCTAGGTTGAAACATATAATAGTTAATGGCGAGGAAGGAAAATTCCGTATGTGATGTTTTCTTAAGCCCATACGAACAGATTCCTTGACAGCGCTGGTTAAGGTAAAGTACGCTGTTTGTATAGGCCTACAGACATCTTGCCTGTAGCTTCACACACATCCAACAGGCCACTGTGGGAGACAGTCTGGCTGCCCCTAACTCAACAAACATTGTCACAGCAAACAAATCTGTTCCCAATTTTAATGTGATCAAATAAATTACAGAAACATTTTCCACGGGCTATACTCTTTAACTGAGACATCCAGCTAGCTAGTGCCAGGAAGAGAAACATTCCGCCAAAATATTTCTCCTTCAGGAAAAGCTCTGTGAAGTCATCCTTTCTATCTTTGTGACAGTGAGGGACTGAGAAGTTGAGCTGTCTCTTGAAGCTCCCCAAACAACATTTTGATACAGTTAGGGCAAAGGCAACAAGATTATTTGTGCCGTTTCCTTCACAGTAAATGTGCTCTGCTGCAGGGGATGGGAGCAAAACCATGACAAGCTTGTAAAATGCATGACGTGCTAGGGATTCTTTGCCCTTATCACCGTATGGGTCTTTTTTCTGGCTGGTGTTTGAGGCGCAATGCCCACCCCTCTCGTCCTAATCGTACCCTCCGCAGACAGAGCCTGGCAGACCTCACATACAGAAAAACCTGTTGATAAGTGGTTGGTGTTATGGCAGGAATGAGGCCTGGAGTTGAGTCTTGGGCTCAGGCCACGGATAAACCATAGTTGGAGAAGAGTGGCAATAAAAATAAGTATGGGCATATTCAGGACTTTTCTGAATGTTTGAGTATTGTTTTAGAAAGTTGAAGTCTGTGTTTGCATAAAAATGCATGCCGCAATCAATGTCATCAGTAATTTATGTGTCAAAAACATATACATACGAAAAAATAATTATTTTCTCAAGGTTGGGCTGGCAGTTTGGACGTGTATGGTCCAGCCAGTTGTGATACACTCCTCTGTCCTCACTGTTGCCTCCCACCGTGCCCCTTAAAGAGCAAGGGTTCATGGGAATGACCAATGGGAAGCATTGCTCAGCTACTTCCCACAGCCAAGAGACAGCTGTAATCCTTTAACCCCCCCCACCCCCCACCCCCCGCCCATATGAGTTTAAAAGACACACACAAACTTTCTTAAACACAATGGAATTTGTAGGTACACACATTTGCGCACATATACGGAGACACATTCCACAGTACAGTTCCTCCCAGTTGTGCTGTGATACGGCTACTGAATTGATGGTGTTTCTGCTGCAGTGTCCTAGATTGCCTCTGAACATTCATCACTGGACCCTCCATGGCAAGCTGTGGCCACTGGCCTTCATTCAAACCCCATCCCATAGCGCCAGTGGGGCACTGATAAAACAAACAACACACTGCTGCTGCCTACACAGTGACCCTCTGAGTCTACATATTAAGACTGACTTTCTACCATCCCCTTTAATATAATTTTTTTTTTCTCATTCACCCCCCCCCCCCCCCCCCCCTCCTCCCACACACACACACCCTCCCCCTCCAGCCCCAGTAGACCTCCTTCCCGTTTCCTCTCAATCCGCACCTTCAGTGTCTTGGCCAACCTCCTCTCTCAACTTTTCTTTATCTGCTTCTTTGTGCTGTGTGATGAAGAGGATTTGGGTAGCTACAGAAGCTGAGGGGGTTTAGGGGGCTGGAAAAGGAAGAGAGGGGAAAGGAATGAGTATGAAAAAGGAAGGCAGGAAGGTGGATATGGAAGGGTGGGAGGATAGGGGGCTCTGAGTATAGAGTCCTCAGAGGAGGAAAGTGAAAGCCAAGAGTGTTCTTCTGAGGAAGTGGGTTCAAGATGGATCTCCTTTATTCCAGCACAGTCATCACTCTGCCTTCCCGGCTCTCATATACGAACACTTTTACACGGTGCTCTGTCTTACATATTGTACAGTATTGTGCAATGAGTGCAATATCATGTAACATTACTGGAACCATATTTTCAGCGACATTCTTAGGTATAAATAGTGTGAACAGAATTACGTCTGTTGAATTAACATGAAGACCAACGGTGAAATAAATGATCCTCTTCTGTTTGCATTTATCAATTTCACATGGCCATTTGGAATGTTTTGACGATATATTTTGTGCCAAGCACTTTGTACTCGGTTGTCGCCATTGCTGGGTTAAAGTAGCGCCCAGCCGAGTGTAGACAGGGACACTGGGAAAGGGTGTTCACATTGAGTAATGTGGGAACACGCTCACCAACTAATCCATCCTATTCCATTGGGATCTTCCATTGCAGCCAGTGACACTGAACAGTACATGGACAGCTCGACTCTGTATGTGTGTTGCATATTAGCAAAATAATATTACACGATACAGGACAATACATTTGCAATATAAATAAGAGACAACTGTAAACATATACCATCATCATTTTTATTTACACTTGTCTTTTGTCTTTGGGCCACAACAACCTTTTAGTGAAACCCTGTCACCCTGTTGGCAACTCAGTGTTGTGACTTGCATTTTGACCAAAGGAATCTACTTCTAGCTTTAGTTACTGGACTGTAGTTCCTAAAGTAACAAATAGGTAATGAAACAATTTTCTAAAACAGACATCCTGCACATACGTATATCGATACAAAACATTTCATATCACTGCAGAGCAGGTTGGCTTGGATTTAAGAACATTTGGCTGACACTACATCCACATCCTGGAAGTTTAAAAAGCAAATTCATGCCATTATTGTAGGCCATGTTTACACTGTGCATGTTGCTTTTTCTATTATAAAACACCACAAATGGGCAGTATATAGAGGGGTGAAAATGCTTTACATAAAGCTATCTTCACAATAACCGAACACATGCTGAAAATACAAGCAAGCATAATAGCTTGTGCATACAGCTTGCGACACTGTGGATGTCTTTATCATTCGATAATTCATCGACAATATGATGGACAAGATATTTGATCTCAATACCCTCTTTAAGAGCAATACCAGATGAAAAGAATTCAAGAAATAAAATAAAAATCTTTCTTCTTCACTTCTAACAATGATATTATTATTCATCTTAGAATTTTTATTGATATCAAAATCAATGCCATTCTAGCTTTGGCATGAAGATCCGCCACATATTCATTCTATCCAGGCTTGATATTATATGCCTTAAACTGAAATGTATAAAAAGGCTTACTGGAGATTAGGGTTGCGCGATTGGACAAATATATAGGCCATCAGCGATTGGCTGAGTACTTGGCCGATTTTGGTCATTTTATTTTGTTAATTTAATGGTCCAAAGAATGAGAGCTGCTCAGCTGTTCAGAGACAGCAGAGAAAACTTCTCTAAAGCCATTTGCACATCTTCACTCTGTGAATTAACGTTTTATTTTGACCAACTCAGATTTAGTAATTGTTGCAACAGTGAAAAGACTAACCAGGACAGGTTTTGTGAGTTTTATTTTCATTTCAGTTTCAATGAAGTGTGTTGGCAATGAGTTAGAGCCGCCACTTTGCAGGCAGAGAGAGACAGCGGGCCGGCATATTTTCACATTTATCAAATTTGGGATAATTTTAACAAAGGGTCAGTGATTGTTGGAAACACTAACCAAGACATGTTTGATGAGTTTCGTTTTGTTTGTTTCTGTCGAGTTTGAATGAAGTGTCAAGGCATCTGCACATAAGTACAATTATAATGACTTTTAGGACCCTTTTAAAATCTCTAAAAAGAAAAAATAATACCATTACTGTGGCAAAAAATCTGAAAAGAATTGCTAACATAATTTGCCTTCGCATTAACGACAATAAAACTGTGTAGCGGTAGACACAGACCAAATAAACATACGGTTACAATTATGCAAATACCCTAGGGGGTGCAGAAATATCAGCATTATTTTAGTAAAAGAGCATTGTACAAAAAGAGCAGGAATTTAAAAAAAGGCATGCAATTTTGTCTTTTTATCAGATTATTAATTGATCAATCAAAGTAATAATCAACAGATTCATTGATTTTCATTAGAGTTGTTAGTTGCAACCCTACACATAATAATAAGGAATCTTTTTAAAAACAACCACAGGGTTGGTAGCATCCTCCATTGCGAATAAGAGAAAGAGAGCATGAAAGTGAAAGAGAGAGTTGTTCTATAGCAAGCCTGTTATTGGGTCTGCCTGGTTGAGCATGGAGGCGTTAATGTCTCACTAATCACATTAACACACAACGCTCACCGAGTCACGGGGATGGAAAAACATGCATTCTCTCCATTGCTTAGGAATCATCCGCTTTTTGCTCAGACAGAAGCATTATAGCGTCAGCAGTTAAAAACAAAGATTCCTTGATGGGATCAGGGGGAGCTATCAAAAAGTACTGGTCTTACAGTTAGCTGAAAAGATGTATCATCTGTTTAGTGCTGGAGGACATTGGAAATGAAGAGACAATACAAGGATGTATGATGTGAAAAAGAGCAAGAGACTGCTTTTGCTGACAGTTAGTCAAGGCCTGACTTAAAGTATATCATTTTGAGAATTGAGAGGCTCAATGTGCAGAGGAGCTTAGTGGTGGATGGCTCTTCAGAGCTATGACTGCTATAGCCAAAGGAAAAAGGAGTTGATTATTCAAGAAAAAAGCAAGCTGAATTTTTTTCAGGCAAATATGCAGGCAGAAAAGGGGGTGGAGAGGGAATATTGGTCTTAAACTCTTGAAATATATAGCAGGGAACGGCTTGATCACAAGAACTTGTGAAAACATTGTGTCTTAGTTTAATCACCTCTTCCCTATATTCCCAAATGAATAGATGATGAATTGATTATCATTATATATAATATATATATATATTATATATTATATATACTGTATATATATATATTATATATCACAATAAACATTCCTAAATCACGCTCTTGACTAGGAACATTGCTGACATACTGTAAATCTCTAAAATATGCACAAGAGACAGAATCTCAATAGCATTAGTGTCCACCACGGGAAGCTTAACTGTCACTTCTGTCACTTCTGTACAATCCCCTTCCTTGTGTTTAACTGGTCTCACACATTCTTTGCCGGCATCTGTGCCATCTCAGAAGCGGGCCCTGTCTCTTCTGCCTGCCCACCTCCTAATGTTATTTGGCAGAACAAAAGCTTCAGCGCTCATGCCAACAATCCTGCCGAAGGAAGTTCTTGGGCATATGAGTTGAGTTGTGGTGGAGGTAATATTACCGCTCTCAACAGTAGCTGCCTGTGTGTCAGGCTATGGATGTAGAGAAGAGGATGTTTGTCATGTTTCTTTTGTTTGCTGTGCATTCTCCTCTCTATATGCTCGCTCCCCTGGTGTCTGGCCTGTCTGTCCTGCTCCTTCTTGGCTTTTTTATTTCACTTTCTGTCTATGAATCCTCACCTCCCCTCATATTCTCCTATTCTTTGTTTGACATCTCGTTTTGAGTTGTTGTTTCTCTACCCTCTCTCTCTCTCCCTCTCTCTCCCGCTCTGTTTGTGTCTCTTTGATGCCCTCATGGTTGGTTGAATGACTGAAGCCATAAGGCTGTTCCACCCACACACGTACACTGAGCTGAGCTGTCCTGTGCTGCGCTGTTAATTCTCCTGCTCAGCCCATCTGAAAGAGAAGGCAGAGTGTGACTCAGATGCTAAGGTGGGTGGTATGGGCCCAGGTGGGTGGTTAAATAGGCTAACTGTAGCTTCTCCAACGCATTCACTTTCACATGGGAGATATTCTGATAAGTAGCTAAAACACTGCAAATTGGAGACGTGAACAGCTTTGTAAATGTGATTTACAGTTCAAAGATCGTCGCTGTTATATCTCTAGGTTGTTTTGGAGACAAACCAAAGCTCTTGATTTGATTTGCTGTGATGACTGTTACTTACTACGATAGCTCCCTCAGCCTCAGAGTCAAAATAACATTAGCAGATCAGCATTATCATAATCATCCAAACCATGCAGCGCTCTGAGTTATTTTCATATTTGCCGCATCACGAGAAAGTGATTTAGAATGGATGTGTATTAATGAAACATTTGATTTTATTGGATCTTTTGTACCAGTGTGAAGGCTATAACGCTATTTTACAAGCTTCAACATATGTTGAGATTATTCAAAGTGAAATCAAACAAAAACAAACACAAAGTAGAGTTTTGTGGCTGTGTTTGGTTGTGATTGAGATCTACACTTCTTTAAAGATAAAAGTTTAACATGATCTTATGGTCTTGAGGTATATCAAATTTAAATCATAGATATGATAACCTTTTGCTGGAGGCCCACAAGTCAAATGCTGATAGACAACAAAGTCCTTTCCTCAGTGGAGAGGTTTAAAATGTTGCCCTAAGTTATAGATTTAGATTTTCACTTCTACCATGGGTAATTCTCCCTGACAGGCTAAAGTGACTAAGTAACATCGCGTGCACTGGGGGAAACTGCAACTGGCTTATCTTTGAACGTGATTATCTTTATATAATTTGGCTGTCTGTAAAGCAGAGTGTGAGTCACTATCTGAAGGCTATGTAATGTCTCTTTTCTAAACCGCACAACACACAAAGCCTTGCCTGGACTTTTACCTTGGACTGACAGTGTTCTCTTAAGTGAAGCTCTAGTACAGAGATGATGCTTTGTGACTCTGTGAACATCAATTTCAAATGGAAAAATATGGATGCACTGTACAATGTTTTCCACTTAATGTTTTAGCAAATGTTGTGTTAATACAAAGTACAAAAGTAAGGCTTTTTAGTTGGTAAAAAATTAAGGGCTGCCTAAAATATTATATTCCAATGGCACAAATGCACGGTAATATATCAGTTTATCAGCACCAAAGACTAAATGATTACATTGTCATGCTTAATAAAAATGCATGACTTTCAAAACCCAGACCTAGACTATTCTGTTTTGGATATAATATTGTATTATCAATTTATCAAATGTTTACCTTCAAATACTTAAACAGAAAACATACAGTAGTTGCATTTTCACACAATGCACTCATAAAAAAGGGATACCACACCACAAAAATCCCAAAAATATTTTTGATGTTTCTATTTCTATGAGCACATGCCTTACATGTGATCATACCAAGCCACCCTCGATTTCAAAACACCAAACAGGGGGGAGCAAAACAAGCATCTAAAATGGTAGCATCTAAAGAGGGACATGATGTGAAGAGGATGCATCTGGTATCTGATGAATGCAGATGTAGTCATTCAAATAGGCCAAGCAAATGATACTGTATAGATAAGCTTCACAGATGACTGATATGAAGACCAGTGTCTTATAAGTTGTTATACTTCTTGTTATTGCTGTGAAAAATGAGAGGAATCCGGTAAGAAAAAAAAGTGATAACAGAACAGAGCTGCTATGAGCTTGTTTTGGGTCCAATATGGTCCTTTTCCCCCACTACAGCACCTAGTCTGATGAAGACATCACCAGTCCTGTCTATCTGACACCCGCAACCATCTGTTGGGAGCCCATGGTGGAGCCTTGATGGCTGTGCATTTGAGTGGTAATTGAGCCTGAAATGTGCTTAATAACGATTGTCCTGCCTAATACGCCACATCAGGAGCTCAGAGCACCGTGACAACCCTGAGCAGCCGAGACAGGCATGCAGGCAGATAGGAGAGATGGGCAGAAACCCCATTTCTCCTCCTCATTAGCCTCCAATAACTGGGAACAGCCCACATAAATGCATCACTGGGAATCAGCTAAGAGAAAGACACAAGAGTAATAATTTTCCTGAAAGGCTGTGATATGTATCAGTCCCGCTATGTTCTGGGAATAGTTCATTTTTTTATATTATACTGATATTATAAGCAGGTCTCTGTTTGGTTTGACAGAATGCGCACAAAAATGTACACGCACATAGTGGATTTTATTTCTCCTTCACATGTCTTGGTATTGGCCACCGCTAACAATTTTAAAGTATAATTAGAGACCTAAAACGAAAGGCAGTCCAACCAAATGTCCCAGCTTTTAATACAACCAAGACAAATGACATAAACCCTGCTTCTCTAATCCATCACATAATGATGGCTGATATAGCTATGAACACATCCTCTGGGAATACGTTCCCATGTTATGAATGGGTGTACAAGGAGTTGTAGGTATTAATACAGTGTAATCTGTGATGGGGGGCTCTGTTCACCATGACAGCTGCCCCAGGAGACCACATGGCAGTAAGAGGTACTTGTCAACAGCGGGTTAGAGACAAAAGGCAGGCATCTTCCCGGTCACAGTGTGTGGGATCAGAGGGCGTGACACCCTGTCCAATGCCCCCGCTGAGGATCCAGAAAACCCCAACTCCCTGCACCTGTCAGACACCACAGGGAGGTGGTTTGACTGTGTCACACTCCTAACACAAGAGGAACGCCCCTCTCCTGAGGTGTACGTGTACAGTAATCATCAAGGCTTCCGTTTCAGATCTGTAATCAGTCGTTCAACCTGACAGAAGCAGTGTTTTTGCTTGTATGCAGAGTTGTGTTGAAGCTGAAGAGATTGGGTGCTTTGGGTTTTGGAAGGGTAATTGCCTCACAAAGTGAAACGAGTCATGAGGAAATGAGCATCCTCAGAGGAAAATCTGTCTTACAAAGTAACTCATATACACAACAACTAGAGCCTGCTGGTGAAGCATTACTTATTCCCTCTCAACTTCCTCTGCTATTCATTTCCCAGTCTGTTCAACTTACAGTGTGTGGGTGCCGCTAACTCACCCAGCCACATGTGTAACCTGCTCAGCAGTAGCTAAATGTTACTCTAGGGATATAGCTTCATAAGAGCAATACCATGCATCATAGAGACCACATTTAAATACCAAATATTGTCCATTCATTTCCCCCTCTCCAATCCTGGAGGAGTGCAGAGCACTGTGTTTAGCACAGGCCAGAGGGATTTGAGCAGGCAAACAGATGGGACCTGAGAAAAGGTATGGATAAGGTACAAATGCAGGATTGGGAATCCCCTGGGAGCACCCTCCTCATTCTGGCACCCACTTTCATGGTGTGTTTAGTGCCCTACTCTGTATGAATTATGAACAGACTCAGGAACTGGTTTTGTAAAGCTCTGAATACAAAGTGTGTTATGTTGGGATAGAGTAGTTAGCATTCCTCTTGCATCAGCTTATTTTAGTATGTTTTACAAAAGAGAGTGGTCCTGTGATGATGTTGGTTTAAAGTGAATACAAGCCGAACTGTGTATCTAATTGTTCCATGAAGTTATTAGGATATCCTTTATCAAAAATTGCAACTTAATTCAAAAGTATTTCTCATGAGAAATGCCATACTAGGTGTGTGGCAGCGGAGTAATCATAGCAATCAGCACTCTTCTTTCATGATTTCTCTGGACCGCTCAGCACTGACAAAACACATGTAGGAGCAGAGCCGACAAATCTGGATACAAGATGGGCACTCTGACCTTCCCCTGGCACGCCGCCCACAGCCTGCAAACCCACTCAACATGACGGGTATCTGTGCGTCTCTGCTGAAATTGTGGCAGGCATAATTGCGCCTCCTGTCCAAGTGCGAGAAACATATTCTTAAGGACCTTTTCTCTGTGCATCTCTGTGAGACACGACAGAACAAGAGTGCTCATCCTCATCTATGGATCAGACCCCAAAGGTCCCTTGCTTTAGTCGGAAATGTAATGAGACATTGTTAACTCAATTTTCAGAAGAAATGAAGAAGCCTTTATGTGGGACTGCAGAACATCACTACCCTTTATTTCTCTTGTCTGGAGTCTGATGTCGCTGATCCAACTTGACTTTGACACTTAAAATGTCAAACTTCTAACAAGATGTGGTAAAGTCCTTGTAGCATGGTTGCATTGTTTTAATAATGTAACACACACACACACACA
>CALSCE010010657.1:15622898-15669520 GCA_943593645.1 Bovichtus variegatus | reverse complement strand
GTTTGTGGCACCAGCACATGTCAAGGCCGAGGTCATGGTGAACCATGTCACTGTAAGCCCAGGAAACAAATGAGGACGGTCTATTATGCCAACTCTTGGTTACATGGACATGGACACATTTAGGGACACAGCGGATGTCTGCTTGGAATGAATAAATCATTACATCACATGGTGTATGCATGTGAATTGCTTGAGGAGGCAGCTGCTGGTTTGAAGCTGCTTGTCTGTCAATCTCTTTCACTTATGATGTCTGGACTGTGATGGTAAGATGGGGGCCTGAGGGCCACAAGAGAAACACAGAATAATTGTTCTGTTACTACTTCCACTGCTACTGCTGTCTTTAAAATCTGAAGACTTTCACATCTGTATGTTGCTCCTTTATTTACAGAGTGCATTTACCCACGCAGACAAAGTGTGTATGCCCAATTGGACTACAGTAAGAGCAGGCATGGGGTGCGAGGGAGTGTTGTTTTCCTGCTCAGAGACAGGCTCACTGCCACTGACGAGGGTAAGGAATGTAAAAGTCACAGTCTCCTTGGCAACAACATGCTTCCTCCAAAGCCCAATCTCAACTATTTAATCGTTTTAATCAGTAAAATTATCAACACAATTACATCAACAATGCAAACATGTGAATAAGCAGTTCAGCAATTATTCCTGTCGGAATGGAGGAATGCGTTTTCGTGAATAATTGGCATTGATGAACAACACAAAGCCACATGTGGTTATGGCACATTAACCAAGTATTTGGCAGTATTAAGTTATTAACAAGTTTCACTTTTCAACAATAGTGCGAGTTCTCACTCTAAACTTTTTTGAAATCTGAATAAAAAAAGGATACAAAAAAAGACCTGTGATATTATTAACAGAAGCCCTGTTTCAGTTTTGTATTGCACAATACGTGTTGTTACTTCAATCAAACTACGCTTATATTCCAAAAACATGTCTATATCTTTTTAAAAAAGGTGTACCATAACTCTAAATCAATTTTATATCAAAACATTGTTTAATTATACTTAATTATAAATTTACAAAGCCACCAAGATGACAAATTGAAACACTTGGCAGGTGGACAGACAATCCAACAGGTAAATTGTATTTCCAAGCTGAGCTATAACACATCATTACAATCATCTACCCAACCCCTGTCCTTCGTCGGTACTAAACAACTAAATTGATACCACCAGAAAGCATGCACTTCACAGTTGACACTGTGATGGGGATTTGGTCCTGTGGGGATATAAATACCTGCCGAATCATGAAATGCCTACCACTGAGAGGTGGAGGAGAGGCCAATCAGGTGAATAATGGCCATAGTCTTTACACCGTAGCCGCCAGTTCTGGTTGCCATCAGTAGTAATGTCCACCTTGAAAAACCCTAAGTGTGCTGTTTGATCAATGCTGCCTGATGGGAAGGGAAAAATCAAGCCCATAAACAGGCCCTTGGATGCTAAAAGGGGAGTGAGACCTGAGGGACCGACGATTGAAATGTATGGTGAGAGGTATATTGATGTCCAAGTTCCGAGAAGTAGAAGTGTTGACCCTATAGCACTTTCCCCTATCATAATATGCATGTGCAGTATACCTGTGCATGGATGTTTTTTGGTTGGCAAATATAGGTGCACAAGTGATGTGCTACATAAAGTAAATGTAATTAAGATAAAGAATATGTCCAGCTGCAACATGGTGCTTAGAGACAGTTATGACCTTCCTGCGTGTCTCTTAGATCCCGCTTCTATGGTTGAAAAGTTCATCTCTTCAAATGGGAAAAAAATGGTGTAGAAGTCTCTTGAAGCCGACAACAAGAGCAGAAGAAAGGCAGAGAGAAAGAAAACAAGAAAAAAGAAATAAGTAGCAGCAAAGTTTTTCTTCTCAGCCAAGAAGAAGGCATGTTTCTGTGTCACTGTTTTCCCTTTTCATGGCAAAGGGAGGAGAGCCAAGGTCGAGCGTGTCAGTGTGAGTCAAGCCTGAAAGTGTGAAGACTCCAATTAGACATAGCCTCGGGTCTGACTCCAAAAGACAAGGATAACACACACCCCTCCGTGAAAATGTGCCAAACAACGCATAGTGCAAACACATACACAAACACACACACACACACATACACACCACATGTCTTCATGTCCCTGTTTTACATGAAATGCATGTTGATACCACAGCTGTTTGCACCCCATCCATCATCTCTAGCAGGCAACAGGCAGAATTATTAACAAGCAAAAGCTGTCATGCCCTATTAGCGCAATAAGAAAGCTGCTGAGGCAAGTAAACAATTTATTAATGTATGGCTGATGTATTTAATTATCGTGTGCTTGAAAAAGTCCAAATATTTATGATTTCACAGTCTATTTGCACTTAATTGAACATGTTGCTTATAAAAAAATATATCACAGCATTGATTGTTTAATGAGCACTGTTAAGATTATGAAGTGTATAGCGTTTGGATTTGTGTTACTCCAAATTTCTTTGTGAGGACATGACATCACCATCGATATTTTTTCTTGAGGTAGTGAGCTCTAAAAGAAGTGCAAAGTAAATATTATTTTTCACAAATAATTTCCACTTTAATGACCATTGATTTTATTCATGATAAACCCAGTGGGAGTATTATATATGTTTGTATGTATGTGTTTCTTTGATCATTTATTTTATTACTTTCTTTTGAATAATATTGTCTTTAAATATGTATTTTTGTGGTTTATATAGTATCACATTTTTTTTTAATACATTATGTAAAGCACTTTAAAATATCAAAATAAAATGTGTGACATAAATAAAGTTGCCTGACACAAATACTGTATATTTTCAAATCTTAACTGATTTTAAGAACATGGGAGGTCACAGACCGTAGTTATCAGATGGTTGGACTTGTTTGTGCTATGTTTTGCATAGAAAATCAAAAACAAAACAAAACAAGAGACCATCTTGTGGCGGGATCACACCAGCCGCAACACCAAATCAGACGAGGGGCATAAAGTTCCCCACTTTCTAGGCCCTTGCATCTTCAAAGCCTTCATTTTGATCTCAACTACACACCTTTAAATTGGCATCTTGAATGGTTGTGAGGTTATCGCATCGACAAAATCACCGACAGACACCTACAAACCTGAAAAAAAAGTACTCAAAACCGCTTCTGTGGTATTTCCCAATACACACTAGATGTCTCCAGGACCACATTTTGCCATGACACACAAAACGTTAACGTAAAATGTTAAAATGATTCACTAAATATACTTGGCCGGCCGCTATTCTAACTGGCGATCCGCACAAGTAAAGTCTATGTCTGGGAAACACTGTTGTCCACAAATTTAAACAAATCAAAAAATTACTCACATTACAACTACTGTACTATACCAGTGATGCCAACAATCATAAATCTTATCACAGCTCTTTAAAGGGATCTAGATCATATCTTTTGGGTTTTTCTAAAACCACTGACCTTCACCACTAAAAGTACTGCCAATCGGTTGTGAACGATCTAGCTGTTTTAAACAAGTGGACTGACTATCAAAGAGATGAAAATGCAACAGCTTCTCATGATCCAAACTTACAATGTTTTGATAACTAGAGCATCATGAACCCAACTCACTGGATAATTGAGAGCACACTGCAAAAACACGCTTTGTGAGGAGAATACAGTCCATGCTACTGACAATAAATTGAATTCCTGTCAACCGGTTTGAATAGTTTTCCTTCACATACAACAACCCCTAAAAAGCTCAGCTAATTTAAGACGAACCATTTACTATGTTTTTGTGAACATGTGCTCATACCGAACATATCGGCAAAACCTTCACGGTCAACATATTTCATTTATTTATTCTACAATATCTGCTTGTGGTAAGCAACTAAAGCATGGAAGATATTTTTTAGAAACTTGGTTAAGTTTAGGGAGGGATTCAGGTCTTGGTTTAATACTGGAACAGTCAAAGCTGGCGTAAAGCACGCGATACGGCATGTTTACTTGTTCAATATTTAACCATAACCACAATCTTTCCTCAACATTTAAGTTGCCTAAACTTAGCAACCTAACAACACACAATTCCTGGTCTCCGGTGTCACAGCCCTGCATTTAGTTCACTCGCCTTTCACCCTGACCCCCTCTCTGCGACTGTGTGTGGAGCAAGAACATGTAATGTAACACTTCGTTTGCGCAATGCCAAACTGAGACTCAATCAGAGGGCAAATCTTCTTAAGATCATTCTTACTTAAGACATGGATCATTAAAACCAGTGTAAAGGTTTAATTACCCCAACCGCCAATTAGGTCAATCCCATATCAATCTCTTCTATGCACTGATGCCTGGCTGAAGCAATACATCAAATAACCCAGTGTGCAGAAAAATGCAATGAGAGAGAGCATGTTCGGTGTGTCTTGGAAAGCGAGAGGAGATGAAACAGTACATAAAGTGTATAAAAAATACAGACAGTAAAAGCACTGTTACAGACAAAATGCAGAGCAGATGTCCAGTGTACAATGTGGACCTAATGAGCCATGAATGATATGAGAGGCAAGTGAAGATGCTGATCCCTATCTGTTCAGAGACAGGCTGTGGTTGGGACGCATCTGGTACCTGCCCCCATCCCTACTGCACCTGTGCTTTAGATGCTCAGGGACAGTTGTGAAGCAAACCACAATTATTATCTCAACCGTGCCATTTGTACCCATCTGAATTTCATTTATTGCACAGCATAAGAGAAGTAGACCTCATTTTTGCAGAGATAGAGGAAAAGATCAACACCACTTTCATGTCTGTGCTAAGAATTAAGATAGAGCCAGAAGGTTATAAGCTTTGCTTAGTGGAAGCAGGGTTGGAACAGATAGTGCTGTGTACATTCTGTAACTAGTAGTCTATTCATTCTGTAATCTAGTCTTCATGCTAAACTAAGCTTATCGCCTCCTGGATCTAGGTTCATACTTAAAGCATGGACATGAGAGCGGTATTGATTATTCTCTTCTCTATCTCAGCAAGAGAGCAAATAAGCGTATTTCCCAAAATGTCAAACTATGCAATTTGTACCCACATCGGCAGCCTTTCATATCACACAAATATTTTACATTCTATACTTTGTGAATTTATGAGCTACAGTATTTCAGTCAGAGACACGTCATGGGATTGAGCATTTATAGCCAAATGGGAGCTTATACAGTTTACCTAGATTTGGCAGAAAAGGCTCTGCTGTTTGAGGAAGATCTCAAAGATGCTGCTGCTGAGAGAGATCATCCCCCAAAACGAAATCATTGCTCCCTGCCTAATAAGTATTAGTAGAGAGCACATTGGAAACCCCAAAAGAACAGAGCCACTGCGATCTGCCATCATTAATCCAAACAACTTGCGACAGACATGGGGGAAATGCCCCAAACCATTTCAGCACAGGCAGAGTAGGCTCCTCAAATTATCTTTGTGGACATTAACAACGGGGCAAGCGCATGCCAGACAACACCACAAGAAAGAAGCCCATGCTACATAAACTTACATTTTTGGTTAATACTAATTCAAATTAATACACATATACATTGCAAATAATACACATACCGTATATTGCAAATGAATGCACAGAGCTTCAGCAGTATAGCAAATTGAACAACCAGCAGCACAGCATCACCTGCAGCATGCAGAAGCCATAAGTGCCAATCATTCATGCACATCAATATGAGTTCACATAAGTACCATAATGAATGAATGCACACAGAAGGACTCACAAAAATATTTCAGATTTATATATAGACAACTCTCGCCACTAAAATGTTTTTCAATACATACAAAAATAGTTATCGTTGTATATACATGTTTTTTTTTTTTTTTATAAAAACCTTAAATGATGCACACACACAAATATTTTTTTGTTTTAAATAAAATTTTAGAGAAATCCACAAATATATATGTACTTAAATTTTTGCGATTTATATTAAAAACTGTTGAGCCTGCATTTTCAAACTGCACCCTCACGTCTCTCGATTCACAAATTATTTTTATTCAACAGGGAATTATCTGTTGCCAATCAGATCCTTCCTTTTTAGCCAATCACATTATTGCACCCCCACCCGGGTATGATTTATTGTGATCACATCCCCCATTTTGCGTTGACGCCATCCACAAGGGGAATGTCCTATGACAGAAATACACTCATCAACATTGGAGAAGAGGCGTAGGTATGGAGATAGATTCGTCTCAATATTATTTTTGTGAACAGATCAACAATCTGTGTGTAAATGTGTAATCTGTAAATGTAAAACACCTTCCACAAATGCAAAAAATTGATTTGTAATCTCCCAAAAATATTTTAGCAAATATAAAATCGGATCTGCAAATACACAAACAAATACCACAAAAAACAATAAATTGATTTACAACTAAATGAAAAGCATTTGTGAATATCTTTCTAACATTTACAACTTTCACAACAACAAAAGGTTTTAAAACAAGTTTTTATTTTTGGATCGAAAGTGCATTTGTGTGACTCAATTCTACGCTTGTGGATTTGCATTTTACACACACACAGATTTGAGACAAACTTTCCGCGGATCGGAATGAAAATCCACGTGTATCACTTGGCCATTTTCGGTAATCACGTGATTGCCTGTTGATGACGTAATTTATGCATTTCAAAGTAAGAGCATGCAGTCTACATGAGCAGAGTTTTTATTTTGTTTTTAATAAGAATTCAATTACTTAAAAATAAGTAACCTAGTGACTGAGGGCCAGAAAACTCATTCTTTATTTCTCATTTATTCTTTCAAATGGGTAAATCATCTGAATGATGGTGATTATTTACTCCTTAATTTGGTCATCCAAAACGACAAAACCATACTGTGTCAGGTCACCTGTGGCAGCAAACAGCGTTTCCATGAGCAATGCAACAGTGATAAGTGACATATTGTAGTTGTTCCTGCTATACACCTGTGTGAATATGATTGAACGTTACAGGTCTGAATGAGCCAATCATTGTAAAGCACATTGCGAACAGCTGATGCCAATCAGCCAATACAAGGACGACTGCAGTGCTCTACATGAATATGAGGTCTTACGTAATCATTTTGTGAATGAAGTTTCAGTGAATGAAAATAAGTGAATAAAGTAAACGATAGCTTACAGGTTTAAGACCTGGAGAGGGACATATCAATTTGTGCGCAGGAGCTGCTACAGTATTTACTCGATCAGCTGTGTGGGTGTAACGTGCCCGGAAAAAAGCCTAGTGGGAATCTGTGCAAACATTCCCAAACAGGCTAACTTTCACTAGCTCAAGTTTCTTAGCCTAGCTTTTCCAAATGTTAAATGTTGCAATATATTTGTCCTAAATTCTTAATGAAACACGGACAATGCCCTGTGGGCTTAAAAAAGAGGGAAAAGGTTTTTTGCATCCATGTTAGTTAGGCCTTACAGGGCTATGACATGCTCCAGTCGTTAACGCACAAAGGAAGGTTAGTGCGTCTCCTAGCAACACTGGCTCTCTAATGTCAGTCAACAGGGCCATGGGAAACGCCCACCCTGAGGCTTCAAGCATGGAAACACTGGAAAAGTGGAAAAAATATGAATAACTATCATATATGTATTTCCCCACACAAAAAGTGAGGAGAACTCAATGCTCAGTTTGACTTTAACTAGCTCTCAGGCAATGCTCTTTGCACTGGCCATGTAGTCCAACCTTTGCCCTAGTCTTTGCTGTTTATTCAAGTCCCTTTTTCCCTTTAATGTTTTTGTATTCACTCTTTTTTACTGTCTAGCTCCTGTATCCCAGAGGATGAGCTGTGAGTATAGCTGATAAAAACATCCAGTCTACCCCACCGTGACTCAGACCTGGAAATATGTCTGAAAATAAAAGAAATGGATTGATGCATTTTTTTAATTTACTTAATATATTGTTCCAACAAAGGACAAAGGAGGTTTAATGGCTTTAGTGGAGAGTGATTAAAATATGGAGAGGGTGATTATAATGGGACAGAAAGGGAAATGAGAAAGGGAAGTGAGAGATATCAAGGATGAATGAAGGATGATGGCGATGCACTGGAGCAAAGCTCTATAAAAGAAAGCAAGAGAGGAAAATCTCGGGAAGGAAGGAAAGAAGGAAAGAAGGAAGGAAGGAAGGAAGGAAGGAAGGAAGGAAGGAAGGAAGGAATCATGGAAATGAATGGTGGTCTCTTGTTTGCCCACTAGTCTGCAGCTAGCTCTGTCAGGGGCACAGATGACCCAAAACTAGAAACTCTCCCTGCTGTCGTCCACCTCCCGAGACCTTCATGGCACTGACCTAATTTAGACTGATTGATCTTTTTCCAAACCCTCAAATGTGACCTCTCAGCCACTTTCCTCTACCTCACAACTACAAATCTGGTTTGGAAACTTTAATTTTTGAGGGGGTTAATGCTTTTAATGGATCTTTTGCCTATTTTATGTAGTTGCATATAGATGTAAAAAAGTGTTCAATTATTTACCAACGAGTCTATCTGACTACTGTGTTATTGCTGCTTTTTCATGGTGCTTCTTCTTGACAGTGAGAAAGCCGTTTAATATCAAAAGAGTAGAATGATACTGAAAAGAGAATAGCAGTGTTTAGAAAATCTGCAGTGAGATCAGGCATTGTTATTGTTTAACAAGATTAAATGTGCTGAAAAGAGGTACTGCGTCTCAGGAATTGCTGTTATATCCTGTTTCTGAGAGGGGAATGCTTTGTTTACCTTTCTAAAGAACTTGTGCCATACCATACAGGATGTGTCTGATGATATTTCACTTCACCGTTTGATGATCCAACTTGAAGTTGAATAGCAAATGTAAGAATTTGCACAAAGTCTGGTCATAATAATACCACAGTACAATATTAGAAACCTGCAGCAATGTCATCGCCACATCCCTTCTAAAACAAACTACAACGTGACTGAGGAAGTATATTTCGCTCAAAGTGTTTAAGATTCAAAGTTTGCTTTAAAAAGTTGAATCGAAGACATAACGTAATCTAGCTGTCTGCCTATGCTGATCGCAGAAGTCTTGTTGCTAAATTCAAACTGTGGAACGATGTTGCAGATGCAGAAAAAGTAACGACAGCAGTAAGACGAAAAACACTGTACATATTAATTATAAAGTGTTCCACTGTTTAACATCGCCGTCGTTAGTATGATCGTCATTGCCGTCATCACTATCGTTTCTAGCAGCAGCCACAGCTGCATCGTCATTATCATCACTAACGGCATCATCATTGTCTTCATCAGGTGAGTAAACAGCTGTGATTGCTGGGTAGCACACAGCATGAATTCTGTAACAAGATTTGAAACCCAGATAGATGCAACGCCATCCATCCATCCATTTCGTCCATCTAGAAAGGGAAAGGGAAATCACTGGAGGCCTCAGACCAGCCTCTGTAGTACCACACTATCCTCTCCTGTCCAGGCAGCTTCTCAGTGAGTTAGACTGAGTGGCCCTGCTCCAGCATGTTGAATAATGAATTAGAGGCTGATATCCTGTGACGGAGACTGGGAGGGAGCGCTTCCTCCCTGGGCCAGAGTGGGGCTTGAATACCCGTGAATAATACATGGCCAAAAGTGGGTCTGTTGAAATGACTCAATACTGGGAGTCAAGTGCGAGATTATCTTTCCACGGTTATGAAAATATTGCAGCCTTGGTAACACAATAGGAGAGGTGAGAAGATGATCGTAAGAAGCAAGCTCACAGTTACTGTTCTGTGTGAACAACTTGTTATCAAATTTAAATTTCAGAAGTTGTTTCTGAAATGCCTGTCCAAAGTGTCTGCTTGAGTCTCGTTGAGAGATAATATGTTTTCCATCCAAACTAAAAGTTTAGTCTGATGAAAACCTATTTGAAAAAGAAGAAATGTTTACTTTTCACTGAAAAAGACTAAGAAGTGTGCCTCTGTTCAGCGTGGCACGAGTAAATCTGTAGTCCAGCCTTTCCTTTTTTCCGTGTTTCATCATGGGATTCTGGTTACATGAATGTGGTAAACTAATAATCACGGTACCTGTCTTTTCAAACTAAAATAAATCCTCCTGGACAGAATTATGATATATTTACTTATCTTTATACAGTTGTCAATTTACACATTCAGAAATGGATTTTCAGCCTCCCACAAGACTAACCAGGGCCCCCTGTCTCTCACTGGGCCAAGTCAGCCTCCAAGAAAGCTGGAAACCGCAGGCTCTCGCTCAGCCCCAGCTCTCCCAGCTAACCGCTAATCCATGTGTTTGATACATTAGACGCTCCGCTTGGCTTTGTTCTGCAGGGATGTGCTGTCCCTTCTCCTGCCAATTCTCCCTCTTTCCCTTGACTATCTCTCATGCTTGTGCTCTCTCTTGCTCCTACAGCAGTCCAGAGGATTACGCCAGAGTCCATGGGATTTATCTAATTGTGTTTAATTAGGGCTGGGTCAGGCCAGAGTCACAAAGCCAGGCTGTTGGATTCGAGGAAGCAGATACTCTGGAGTAACCCCTCCAGATCTGAAGCTGGCAGTAGGGCCTGAGTAAGGTGAGAGAGATCCTTAAAGAGAGACGAAAAGAGAGGATAAATAAATAAATTGCGAGTGAGGAGGAAGAGAGAGCAATAGAGGGCAGAGAGAGGTGGAAGAGAGGAATCAGTAAGGCGACAACATTGTCTGTGTTGGATTCCCCCAAGGAGAAATCGATTGCCACGCGCCTCGCTGTTCCCCAGACCTCTGCTCCTCCATGCTTCTCTCCATGACACCACGCTGTGGGGAGCAGTAACTCATTGTGCCCTTGGTTGGGGCTTAAGTAGATTGTGGGTCAGGAAGTCTTCCTGTTGGCATGATGCACTGTATCCCTGGTAAAATAAATTCTCCGCTGAAGAGCATTAAATTAACAGCAAGCGGCCTCTTGCACTTGTCTGCTGAGGACTACCAAGGGCTTAGAGGAAGACAAAGGCACAGAAGGGGTGCAAAAGGAAAGCGCCAGTTTCTTTGATTTCCGTCCACTAAAGACATCAAAGTCTACAGAGAGCATTTAATACTCACTGTATCTGGTTTACTTTGATTATATGTTGTCACATTACAGTCCTATCATAACTTAACAATCAATCATACATTGCATTCTGTATATAAAAAAAACATGCCACCATTTACTTGGTCCACTACATCACCCGGTGTAAGACTGATCTAAGATGTAACCATAGGAACTGAATCAAGTGCTTGATGACTCTCATCGCTCATGAAAGGAGAGGCACGCACGTATTGTTTTTTTCCGTCCAATAATTCTGTGAATGCTATTGATATTGGAACTACTACATGTAGAAATTGAGCAATGCATCAAGGAAAATGATTTATCCTGGTAAAGGAGCTGTCATGTTAAATCTCCGGAGCGTTTTCTCCTGTTACAGACAAAATGAATCTGGTCGCCTCATAATGAGCCCTTATTATGGCATTGTGTTTACGTTGGGCGAAACAAATTGTTATTCCTGTGGGGAGGGCTGGAAAAAAAATATGTTTGTAATTTGTGTACCACGGCATTGTCATCAGGAGTAACTGTAAAAGCGGGCCGCCTGTGAAATGTGAGCTGTTGACACACACACATAAACACACGCACACAAAACGTATGCAATAGCAAAGCCACACGAAAAGGAATTCTGGGGCTCATAAAGGCATGCTGATGGAGTGGCAGCTGTAAATGAAATCTTGTAAACTCACTTCATCACATTGTGATCTAAGACTTTATGAGACAACCACCCCAACTGAAAAATCTATATAGGCCGAGTGTGTTTTTTTCTTCCCTCTGTGCGTGTGTTTAAATGTGTGTAAGAGAGAGACACAGATTTTTTATGTCCAAAATATTGACAATCATTTTCAAGTTCAAGTTTTAGAAATCTGATTGTGGACACGTTGAAAAAAGTCTAGAAGAAGGTCCAAGATACTTACATGTCTCTACATAATCGTACATGTCAGTCATGTACATGCCCCTATTAGATAGAATTTTTGTACGCTAAATTGCTCAATCTAAATAACTGCCACAGAATACTATTTAACCTTATGATTCTCTGGCGTCCGTCACAACCAATGTGTTGATTCAGTGAGAGAGACAGATGGCCAGTGACAGCAAATGCTATCAACCTCAATTGACTCCAAAAGCTCCCACAATTACTCACTTCCTCTTAATCACAATGACCCATAACAGTATCGAAGGCACTCCACTGGGCTCAGAAATGGTTCATTATTCAAATCACAGCTGAAGAAAAGCAATGGATGGAATTATAGGAATTGAGTAATTATAGGGGAAGCAGCGGTGGCTCAAAATGCCACAATCTGAGCGATTGAGTAATAGCTTTGTATCCACAGTAACCTTTCGGAAGTAAAATAATATCTATATAATGTGGCCTTACCTGATCAGAAAGACAGAGCAGAGAAGATGTCCAACAAGAGACCAAGAGAACATTGTGGAAGAGGTTGAACCAAGAAAATAATCTGTTATAGTATTTAATGAATTTAAGTTTATCATTTTAATACATGACATTTTTCCAAGGTGCCTGGGTATCTACTTATTCAGTCAGTTTTAATATGGTTTCTGACAAGTTGAGAGAGCCACCAAACTGGCTTTGTGGAAAAGCCATAAATCTAAAGCCATCTGGTTCTTCACATGGGCATTATGTCTACGTTTTTGATACCCAAAAAATAGCTACTATCACTGCTCTAAAAAAATAAAATAAAAATCTTTTTTCTGAACTTCCTGACACCTGCATGTATCCTATCATAAAGAAGAAATGGGGAAACGTCAGTGTGAGGTTTCATCTCATGGAAGCGTAGATGGAGAAAATGAATAAAACTTTATTATTAATCACAAGGTTGACAGGGCGAGCTACTGAACACAATATATCCATTTTCATCACCCTAACAACTCCGTTCCCTGTCATCTCTACCATTAAGAATTGAGCTCTATATCAGCCGTAGTCAGCCCCTTTCAAATCTCTGCATCCTCAAGACAACACTCTTCATTTGATTTAAACTTTTGCAGCAACTTAGGAGAAGATGTTGTGTGTGTATGTGTGTGGACATCTACTGTAAAACCACAAGTTTATAGTTAACTTTGTAATGTATTAATTCTAAAAAACATGATTTAATATTTTTACTTTCATTATTAACCACTGAGTGGTTATGGTTATTTTTTTCACTGGTCCTGAGTTTAATTTTGATATGTAAAATCAAGAACACTGTGTTACAATATAAAGTTTAACTGAGGACCAGTTAGGAACATGGGCAAGACTTGGCTGAGTGTTCACTGTTCTCAAAGGATTTTCAGTGAACCAGGCATCTAGTTAGACAGAAAGGTAAGAGATTAGTTTAGTCTCCACAGGAATTAATAATATTGGTTTGAATATAAGTCTAAGTCTGATAATTAGAAAATAGAAAAACATAGAAAACATGATGATGTTCTTCAGAATATACAGTATGTGGAACCTGTTTAGGGCCATGTATTTTTATATATTTTATCTATAGTGACTGCTCAAATATATGATCTAAATAAAACATGGCAATTAAACAATTATGTAAATCCTAATCACATAAATATTAGAATGGATCGAAAAAAGAAAAGAGCGTCTTGATACAACAATGCAGATACAGTAAAAAGTTGGATCAAGGACTGAAAATGGATGCACTGTTGTTTTCTTTGCATAACCTTTGTAGACTCTGAATACTATGAAGTATAGCTGTTTTGCCCTGACTGCATGAAGTAAAAGTGGGACACAGCCAGACTTAAATTAGAGAGAGGCACATCAGTTGTATGTGTGCACATAACATTGAGGCTGGTTGCCTAGTCACAGCGGAACACAGCGCTGTATGCTGGTCCCAGAGAGTGGACTGGAGATGCTGACTCAGCCAAATCCCTCAGCTGCAGGCTACAATTGGCCCCCAGGAGCACAATGTCTGACCCAGATAGCTCGACGCTAGGTACAGTATGGCACCAGCATACATTAAGTTTCACAACACTTTACTTATAGATAAACTAACACTTCTGTTCACATTATGTCCTAACACACCAGCCTTGATATGCTCTACTAAGATATATGTACTATTCTAGATTTACATTGCACAAACAATATGATGTTGTGCCTAAGCAGGTAAGAACTGAATTACATGCTTGAATCAAGTGGCCACCTCCAGTGCTGAAAAATTAAGCCAACTGGGAAGTGCCAAAAACTGCAATTCCTCAAACTGCTGCATCACCTGTGCCCGCCTCAGCTCCTCGGACAATCCACCTCTTTGCCCATTTTTGGAATAGCCGGGAGTTAGCACTGCCAAGATGGCGACAGCCAGAGCCACCCACATTGAGCTTCACAATGGATCTTCAGAAACCTATGGGTGACGTCATGGAGACTGCATCCATATTTTATACCAGTATTACTCATCTTACAGCCAGTTACGGTGCCGGGTGGCCCACTGACCATTTTATAATTCACAATAAAAATAAATTGATTCACAATGGGATTTTTTTTTGTTTGTACTTTTAATGTAGATAAGGTGCTAGAGTGTATTAAAAAAAAAGCCTCAAAATAGACTAATAGAGGTTGTTGATTAAAAAACAATTGTCAGGGGGACCCTCCGACAGAGGTTGGGCCAAGCCTTGAATGTCATAGCTGGCCCCTGTGCTCCTGTTGTTTGTGGCCCAAAGCAAGTTGAGTATCCCTGTTTTATACAGTCTAAGGATTGAATAGGCTGACTTCACATGACCAATGAACCTATGAGGACATTAAAAGACAAAAATAATCACCTTGTTTGTGTAGAATCTGTGTAATTTATGAATATTTTGCAGATTAGTTAGTCTAAATGAGTCTCTGGTAGTTGCGTAAATGGGATTTTTTGTTCTCAAAGTAGGTTTGAATCTAACATTGTCCATGTACTGGTCAATTACACATACCCCTACAGACACAAACATGCACACAAACACACACAGACACACATACACGCAAAGGGAAGTCAGATGTGTGGTGGCCTGAGGCTAACTTGCCCTTGGCAACAGACTGCGCGACCATCGCCTCCCATTAACCTCGTCCAAAGAGGGGGGAGAGAACTGCAAACAGACAAGAGCTGAAGACTTTATATTTAGAGGTGTGCTGCTGAGACTCTGCTAGATATCTGTTCTGTCTTTGTTCCAACTTGAGAGGCTGTGTTTGCAGGCTAGCAGTAACCTGGCAACAGGTTAGGTAATCTTCACTGATTGTGTGCTTTTATAAAAATATATATTTGCCTGTGTACCACAGTTGAGAAAGTCAGGTAAGCTCACTCACTCCTCGAGCAAAAGTACTGTCAAAGTGTGTACAAAAACTGGCAGCTAGGAAAGGAAACTTGAGGTTATAGACTCTTAACAAAGACAACCCAGAAGAAGGGGAAGCGGGAAGGAAAGAGGAAACTTGGGTTCTTGCATGAATGTGACCTCGCATAATGAAGCTATGGTCTAAATGAGCACTTTAACTTAGAGTAGGCTTTCAGATATGTGGTATGTTCATGCTTCATCTTCTCCACTTTTCTGGTGGATACTATTCCCAACATTATCCAAGATCAACTTGAGAGCATGCTTTTGTCAGGGATTGATCGGTAGCATGGCCATTTATCATGCTGGTAGGTACAGCATGAGAGCACTGGAGTGGAAGACTGGGAATAGAAGGCGCAGTCTTTTTTATACTTGGTAATATATGGAATACAAGCTATCTATGTAGACATATTTTCCTGGAATTATATTTTCTTTGATCAGTGTGCCAGAGGTAACTGTTCTGACCTAAAGAAGTGAAACTGTGTGAAATGGTGGCACATGCGTGATACTTTCCTTTCCACAGAGAGGCCACTTAATTATTGTAGTTCAGCTTTTTTCCTGTTTGTGCGTGTGGTCTTCTGTTAAGAATTATTTGGATAATATTGTTCTGAAGGACTTCTTCCTTCCGTCCAATCAATAATTCAAGGTGTTTTTTTGAGCAGTGAGTAAACGGTAAACAGGATCCTGATCTATTCAGATAACATGACCTCCATTATGTTATCATGAAGGTCATTGATTGGTGGGGAATCATTAGCGACTTTCAAGCTGATTCATCTGTAGCTCCAGTTAATAGACAATATGTTTGTGAATGGAGCGGTAAGAAGATCGACTTGCCCCTACAGTTTCTAATCAATACATGCCACTGTAACCAGAGCTCACCGAACTGAGGCCCATTTTTTACGAACTAAAACAAATGATGAAAAAGAAAGTAAGCATACTGAATGACACTCAAAAAAAGTAGACATCATAGAACACATTTATGGTGATATGAGTTACACTTTTTCATTTCTCCGTCTATGAGTCCACAAGTATGAAAGCTTGTGTGTACTTTTCCACGCCAACTTTGATCAGAGCCCTTGAGAAAAATGGTCATCTGGAGTATGTAAAGGAAACTTTGTCTTAATTGTAAAAACTAACACTGTGCAACCTGTACTGTGTTCTCCCTGGGTTACAGTGGGCACTACGGCAGCTGGCTCTATTTTGTTGTCAAATACAGGAAGGCAGGGAGGAGAAAAACACCATGAACTTGTATCAGTAGAAAGAGAGAGGACACTTGGTATTATTAATAGTAACAGACCCATGACAGTGAACAGAGAGGAGCCTGTGTGAGCTGCCTTTTATTTCAACCACCCTGCCATATGCCCCACAACCTCCCACTTCCCTCCACCCCAGCATCTTATGAAATATGTACAAGGCAAACAGAGGTGGGGTTGATGCGCAGACCTTCCTCCTCTATGACTAACCGCTACACGTCCAGTACCATTACTTATTTATAAGGCATGCCGTGTAAGTGCCAGAGTGGCCTCGCTCGCTTCCCTCCACGCCATAAGGGCACTTTCATAACACCCTGTTTACATTTCAACCACCAAGAGAGGAGTGATAACAAAAAGGGATATCCAATTAGTTACAGTGTCCAGAGCATGGCGAGACACTCTGACGGTTCTGATAAATATTTGTAATGTGTCTTAGAACCCATTGGTTTGTGCTGGTCATCATCCAAATGTATTGGGGGAGATGAGTTGAATACTTTTCCATAGAGTCTCAATTGGATTTCAAACTACTAGTGGGAAAGAGTGAAAAAACAATAAAGGCTTAGTTCTGAAAGAGCTGTTCAATGTACATTGCAATTGCATTCAAGGAACAGTCTAAGTTGTTACTATACATTGTGTGCACTTTTGAAATTACCTTCTTTTCCGACTTTAGCTCTCTTTAACCATGAAACAGATCATAGATGCCAATTTGTATTTTTATGTTGCAAGGCCAGAACTATTACCAGAATTCAATATTATAACCACTGAGCGTGGTTTAAAATCATTTTGCAACGGCATTCATTTCAGTCCATTCAAACAGATGTACTGCACATTGAAAGGAATGATGGATGCTCAATAGCTGGATTAGATTCTCTTGATACACATGGATTGAATAATAATTAAAATCAATTTTGACAACATTATTATAAAAACATCAATGAATACAGCAAAGCCTCTTGCATAGTGAATACATTGCAGATTTTCACAGAAACCAATGTAATGCTGTAATGGAGTATGTGGGAGCTTTGAAATTTGGCTTCTCAGGAATAAAAACAATCTTGCATAGAAATAAGTGGGAGGATGCATTGTCAGAAAGTAAACAATCCAGTATGACAAGCCAATACCCCACCGACCAACCCCCAGTTTGTGTAACACAATAAAGAATCAGATCAAATCTGGATTAAGAATAAAATGCCTATGGCATTTTACATGCACCTTCCAACTGTATAGATTGCAAGCTCCATACTTAAAATGGTACACAATCTGGTATAACTGTATTCTTCTATATAATATTATTTACTCTGGGTACATCATGAAGCTCAGTGGATCTTTTCTTCAGACACATTTATGGAAAATCAGGTCATACTCTTTAACGTGTAGCCTATCTTTTCCACTGCTAGAAACTGATTATATTGATGAAACTGATGAAAACAAACAACATTAGCAACCTTGAAATACAATTATCTGAACAACTTTGCAGAAAAAAGTCATTTATATAATATATTGCATGGGAAAATATAGGCTGCTCAGGAATATATATACGTAAAGGATATCTTTGAGATAAAATTGTACATGATGTATAGTTATTGTGCACTAAGTGCATTAAGTATTCAGATTGCTCTTGTGTACATTGTGAAAGCTAAGCATCCTACATCCCTTATGGCAATGTAGGTCACATTTTCCTCCAATTCTGCCTCTTGGGTGTCTCAGCATGAGGCTAGCCCTGCCCCATCTCTGGATGCCACCAAACACAGAGTTGGCACTACCTCTAGGGAAACACACACACACACACACACACACACACACACACACATACACAGACACACAGACACACACACATACACACAGATTCCGACAGAAGCAGTGCCAGGCAGACCTCAGACATGTTACCATACTGCACCACTGTCTGGGACCTCAATTGCCACTGTATCCCCAAACCACTATCCAGTGCCACACCTCATAGATCCAGCCTCAGGCCAGGCCAGCCCTGCCCAGCTGTGTGATCCAGCCCAGACCTGGCTGACACCAGTCCACCCTCCATCCACACCATCCACTCCATCCTTCTCCACATCTCCCACACCCTAATCTCTATCATCACTTGTCTCTGGGTGGATGGGGGCTTGGGATTGACGGCAGGCTTGTCGCCTCCGTCCTTGCCATCGCCATCTGCTTGGTGAGCCCAAAGAAAGCGTGTGGAACAGTCGCATGCGTACGCATGCCAGCTAGCTAGCCATGCCGAGGGCCGTTGCGTCCAAAAACGCTGTGCCGTGCTGCAGAACCTTAACTCACTGTCACAGGGCCGTCCAATGTGATTGATCTGGTCCATTTAGTTGAAGCAGCCAAGTCTGGAGGAGGCCTAGTCCTCCTGTAGCCCCTCCAGACCCCTTCAGCCCACTCTAGCCCTGACATCCCAACTAGCACAACACAAACACTCGAGCCCTGCCAGCTGGCCCACAGGATTGACATGCTCTGCCTGCGTTTTAGTTAACACGCCACAGGCCTAAAACCAGGCTTACATGGCTGTCCACAGCTCAATTCTTTTGGCTGTCCTATTGAGGAGTAATTGAACTGAATTGAATCAATGTTCCCATTGTGATATGCTTTCAGTTCACGATAATGTCATTTCGCTACTTTGAGTTTTTTTTTATCAGCTCTACAAAATGGCACTTCTCTGAAGCGGAGACACATGGTATATATTTTCTTATTTCAAGAAATGTGTCCTCCAAAATATTCTTAATAAATAAATTAGAGGCAGATGAACTGTAGTTCAGAGGAAATTGAATAGGTCATCAGTACAGGTTTGTGCAGTTTCATTTTTCATCCCCAAAATGATTTCCTGTGAAGCATATTTACGTATCCCTATCCCTTATATTGGATCGTTGGTGCTCTGGTTTGGCTCATTCCAGGGAAGATATTTCATTGGTTTTTAGTTACTATGAAAATGAGTTCCCTAGACACAGAGGTCATGGCCACAGCCCTTCATCCAGTTGCTATTTGCGCTCTGTGTGTATTACATCACTTTGAAATCAGGCTAGTCCAAAGCATCGACTTCTCAATGCTCCCTTTTAACAAGCTGAGTGTTAGTTTTTGGGATTTACCCATTGCCAGGCTTTACGGTTTTCCTTAAAATTCCAACCACATCACATGGACTTATTTTTCTTTTTAGACGTCTGACTGCTGAGGAGAAATCGATTCTCGAGCTGCTCCATTTCACTGTATAAACAGAATATGATTGTAGATTTAGCGTTAAAAGTCATGTAAGGTTTATTTGATTTGTTGATATAGATGTGACATTTAGCTGAAACAGACATTGCTTTAAAGATTTAATTGTGAGCACTGAGGCAAGACAAAGATACAGACCTTTTAGTTTCAGGCCGGGATTCAGGAGAGAAATTGACTCTATGTACTGCACGTATGAGTGAATTTAAAAACTCAGGGAAGTTGTTCGGAAAGTTGAGTGTCCTAACACTTAAATATTTAACAAGAGGAGAGCTTTTTCTCTGAAACTTTCTTCAGCATCCTCTTGGTCACTATATATTTTTTCTCATCTCTTTCTTGCTCTTTCTCTCCCTTTATCTCTCTCTCTCTCTCTCTTTTTCTCTCTCTGTCTGTCTGTTTGTCTGTCTGTCTGTCTATCTGTCTGTCTGTCTGTCTGTCTGTGTGTCTCTCTCTCTCTCTCTCTCCCTCACTCTCCTCTCTGTCTCTCTCTCTTTTCTCGCTGCCTGCTATTTCTGTTTTACTTTTGCTGCAGAAGACAATCTGTACATGAGACACGGGGTAAAAAGGGACAAAGGAGCTAGCTGGTCGTGCAGACCTGATATTTTTTTAACAGACCAACTTTATTTAACTGAGACTTAAACCAAATATGCTCACTCACCCTTGAATGAACTAACATTTAAAATGTATGCTTTCAAATGCACACAAGAGAAAATATTTTGACATTTTTCATAAATACAGTAGTTACAGCAGTACAGTGGGGTCAATAAATCAAATCTCCATGATCCTCTATTAGAATTTGAAGTCACACTATGTTCAAACTCCCAATCTGACAAAGGCAGTTGGAGCGCTCGTCTGTGAGCTGTCCAAGGACCACCATGGGAACTTTACTAGAGGGGTTAGCCGGAAAGATTGTGGGAGTGCAGTGACAGTTGGGGGACTTTTCTCATGTGAAAAGGGCCCAGCCATCCCATAGAAAAACACACCACTACAAACAAATAGGATCCGAGACCTGAAAATGTGGCACTCTGAGTTTGATCATTTTAAAAAGTAGTGGCAAGTTAACCTTTTTTAATTCTTTTTTTTTTTTTTTTTTGCCATCTCCACATTTGTAATCATAGCCAGGTTAATTTAAGAAATCTTTCCTTAATTCCCCAGAGTATAATCATGACAGTTTTGCAAGCAGCAAGGTAATATGATCTCATATTTTTGTTCGGTGCTGCTAACCGTGTTGCAAAGTAGTTTTAAGCGTGTCTCCAATGGTGACATCTCATCATGGCGCAGTATGAAATGGTCCTGAAGTTGAATGAGACTCAAACAAAAGCGTGAGGGAATTAGTACATGCGAGGCACATTTCCAGAAAGTGTTTATGTTCTTCTTAAAGCCTTTCTCTGGCAGAAGCGATTACATGAACGTCTCCTACTTATTTGTTTTCATCTAAACATTTGGCTGAGGGGTTTATCCATCTTGACAAGCACATAATATGGCTTTTGGTGCTGTGAGGGAGAAAATGAGAGGGATCGGAGGAGAGGGGAGAAAATGTGAAAGTTAAAACAGAGGCTTTATGGTAGGGTTTTATCACTTCTCTTGCTCTTCCCTTCCTCTCTTTAACAACATGCTTAACCCCCCAAAGATGTGTTGAAAGATCACAATAATCCCCTCGAAATGACATTAGTCTTCACTCTCCTCTTTGAGTAGGTGGAATGTATCTGAGCCAAATTACTGAAGACACTCTAGGGTGTTGGGAACGATGTGATAAACACATAAAGTTCCCAATGTAATTTGATTAAGTCTAAAAAGTATAAATATGCTGTCTGCTCAGCATCACATGCTAAGCCAATTAGAAGCTCTACAGTAAATTAATTTTGGTCTACATAATAGTTTGACTGAAATAGCGAGCATTTACTATGGTAAACTTTCCATCATCCTCTGTTGGTCACTATACTTTATTAAGAAGAAGCCTTGAAACCACACCACCATAAAATTATCATAGAAAATAGTTTATAAAGGCTATAGTTATTGTAATTGACCAAGACACTGTCAAAGTCCCACTATTATGTTGTGTTGTATTCTCTAATGTACCACACCAACCAAAACCACCATAGTGAAAGACAAGGTCAGAAAAAAGTGTTTTATCTGCTATTTTTTTTTTTGGTCCAAAAAGGAAAATGCATAATATTGCCTGGTTGGTTCGTCCTCTAACACACTGTCTCAACCACTTGGCCACTACTTGAAGCAAACTTCAAAATAGAGCATTACAGAATGTGGACCTCTCCCTCTCCCAATGGTGCATGTGGACGTTGCAGAAAGAGCACCAAAGTGCTTATTTCTACTCAATCAAATGGGGTGGCCGGATTGGAGTGCTCAGCTCCTAAAATTGCTGCCAAGATATGCTACTGACTTTTCAACCAGCTTTCAGTTACAGAACAGTACAGGAGTGGAGAGGAGGGTCCTCGCTATTCTTTCTCTCTTTTCTGGGGTATTTATGACGCAAATATTTTGGTTCGAATCAAGTTTTTCCCCCATTTTATTTTTGACAAATATAATGAGATTTACTATTTTGTTTTTGTTCAGGATTTTTCATTTGAATCGTGTGTCTATGTGAAAAAAATTATGATTTATCCATCTATCTATCCATCTATCTATCTATCCATCCAACCATCCATCCATCTATCCATCCATCCATCCATCCATCCATCTATCTATCTATCTTTCTATATTCTTTTCTAACTTGTGTTCTAGTGTTGTGTACCTAGTGGTGTATGCATATGTCTGACTCTGTTTTTGCAGCCCATATAGTTCTGTATGCGTGTTGCTGTCTGTTTGCCGATCCACTTCCCCCGGTGTGTGAAGTGTTGGATAATTAGCTGCCTTATCAGCCTAGCAGTCTCCTCTCCAGTGACAGGTCATGGAGCCCAGGACCAGCGGGAGGTTGGAGAAAAGGAGGAAGTGGGATGATAAGGCCACAAGAGGAGGAGAAGGAGGAGAGAGAGACAGGGAGATGGAGCTGAAGGGAGAGAGAACAGGGGAGAGGGGGAGGGGGAGAGAGGCAGACAAAACCTGAAAGAGAGAAATGGGATGAGGAGCCAGACAGAGGAGTAGACAGAGAGATGGAGCAGTTAAAAAGGGGGAGACAGTTAGGCCCCGCAAGGACAGAGCAGCTGCTCTGGCCTATCAGCTCTTCCACGAGACCTCGGCACTCATTAGCATAAATTCGAATGACAAATGTGGCCCGCTTTGGCAAAGACTAATTAATTCACTGAGGGGGGAAACTCACCAGAGTAAGAATTCAAATCATTCAATGCCACAGGCCTGAACAAGTGTTAAGAGGGTGCGTGTTGAGCTCCATTGTGTTTTTGGAATTAAAACAGTTGCCTTACATATCCTGAAAAGGTTACAGCTTACATTTCAGTATTTGTGTTGTGTTTGTTTTTTGTTACTTGTATTTTTTTCAGATTTCAGGTTGAGTGCTCAATTCTTTGAAAAAGTTTGAGTTTGTTGCTTTTTTTATAAATTCCATATTTATGCATTGTGTGTGGGGGGGTGGGGGTGTGATTAGGTTGAGTAGACTGATAGGTTGTGTTCTGTATATTTTCACACACGCACAGGCGCACACATACTAAGGTCTTTATGATTTATACAAGGGAACAATGGACTGGAAAAGATTGCTTCGCTCTAAAGTGAAGGCAGGCTGTGCGGCCTAGGAAACACAGGGAAAGGATAAGTGCTCCCCCTTGTGTTCAGCAGACATACTTCTGCCTGTCATTTGGTCTCAATCTGGTTTCATAAAGTGTGATCATACCCTTTGGGACAGTGTAACCCTAGGTCACATTAAAATGATATTGCACTCTGTCACTATGGATACGTGAACAAAGTTTTGCACATCACATTCAGCCTCCTTCTTTTTTCTTAGCACAGTGACCATTACCTCATTTTGTCCTCCATTCGATTGCCTGAAAAGTCTCACAATGAATGTCTCCTCAACTTTTGTTAACAAGCCTATCGCTCTCAGGGGATTTCTGTAAATGTAATCAATCCAACCTGTTGGCAAGTGACTCCGACTGACATGGGGGGCCTTAATGATCTGTTAGAATGATATTATAGATAAAGTGTCTGCTTTATGCCCCAGCTTGTATTACCCCTAAATTCTCGTTGTTTTCCACTTTACACCAGGTTTAAGTCATCAAGTCCAGGTGTTCCTGCAACAGCGTGTGTGTGGATGTGTGTATTGGAAAGAGTGTCTCTAATTCTCTCCTGCTCTATGTCTCTCATTCACTCTACCTCCTTACATCTCTCCTTTTCCTCCCTATTCCAAAACACACCAAGCTCAGCCAGGTGCAACCGTTTTTCTTACCAAATCCCTTGTTAAAGACCCCACAACGGTTGCCCAAGAGCGCTCCCTGCTAAACCAGGCTCTTCCTGCGCCATAATTACATCAAAACAGAACATGTTGTGCAGTGTGAGGACTATTTATACATCCACATCAAGAGCCAGTTTTCGCTCTTTCTGCTTTCAAGGAACATCCTTCTGTGACTACTGTGGGTGCATGTGTGAGTGTGTGTGTGTGTGTGTGTGTGTTTGTGTAACTCAGGGTGGGTGATGGGGGAGTAAATTGGTGGTGGTTGGCGGGGGTAGCGTGATTGTCCAGGTGGCACACAGGGGCCCCAGTTGCCACTGCCCATTACCAATTCCCCCAAGACTCCCACACCTGTGAAACGCATTATATCTTGACCAAAACACTAAATGTAGGTGGTTTTCTTTTTGTCTGACAGTGGCAGACAGCTAAAGCAATTCGAAGGCAACGCTTTAACCAACTGTTGGTTCAAAAGGGATCATCCAGGCAAAGCCTCAACTATTATGGGCTATTCATATCTTAGCATGAGGCCATCACAATTTCCACACTAGCTCTGTATGTAATACGATTGCTCTCTGGTTTAAACTACAGAATGGTCTTTGTTGGACAGATCCTAATCGTGCAATGTTCCAGGCTCTTATAGGCAATTACACTGTAGGCACGGTCATTTATTTATTTAATACCTTTGCTACTCTTGCCATGATGCTTTTCTCAATCATACTAATATGCTGTCATTTAGCATTTCATTTTATTTCTCAAATCTTCACATTTGTAGACAGGCATCATCATGTCAACAAAAGAAGACACTTTTCCAAATATTACAATGAGCTTAGCCATCAAGTTGGAAAACTCAATGACTTAGTTAATTTTTTCATGTCTGTTTGTGTATATGTGTGTGTGGAGGAGGACAGAGAATGTTCAGCCAATAAAAATATGCAGATATGTTTTGATAGACGGTCATGGTAAAATAACCTCTGTGTGCCATGTAAGGAGCTGGTCATTCTATATGAGAGTTATGGCCTTATGGGTTGGGAGCTCGACCTAAGGTTGAACAACAGCAGCAAAACAAGCGCACACAAAGAACAAAACAACATCTTGTTCAATGACAAAATTGCACAAATTTGGATTTGGAACTACAGCAGATACTACTACCAGAAAAACTTAACTGGCTGAGACGATGAGAAACTGAATAACTTTATTATACACAGCTTAGCATATTTACAGTTTGGGGTTCCCAACATAGAAAGTGAATCACAATTGATTAAAAATGGAAAATGGAAATAAATATATTCTCACACTTATTGTTTATTATACATTACATCTGCTAGATAAATCTCAGTTATTTGTTCAAACTAAAAGCCTTCTGCAGGGTACATACAAACACAGCCAAGAAATGCAATGCCCCCACACTCACCCTATCAACTTCAGCATGTCATGACCAGTAGTTTTGATAGGTTATCCACTGAGGGGGCTCTCAAATCACTGATAAGCCTGGGGAGCTTCAGAGAGAGAGATAGAGCAGGAGGCCCCACCAAAACTCTAAGCCATTCATTAGCAAGGATCACGGCACAACAATATTTAAAGTTTGCAAGACGTTTAAAGATGTAATGTCATTGTAGAAGGTATTAGATGTTGAGGACTGATGAATGATTGTAAGGGGGAGGGGTGAAGGGGGAAGAGGCATGTCGTCTGTTCGGCTGGTCCGGAGGATGTACTGAGAGAGACTCGGTGTGGGGGTTCCGTCTCAGGCGTGTTTCTGCCCAATCTGAATACAAGCCCCCCAGACATTACCTAGAATGAGACATGGGAGATGTATGCACCACATTGAATAGGAAGGGATGAGGGGAGATGGGAAGAGGGATGAATGGATGGGGGGATGAAGGGATGAGGGTAAGGATGAGGTAGGAAGAGGATTTGATTAATGGAAGGGAAACGGAGGGTGGCTCGAGAATTCTGAGTCAAACAAGGCTGGATTTGCTAAACTGGGTATAAGTAGGCTTGACAGGTGATTACTGCACCCACTCCCAAACCTAAGTTGACTAATTAACTTAATTTCACTAGAGTGGACCACGCCACAATAATATGTCGTTTAAAGATTTAATGGAATTGTAGAAGATATTGGATGTTAAGGACTGATGAATGATTGTGAGGGGGAGGGGTGAAGGAGGATGAGGGATCGTCTGCTAGGCTGGTCCGGAGGACGTACTGAAGTCCAGGCAGGGCGAGACTCAGTGTGGGGGTTCCGTCTCAGGTGTATATTTTTGCCTGATTGGTTAGAAAGAGTTGGTGTGGGGGTGATTCCCGAGCGGCATACCTAGAGCTGATGTATTTGGTCAGCGGCTCATATGGTCTAAGATAGGAGTTGAGGTGAAAAAATATAGGTAGGGAAAGAACTCCTGCTGATCTGTTTTACTCCAATGGAGTATGAATATGAGGAGTAGAAAGTGTGGATGTTGATGTCTGTAGACAGGGATGATGACAAGGATTAGAGGCAAGTGAAGTCTGGGCAAATTCGGATTTGCCCGTAGGGCAGAGCGATTCCTGACTTTGCAAGTCTTTGAGTAACATTGTAACGTAGGAATAAGAGGTAGAAGAATGATGGAAGGCCGGTGACAATGGAGTTTGATAAAGACGTTGAATTGTGAAGGAGTGGAAATGACGGCTGGTATGCTGCATTATAGGCCTTTAAACAATTCCGGCCTGTTAGTTAGGCTGAAAGACCGCTTGGGGTGAGGCTATTTAAGGATGGTTTATGAAGTGTGAGATATTTCCCAGCTGTGGAGTTTGTTGTGGTGAAAATGATGGGACTGATATGGGATAAAATCCGATTCAAGGACCAAGTGTCTGAATTTCTTAGCTGTGACTGCAGTGTTATCGGAGAGGATGTGTGTGGATTTCCAAGAGGATTCGTGCCCCAAAAAAGAAAGGCAGCTATGGATATGGGCTATAGCTTGTGAAGCGCAGATGAATCAGAGTGGGACTCCGAGTCAAGAGATAAGAACTCTGAAGACCATTCATCTGTATGTAGCCGCCGAAAGTTATGGAGGGAGCTGCGTCTGTGTAGAGCTGGATATCCTCAGGTTGAGTGATAAAATCGTCATAGAATAAGGAAATGCTATTCCGAGAAGACAGGATATGTTGCCACCAACGCATTACTGTTGCATGCATCATCCAGAAAATAGCTGCAGCTTTAGTTATATGATTGGGCAAGAAGGATTTACTTGTGGGATTCTGCGAATGCATAACTGAGTTGTCGGGAAGTACGTCCTATGCCTCAACGGGTGTCCCGTGGTGCCGTGCTAGTCAGTCTGCAGGTGTGGTTAGATTGTGGGAGTGGGTAGCCCATGAGCAGATGTACAAGGTGCTAGTTAGAAAGAGCACGGCCCAGGTGGTTGAAGTTGTTGGTATGCCAATGGATGATGGGATGTGACTTTGGACTGACTGCGTGCTGTGGCGGGGTAAGAAAGAGCTCAGCATGACTAGCAACAGAGAGGTTTACATCTGCAAAGACGCGGCAGTAAGCTCGAAATCGAGAGTGTCTCACTATGTTCCCTGTTTGAATTGCTGTATCCGGCTGGCTGCCTGGTTAGCAAAGTGAACATGGTAGCTGTAGAAACCCGTTCCTCCAAAAGTTAGGCCATGTTAAGTGTCATAGAAATGTGGTCACTAACTCATCTCTCTGCACAGGAAGGCTGAACAGATGATATCATAGTAAAGGAAAATGCAAGGGCAAAAATTGCAGGAGTTAAGTTCTTAGACCTAGAAGGTAATGGATGAGGGAGCTTTACTGAACAGAGGTTAGTCTGCATTTCCCTGGGCTGACTAGTGTCAATAATGGGTGGCTGAATAAACTGGGCTAAATCTACGTAATTACTAGATAGAATATGCTGGCATAGTTTGCGCCGCTCGAGTGGCAGCCTTGTGTACTTTCTGAGTATTTTGTGTTTTGTTGTTTACAATCGCCTGATTTGTACTTTTAAAGGTAACTGTACTTTGTACAATTGAAAGCCGCTGCACGGGAGAGCGACATTGGGGGAAATCAGCCTGTTGTAGAGCAGTCACATTTTACCATCTTACTTACTTTAATCGTTTATTTTGACCAAACCAGACATGGTAATTGTTGAAACAGTGGAAAGACTTAACCAAGACAATTTTTGATGAGTTTTATTCTGTTTGGAATGTGTATTACGATGCTACGCCTGGCGATTGAAAGCCGCTGCTCAGAGAGAGCGACAGCGGGGAAAATGGCCTGCTGTAGAGCCGGCAGGTTTTAACAAGCCAGGAGAAGGGCTATAAATTGTCAAAGCTGGATGGGTGGGTGCCACTGGTGTAGGGTGTAGTTATACATAGACACAGGGAGAAAAAAAACAACCATTGGGTGTTGGGGAGGAAGAGGTGGGAAGGACAGACCAGTTGAAAATGAAGGAGCGGCTGAGAATCGGCGATTGATTAGCCTGTAGTGGGGCGCCTTGAGTTGCTGGACGTGGCTTTTGTGCTGCCGTGTTGGCTAAGAGAGAAAAGTGGGAGAGCAGAAGCCATGTTACTATAAGCGGCTGAAATAAGGAAAGAGGAACAGCGTGTGAAGCCTGCGAACGCAGTGATGAAAAGAAAGCTGAGATTATCTGAGGCATATGAGACACAGAGGGTGCAGGCACAGTGGGAAGTACAACCTGGCCCCCACCAGGGGGTGCTGCTGGTGCAGACTGTGGCCGTGGAGGCGGTGGGGGGCCTGTGATGTCACGGATGACGACACTGGCAGTGGTTGGCTCTGGAGAAGAAGCTGGAAGCGCGGGAGCCCAGGTTGTTGCTGCCGGCGTAATGCTTAAGGCTGAGTACAAATGAAATTCTGTTTATTGTTGCTGTGATGAAGGGGGATGCCTTTCCATTTCAGAAGCATTTGAGGCGGGCAACGGTCCAGCCTCTGAAGTCGGGTATGTGTGGACATGAAGACTGCCGAATCGCGCCACAAGTGCGCCATTCTGAATGGCCGAGGACTGTAAGCATTGTGTGAGGGAGGCTGCTGATGATGCCTGAGATCGACCGTGAGTCGAAGAGATCGTTTTGGGAGTTTGAATGGAGTTGCCGGCACAGCTGTTTTATGTAACCGCTGAGCGCAAGCGGCTCAGCTGGGTCGTTTGGCTGTTGTTCGACTGCTGTGTCATGGCTGGAGGATAACCAGTTTCGAACAGATCGTCGTCTGAATCAGGCTGGTTAATCTGCTATTCAAGACACGAGTAGATTTTTTTGAAATCTGAATTGCAGAATTTGGCAAAGTTTTGAATACTGCAATCAAGCGTTTAGACGTGGAACCCGGTCTGTCGTAAAGAATTCTGAAACATTCTGTTGGCCCAATATAAGTAGGCTTGACAGGTGATTAGAGGTGTGGTTGAGGCGAGGCCCCGCTCCTGAACCGAAGTTAACTTATCAACTTCATGTAAAAACTAATTCCCATCAAAACTTCAAACTCATGTTAATTACATTTCTGAGGACCAACAAGTTATTGTTATTTGGTTATACTACAAATTATTTGACATGGGTCACCTAACATTTGTGCACATATGCACACATTTTAGAAGTCCTTCATTCTCCCCTATGATTCGTTATGAATACATTTTAAGTAACTATTGCAAGCTTGATGTTAACTGTGAATCAGATTCTGATTCAATACAGCATGTTTTAAAGTTGAAAAACTTTGAATAAATACTCTCCTGAAGGCAGCTCCAACCTGATAATCTTAAGATATTGAAATTTGGACTCACTTAAACGAAGGTATGATGCTACATCTTTCAATACCATGCTGAGCAATACATGGAGCAGAGAGGAAGGGAGTGGAGGAATCATGGGAGGAAATGGTTTCATGGCTGAGCTGACTGTTTGAATTAGTGTATCTGAAATGGGCATCGTCTGCTAGCACTCTGACATGGTGTTGCTCTTGCCTTTGGCATGCATCCATCCCTTCAGACTGACACACATGCACACACACACATAGTCACGCACAGACACATACGCACAGGCTCACACACAGAAACACACATCGTGCACTTAGCTTGCCTTCCTCCGACCTCCCCGCTGTGTCTGACACAGCACCCATGATCCTTTGCCTTGCAGGCTGTGAGCTGTCAGTGTGACAGGGCATGAGGAGGTTGACATGTGACACTGCGAGACAGGATCAAATGTGTCATCATCTCCTCAAACAAAGAAACAAAGAGATGAAAAACTCTTCTGTGTACCATAAGCTAATTTTTGTTTGTTATCACAGCCAGGTTTCAATTTTCATCTAATTTTGAATTTTGTCCGTTTTAACCATGATTTAGCTCTTTTATTTTACAGCAGCACCTTTAAAACCAAACCGGCACCCATAGGTAGGGTAAACCAAAGAAAAAACATACAGTAGACCGGTCAATACTGAGAACTTAAGCTCAATTATTACCTGATCTGAACAGACTGGGGTGTTAAAATTAGATGGGGGAGTAATCCTCTACTCTTCTCTCCTGTGTCTGACAAGCTGTCGTCAGGTAGAGCACATGCAGTATGCGCACACACACACACACACACACACACACACACACACACACACACACACAAAGCTGCCCAGGTCTAACTAGCTTAGTCCAATCTGTCCAGGTCTCTGCTGTGTGAGTAGACCACACATCCACACATCAGCCCTTTATTGTTCCTTCCACTGTGGTAATGGAAACAGAGTCAATGTGGCACGGAGGGGGAGGAAGTGGTGGCCAAGGGCTGTGAGCCCTGGGCCTTGCATGGCCTCCATGGTTGGCATCTCTTTACTCACACACACACACACACACACACACACACACTCATTCATGCACACATACACGCGCCTGCACACAACCTGTCTTTCTCTCCCTCTCTGGATTTGACACGCACATACACACCATTATGAGGGAGTTCGGCAAGCCGCACTGTAGTGAAAACACACACCGCCCCTGCAGCCCTTCAAATGGTAGGAAATCCTGGACATGTCGAGCACATTTAGAAAAATACTTGAGGTTTGGAGAAATTGGGATCACCTCATCTCGAAGTAACATGATGCTGGTTATATTAAAAAATGAATGGGGGCCCATATGGAAGCCATCGCAGAACCCGTGCTTGCACGTACAAATCAAAAGAACTTCAGCCTGTCTGCTAATGAGGGTGACTGTGACGTTTTTATGTTGTTATCCTACTGTGGGACTTAGGTAATAATGCCTGTATAGGATGGGAGGGTTCATCCACACACACACACACAGGGGGGTCCGGGCGGTATTGTTACAGCCTAAACACATTTTTATGGTCTTCTTAGCCTTTGAATTATAGTATCAGCTCTACACATGGCAGGTAGGGTTTAGAGGTTGGTTAGCATGCAGGATTTATTTACTTTAAATGTCTCACAGCAGCCAAACTGACACTGAGCGACTGGTGCTCTGTTTACAGTGAAACACCAAACACCAGTTCATCTCAGAGAAGCAGAACATGAATAGAAGAGAAGAGAAGATAGGCTGCAAAATCTAAACAGAACTACGAAATTACTGTTTTGTTTTTCTTATTCCCCTAATGCTCCAGTGTGGCTTTCACATTTTATAATTGATCTTAGTGTGAACACAGAGCTGTTAGATGCTGTTGTATTAATTGTGTGAGTGCTGCCCCTGGTTACTCTTAGTATGTGTGTGTGACAGATACAGTGCGTGCATGCCTGTGTCTCTATATTTGTGCATCTGTGTGTGTACTTGCGTGCTCCTGTGCTATCAGTCTTGGTCAGGTCCCTGCCTGGGTGTGTGAAGGTTTGTCTCCCTGTGTTGTTGCAGCCTGTGTAATCATGGTATTAATTATTAGCTGTTTGCTCTCCATCATCCACCTCCCCTGGGGCGGGCACCGTGCCTGGCCTGCCAAGGGCTGGCTCTGGGTGTCTCATCCACTATAAATCTGCACGGTTAACATCACAATCATCGGAACAGCAGTATGAAGGAAACAAGTTCTTGTACATGTCTTATTGCAGGGTTAAAAATGTGAATTGATTAGGTTATAACAATTTTTATTCCTATTACCATGAAACAAAAGTTTTTTGCCTTTGTTGTCTTTTGCAGCTACATGAAACGATGCCATGTTTTAGTTTTTTTTTTTTTGTGTCTCAAAACCACACTTGTAGCCTGAAATCATGTAGTTCAGCCAAGAAATAAACAATGTGTCCCCATGGGCTTAGCCTAAGTGGTGTGAGAAAAGATGTCTCACTTTATCCTGCTTAATGTCCTCGGGCCAGGCTGTGAATTAGTCTCAACTCTATCTGATCTCATATGTGTCCTTTTCACGCACTGCCACCGGCGTATCCCCATCACTCACCAACACACGCACACACACACACGGTTATGTACATTTGTCTCCCTCAATTGCCACCATCGGCATTGCTCCTTCAGAGATACTTGTGAAATGAATTGTCTGAGAGAAAGTCACAGCATCTGGCAGTGATTGTGGTGCCACAGGCAATGTGTGTGAAGCTCACAGTGTGTGTGTGTGTGTGTGTGTGTGTGTGTGTGTGTGTGTGTGTCACCAGGAGAATGAGGGCTTTCACCCCTGCTAGTCTTTGAGGACAGCTCATCTCATTACTGACCACTAGGTCTTAACCCATGCTTACATGCTGACTGGTGACTTCTGAAAACAATTTAGTCTTCATTTTAAGGTCATGATTTACTTTGACAATATTTCACTATTCTTCATTGAATTTTTACTACAGCTTTTTATTTAAAAAAAATATATATATATATGAGAATGTGTACAATTACAAGCAATCCAAAACATTTAAAGTCATTTTCTGGATTGAAAGCAATTTAGAAAATCTTGAGATTAAACCCTATTATCTATCATTCATCTTGGACAATTTTGCAGAGTTGCCTTTCAGCGGTTACCACAGCCGCTGTCATGTTTCCCATTTCTTTCAAAATCAATGATAGTCATAAAGACCAGAAAATATCATTTTAGCTAAACACATCTTACGACAATTTACTGAATGGAAACATAAATGATCGGTATGAACAAAAATCCAATAAATCTAAACCAGAAAGGGTGATATTTCTTCTGGAACCACAGCAGCGTTTATAAAAATCACTTACGGTTTTCAGAGAAACAACAGCATTTCATTGTCCAGGATAACAGCTTGAAGATGAGGTAACGGATTTGGACGTGCCTGTTGCTAGATTCAAAGCATGATTTCTTTTTTTCATCTTTAGAATCAGGAAAATAAAGCAATTGTACAGAGTCTGTTGCATTAATTAACAACTACCAATGTTCCCCTGAGGTTTCCAACCACTTTGAAGATTCCTTCACAATAGACTGAGAAATTTAAACATTTACGAACTGAAGGGGGAAAAAAATATCTGTGATTGGATCACAATGCCACATGTTGGCTGATTATAAGCGCAGGAATTGTATCGTAAAAGCAAAAAACGCCTCTTGGGAATCATGTCAGGAAAAATCCCGGGGAGGAAATGCTGCCAACTAGTCTTTACCAATGACTGATAAAAAGAGATTTCTTTAAAATCCATTTTTTCTTTTTTTGCTTCAAGACAGAGAGATGTTCTAATCCTCTGTTCATTGTTAGGGTTGTGTGGGACTGGCCGAGGGAAATAGCTTTTTGATGGCAATGGAGGGGAAAGGGAGCTTTGCCAAAGAGGGCTTCAGAAGTTAATGGGCCGATTTCTATGCTGACAGTAAAATCTTGGCTGGAGCCATCAGGAGCTTCCGAGGCGTTATGTACTTCAGCGGTTTTGAAGATTATCTTTAAAGGGAAAAACAGAAAATGACAATGTCACGAACAAGAGAGATGTCTAAAAGCAAAGGTTTAATCAAGACTTACACCAGATGGAATTATCACCAAGCTAAAGCTGATTTATGTTGAGGAAGCATCATAGTTTAGAGAAAATTCTTCCCAGATAACAGTTGGAGCCTTGAGATCGCCTCACAAGCAAACAGCACCAGTGGTGGATTCACATTTTGATTCAGCACCAAGGGTTGCAATAGAGTTCCTATTGCCGGCGGGTAATGTTTGATCCGATGGATGAGATGTTGCCTGTGGTAACTGTTGCCCCTGCAGAACAAAGAGCCAAGAAGAAAATGAGACCCATTTTCTCAGTGAGTGCTCTTACGTACAGGTGCTTACAAACACTGATCTTTATTTCAGCAAGGGAAGAGAGAAACAGGAGCTTCTTAAGTCTTTTAAAAATAACAGTGCATGCATGAGTTCTGCCAAACCTTTTGTCAAAACAAGACAACTGTGGGTACTTTAGCTTTCATAGCACTTTGGAGTGGGGAAAATCCAACCGGGCAGTCCTCTGGCACAAATATTGGTATGGTAACCTGAAGCCTTCAGGACAGACGGGGTGACCCTGTCCTTCATGTTTCCTTCTACAGAACAATGAGCCAAGAAGAAAACAAGTCCCATTTGCTCACACTTGCACACAGGTGCTTGCAGCTACAGTACAGCAAACGAGGAAGGCTGAACACAGCGTTATCAGACTGCTTCGGTAAGATTTTGTCTCCTGTAAACTGACACTCTCCCAAACACATAATTAATCACAAAAAGACGCAGCAAACTATTAGTTAGACGATGACAGGAAGGGGTTGAGGAGTGGCAAGGAGAAGGAGGTTGCCTCGCAAATGGAGGCTAAGAATAGTGGGCGTCTGCTGTTGTTCCTACATGTATGTGTGTTCCACGTGTAACCGTGCCCATGTGCCTACGTTTGTGTGTGTCTGTGCTTATCCTCCCCTCCAAGGTTTGCCAGAATCTGCTTCAGAGCAGAAACCCAGCCAATAAGCCACGAGCCATCAGCAGCCAGGTCAGATTAGGTGTCTGTCGTTGGTCTTTGTGCTGATAACACTACAATGAGTGGCACTTCCCTACCACCACTTCACCTCAGCCGTCCCACACTTGTCAGTCCTCCACCGGTCAGATAGGCTCTGTCAGTTAAATAAGAGATAAAGGGAACGTCGGGAGGAGGGAGGGGGGGTGTTCTCTGTTAGTTTAGCATCCTAGTCGAAGGATTTTTGTTACTGATGAGGGTCACAAAAGGAATGAACAGCCTAAAGACAGAGGGATAGGGGAAGGGGAAAGTTGACTGGCACATTAGCCTGTTTCTCCCTATCACTCTGTTTAATCTGAAGAGACAAGGGATCTCTTGAGTTGTGGGGGTGACCATGGGAACAGGGATACGGCGAAGTGAGAGAAGAGGGGACACGACTGTCGACATCAATCTGCCTTCACATTCTCTGCGCACAGATGTCCTCCCTGCCCCAGTATCGTATCTGTATCTTTCTCATGCACACCGATGTAAAATTGTATACCTTGGTGTCTTATGATTAATGTTAAGTTTTCCTTTTTTTTTTTTTATATCTCTCAATCTTGCTCATTTGAGCTTTTCACGGTCTTCACCTCGCAACCCAATTAGTTTTCATAAGAGGCTCATCACCTTTCCACACATATCACTGATGATTAGCCTTCTGGGATAACCTCAACAGAATAGTCTCCTGGATAGATTTAGTCAGTCTGTCAACAGGCATCAGTTCAGGTAGGATGAGACCCATGTCAAACATTACCTCTCTATTTCAGAACAGAGGCACATCTGCCAAACACTGTTATTGAACTGGCACTACAAGAGCGTAACCTAGCCCTGACATAAATATTAAAGGTGTATGGTTAAGAAATATTAATGTCATATTCAATCAATCATTATTACCCTAGGGGAAAATCCTGTTTGAGGTGTAGCAGCATTAGCAATTTTTAGCTTTGAAAATGTCTGGGTATCCCACTTTTAAAATGTGTGTTACAATGAGTCTCCTCTCTGCCTGTCAAAATATTTTGCCTTTTGTCCTGAGGAATCTGTTCATTTCAGTGAGCTCTCTCTCAATAATGTTGTCACTGACGTATTGGAAAAGGCAATGTCTCCACCTATAGGTACAAATACAGCACTACAATTCACAACTTTTTTCTTCTTCTACCCAATGCGTTTAAGAAGCAATGCATTAGTTAAATACAACAAGAATATGATTATATTGAAATCAAGTTTACTCGTGAAAACTTTCGAAATGTAGTAATAATGCATACTCTACTGATAAATGTGCTATCATCAAATAAGCTGTTTACAGATCGATATGTTTTCTTATGTAAGACACAATGTGTGCCATCCTTTTTCTGAGACCAGTATTCCCCATCTCATGATCATCAATCATGTTTGTGTGCTATGAAAATTGTATTTATTATTTTGTCAACTGCTTTATTTAAAAGTAATTAACATCTAATGTACCTGACGTATTTATGGCTTATTTTGTACAATGTAGAATTGCTTAAGAATTCCAGCTAAATGTTTGGGAGGACGTTTGTTGTTATTTATAAACACTTCCCTTAAAAGGAAAACCTTTTTTTTTTTGCCGAGATTTAAAACAAGCACAAGATGACGCCCTTTAAATATTAGAAGCGTTATAAATTTCAATTTAAAGGAAAGTGGACACTCAAAAACAGCTGATAATAATGATAATATCCATTACAGTTTCTGTTCGGTTCGGTTGCTGAAAACCGGAAATGTGAAGAATTAAACAGGAGACAAATATTTGAAAGCCGTATGAGTTTGTTGATGCTATATATTTGTAAGTTTGGAGTAAATACAAAGAACATACATACCATCAAACAAACCTACAACATACAAACATTCAAGCCAAGTATAGAAAAAGAGAAGATCTTTGATGTTTTTTATACATTCTTATATACAGTGCAGACTATTAAGATATTACAGAAGATTAAAATACGAAGATTTATTCTCACATCATCTGTGTGTCGACAAAATGCTTTCATTTCTTAAAATCAAGGAACAATTAAAATGAGTGGAAGGACTTCACCATATGAACAAAATACAGGTGTCAACACACTGCGTCTTCCACTTCTTCTTTATCTTTTGTGACAAAACAGTGCTACAAAATAACTCAGGAAAAACAGGAAGATGATTATAAAATGAAGTCTGATACATGTATCTTGATTATATATACCAGTCAAGAGCAGTAAATTATTTTTTTTAGCAATGTAACACACAAAGCAAACGGTGAGCAGAATGGAACGCTTATTATATGTGTGGATCAAAAGGACGACGATACACTGTATAACTCTGTTTGTGTTTGTCACAAGAAAAGCAAGTTTGTGATCCTTTGTCATCGTGATCTGATCCCTCCCACCAACATTCCTGCTGTATCTCAAAAGGAAATAAGTTATTTTGGTCCAGGAAAAGGTCTCCGCTATGTTATCCAAGAAAATGAGGCTGGGTAATTTTTTCATACTTGTGAGAATATTTTGTTTTGCTCAGAAAACATCAAAATAGATAGTCACACTTTTCTTTATGCTTTCTACAAAACAGGCAGTCGCATTGTTCTTTGTCCTTTCAACAAAACACAGAGTACAAAGTTTCAGTGGGAGGATTAAGGTAAAAACATGCACAAATGTAAGGGGAGATGGTGTCCCTGAGTGTGTGTGTGTGCGTGTGTCTGTGTGTGTGTGTGTGTGTGTGTGCTAGTGTGTGTCTCTGCCTGCCTATATGGTCTCCACATAATTGGCAGGGAACAAGCCTTGACGTCCATCTTTGCTCCATCCCCTCCACCAGGCTTTGTCCACCGTTTCCACGTCCTTGATGATGTCACCGGGTTCAAAGGAGATCTCAGATTCGTCCTCTGTGGGAACCGCAAGATAACATGGTGAAGACCCACTAATCACGGAGTAATTACTGTAAGTGGAGGCATTTTATGTGCACATGTGTGGCGATTATCCTCTAATGGCAGCTTACCTGCTTGGTAGTCATACAAAGCTCGGACGCACATTTGACGCTCGGCTAAAACCTGAAGTGAAGAGGAATATGGAATCAGACAAAGGCTAAATAAAATCTTCAAAACAGAATAAAGGAAAACAAAATCACTTTCAGCGAAACTTTATTCATATGATAGGGCCTTCCATGTTCTATATTTTTGTCAACAAAGCCCATGAAAGGTCAAAACCATCAATTCATTTATTTTACTAACAAGTGTTGCCAGTGTAGTCAAAGCCTGATATATTGTATTCCTCTGTGCAATAAACCTCAATTGTTGTCCAAAAACGATTAAAACCACATCACCGAGCAATGGGTGACAGGATTTTACATTACTATGAACATGGGCATTGTGCTTAGTTTTATATCCTGCATATGCTGTCCTGCTGCAGTAAATACTCAGTAGTAAACTGAAGGTGTATTAAACCTCTGCTGGAAATAATCCCCAGCACATGAATACTATAATTCTGTTTGCAGAAAACTACAGTACCCAACTGATTTAGAAAATGACTGAACCTTTTTCTTTTTTTTTTAAATGAAAGAATACGTTTGTGACCTATTTTTAAAGATCTACATCTTCATTAGGAATCATCGAGCTTGGGGCTGAGTTACACTTACAGGGTAGGGAATACTGAGAGACAGACTGTGTTGGTTTTGAAGACAAATATGATGGCTATGATTACCTTTGGACTCCAAATATTCAACAACATTGTTTTCAAATAATAGAATTCAATTTAGAATATATTTACATTGTTGGTCTAACAGACTTGGTGCATCACAATTTACAATTGCAATGTGTGTTTGTGGATACAGTACCTCTTGTCCATTTTCTGAGATCATCTGTTCCTTTTCCTCAATGATGTCATCCTCCTCCGCATTGCCGCAGAGATCGTAACACCCAGTCAGCTCCGATGAGCTGAGTTCTGTGTCAGATGGACTCAAAGATCGCTCTGAGGAAGACCAGCGTGAGCGCAGAGAATGAATGTTTTTATGTATTATCACTGAACAATCCTACATTGTATAATATTGTTTAAACTGATTTGTTGCCAAACCTATGCCATTCTGTTCCTTTGGGCCCTCTCCGTTTGTGATCCCATTGGTTGACAGGACGACAGTCTCGTGTTTGATTACTTGACAAATTGGTTCGGCATCTGAAATAATGACCTGGTTGAGATCTTTTGTCGTTGTTCACCATATTATCTTATGTCATTTTAACTTTTAGAAAGCTATAGGTACATCATTTAATATTAAATGGTGTGTGACAGTCTAACAAAAATGTTCATCAAATCAAAATAACAGGATAGAAGAAAAGAAAAAAGGGCTACCAGTGACTGCTGACTCTTCCTCTTTCTTTGAAAACTGAGCTGGCTCAGAGGGGGCGTGGCGATCATCTGATTGGTCATCCTCCTCTCCATCTTCCTCTACCTCCTCTTCCTCCTGCACCATCTCCACTGGATCCTCCAGTGTATGCTCAGCTTCCTGTTTCAATCCCTCTTTTCCTTCCTCCTTGTCCTCTTCCTCTTTCTGCTCCTCTTTCTTTTCCTCCTCCTCTTCCTCCTGCTCCTCTGCCTCAGTCTCAACCGGTTCTGCGTTGACAGCGCAAGGCGGCGGTTGTGTTTCAGCCTTCTCGTCCTCGTGCTCTTCCTCGTGCTCTTCCACGTCCTCTTCCACGTCCTCTTCCTCGTCCTCCTCCACCAGTACAGCCTGTACTTTGTAGCCGATGTCTGAGACCAGCTCAGTGTGCACATGAGTGGCTGTGTTGAGGTCTGTTGATTGGAAAATGATAACATTAAAACCATTAAAACATTAAAAATCATTAAAACCACAACTGTGAATTTGATAAGGTTACATGTTTTTCTGTGTATGTCTCTTGCAGAAAAACGGAACTGTAAAGAACGCAAACGTCGGGTTCTCTGGATGCACATTACAAGTTTGGCACGACTAAAACTATATGTGGTTACTTTAGGAATATTTAATCGTGACTAGACTCTAAAAATATTCTGAGCTCTGTCATTTCTGCATAACAGGCCACTGATTTGAAGTCGCTGGCCTGCTTTGCAAATAGTAGGTGGGGTAGTTGTTGGCAAACGAATCTAAGTCACTTAAGCCTGTAATGAAAATGTTAACCAACCACTACTTAATGTCAAATGATTAATGTATTTGGCATAGTAATAAGCAGAGTAATATGCTCTTCTTCACATTGTACCATCACCGTGATTTTCTTGTTTTCCCTGTGAGAGGTAATAATGATTACCTTGAAAATAATAATATAATAACATTTTATAATCAGATCCCAATATAATTGCTTGTGTGCTGCTCCACCCTACCTGTGTTTAGCTGTGGTCTCTCTGAAATAGGAGCTGTTGGAGCTACACCAGGCTCGAAGCAGAAACTTGAGTGTTCTGGCTGGTTTGGGGTATTTGAGGGCGAGGCAGACAGGGCCTCTGGATGTGACTGAGAGGGGTTGTTTTTTACTACACTGGGAGACAAGGAAGCCAAGAGATTAGGGGAGGCTGGAGGCGCAGAAGGTTCTGTGGGTGATGGAGGTTTGGGATCAACAACAGCCAGAACTTTGTTGTTAGTTTGTGGAACACTGGGTAGGGCGGAGACTGGAGGGGCAGGGCGAAGAGGTGATGTAGGCGGTGACATGAGGGCTCTGGGCCTTTGCGGAGAGGTGACAGGGCGGAAATCGGGGCTTGTGGGGGGAGACGTGGCACGGTAGATGGGGGAAGCAGGAGCCCGGGAAAACGGGGAGACCAGGGGTGAGCTGTAAGGGGAGGATGACGTGTTGTCTTCTGCTTTAGAGAAGATGAAGGCTGTGTCTGTCAGGCTGCGCTGGTATCGTCTGAAGGGTTTGCCTGGAAAGGAAAAAAAAACAGTTTGTGAGTACTTTCAGAAACGGAAAGAATACACATTGTATATTCAAAAACGGCATGGGCTGATTCTTGTGTTTCAACAAGCTCGTCTGGACCTTCAAAGTGAACACATGGTAGCATTTCAAAGAGTGTACATACCAGAGCGGGAGGATCCAGGGCTGGTGGGACTTTGTGATGATGATGATGACAGCTGCCTGAAGAACTCCCTAGGGTTCATGGAGCGCTGGGACACTAGTGCTGCTGCCTCCTACAGGTTAAGTAACGTACAGTATAGGCAAGAAATTGAAATGATTAAACAGACTTTGGCCGTTTTGAAGCAGGTTTCACGAAAAATCCAGCATTCTACTGACAGATTAGGTTTTTTGACAAAGTGTTCATTCAAAACAATATTAAGTAGATTCACTTACTGCTGCTTTCTCTATGGACTCACTCCTTCTTAGACGAGCCCTCATATCATCCACATGCTCCCTCTGCTGCTGCTCCTGTCAGTGCAGAAACAAAGCAGCAATCCTATTCACATGCTCACACACACACGCACACTAGCGCTTTTAATCTCTTCATTTAGAATAGACCTATTGAAAAAGTAGATGACACAACACTCGTGTAACTTTAATGTTTTGACACTGGGCCCTACTTAATGACACAGTAACTGCTGAAACAAAGCAGTACCTTTGAAGTACTTTTTTTGCTTTTCTCTTCGACATCTCTGACATGTGCAAACCCTCTCACTACAAACAGGTATAATATATATATAGGTATATATAATGTCCTCAGAAACGATTTCAGTTTTGGTATCAGACCTCTCAAAGCCGAAGGTCAATCCGGTTCTTACACAAGGGTCAATGAGTTCAGGCAAGTCTGACCAAACTACAAAGCTAGAAGCCAGCAAGGCTGGTGTCCTTAGGTAAAGTCAATGGAAACACGGCCACTTGGCATCATTCACATGCAAAAAGCTTGAAAATTCTTGCAAGATATAGCCTACACATGTTTTCACTCACCCATTTAAATTTCTCCTTTCTGCGCAGCTCTTCTTCTTGCTCTGCCTGTTTTCTTCTGCAAGGCAGGAACACAAATAAAACAGCACCACTTACTACTGTTACCAAAAATCATTATTAGTGCCTTCACTGTGTACATGAATCTTTGTTCTTCTAACCCATTCAAAATGCAGCCACTGGAGGGCAGTATTGAGAAGAAACAGACATTGCTCTTACCTCTGCTCCTCTATCATCTGAAGCTTCTCATTCATCCTTCTGTCTCTCTCTTCTGCATCCCTCCGCTCCTTTGAAATTCTTTCTCTTTCAAGGCGCCGTCTCTCCTCTGCTGCTCGCCTCTTCTCCTCGTCTTTCCTCTCTTCTTCTTCACGCTGACACACACGACGGGAAACAATGGGAGAATATATTATGCTTTCATTTCACCTTCAAATAAAGAAATGTAAATGGAAGTAAACATCCGGCTGAACTCTACTTTAGCCACTAAAATGTGGGCAAATAGAGAGAAGACTACTTTGGCATACCTCTGCACGTGCCCAGAAGGAGTCTCTGTTTATTAATCTCATCTCCATTGCAGCATTAGTTTTTCTGTAGTTTGTACCCTATTGGGGAAAAAAAGGAATAGTGAATGCAGAGCCACAAACTCTTAAAATGTCCAATATTGTGAACAGCTGTGGCATTTTGGTATTATATTGCATAATTTTGAGTAACTGTACTTAAAACCTTTTTTATATTAATTTCATTATTTTCATGAGCATGACTGAAAGAATATAGTGGAAGCAAAAGTAAAATACAGAAGTCACTCTGCCATAAATGTTGTCACAATGCATATATGAAAGTCTTTGTCTCCATCTGATGGGGAGATGGGGTATTGCAGTAGACTCACCACTAAGTCCTCCTTATCCACGGACCTGGAGCTCCTTCTCACCCACTGTGTAGGAGTGTGGGCCTGGATCTTGCTGAGCTCAGCTTTTATTTTCTCCTCTGTCACATCCTCCACTTTCTCTGCACTAATGAATGCATGTGCTTCCTGAAACACAGAGGACAGACACGGCACGTACTGTAAGGCAGATGTGAATATAATCCACCGTTACATATTGTACTGTAGCCACACACACACACACACACACTAGAAATCCATACACAAGTACACACAGTCCCTCTGGTGGTTTTTTCTTGGTCTGACTTGGAGTTATGCAAACTTTGAGCCAAACAGTTGTGCAACTGCTTCAGTTTTAAGGATTGTAGGAGAGCAAAAATACTCCCTGGCTTTAGAATGAGGACAGGAATGCATTGGTTTGGATGGTTGTAGATGGTGGTAGGTGGACAAATATGGTGTGAGATAGGGAAGGTTAGAAAAAGAGGGTGTGAAAGCATGTGTTCTGCTAAAAAGGTATAAAAAGAGAGAGGTCCTTATTTAGCATGCAACAGTTGCTCAATACCTGGAAATCAAGCTTAAGGGAGATTAAAAGGGAGAAATAAAAGACAGATCATATTCAAAAACCACAGAAGCAAAACAGGATGTTTCACTGCTGCTATTGCTATGGGATGGATAGGTGTTAAACATGAGCTGAACTCATGCATGTATACAGCCACTTGTACGGGGCCAGGACCTCAGAATAATTTCCATGGAGAGCAAGTCCAGGCTTCTTGATGGAGAGCCAGGGCTGTCAGCCTCCAACAGGAAACCACGGCTTTATCTGAGTGACAACGCCGACACTGACACTGAACAGAGCATTCAATGTGCCCTATAATACATGTCAGTACAGTGTATAATCCGTATCACTCTAGCTGCCACTGCCAACTGCACATGCACAGACCAGACAAGCAGTCCACAGTGCTGCCAGGGATTCTGGGAAAATCACGGAAACAGACAGAACCACAATCTACACCAAAAGCTCAGAGTAGCAGAGAATGTTTGCCCATTACTGACACCAACCGTGCATCCTCATGAACTGTATTTCATTTAGCACAGGAGGTACAAAAACTGCCAGGGTTAGCGATGGTATCACCCACACTCCATGGTGGTAGGAAACAGTAAAAGCAGGGCACATGGATTATATCAAATGCGCACAGTTCAGAGAGTTGTGTGCAGGTGACTCCGGCAGAACGACAAACTTACATTAAATGGTAAATGGACTGCATTTATATAGAGCTTTTCCAATCTTTGCGATCACTCAAAGCGCTTTACAACACGTCAGCATTCACCTATTTACACACATTCATACAGAGTCAGAGGCTACCATGCAAGGTGCCACATGCTCATCAGCGATAACCATTCACACACACTCACACACCGTTGGCCATCGGGAGCAATTTGGGATTGAGTATCTTGCCCAAGGAGACTTTGACATGCTGACTGCAGCATGTTGTAGTGTATTAAACAGATAATAGAACAGCTTGCTCTATATGTTCTTCCATGCATACTTTACGCAAATCACGTCTTATTCTATTCATACCTTTTTCATGACTCTTTTCATAACATGATATGGCTGGTCCTTCAACAGCATTCAGGCTCTATCGGACTTGGATTCCCTTGTTATCCATGTGTTTAAGATGTGAATCACAAGTGTTGAAGTTTAAATAAAGTCCCTGCACTTTTGTTATTCTCTCACATTCCCCTCATTGTTCTAGTTCCCCTTTTCCCCCCTCTGTTTCCACCCCATAACATGTGATTTGCTTTCACAAATGCCAATCGGCAAGCTTAAGCATTTTACTTTTTTTTTCCATTTAAGCTCATAGTACTGCTTCAATAGTAAACTGCTCTATTTAGGCACATGTGTCGTAATCATCCATCTCTATTTTCATAGGGGAATCTCAGTATAACTTCCAAGTGGAATGTTGCACGTCAACCAATCATCTTTTTAAGGATTCGTGGCATTGATGACCGTAGTGGTGAACACTTGTGATGGGTATAAGAATATAACCTCTCTGGGAGGCAAAGGAGCCCAAGGTGGTGTGGCAGGTTGAGAGGTACTAGCTCACCATATAATTGTGCTCAGTTCTGCACAAACTGTCTGCTCTGTAACTGCTTCACACAGCCTCTCTCCTGCTCCGGAGTTCAGACTGTGAGATGCAGTACGTGGAAGTGGGGATACTCAAGTGTCCAAGAAGCACTGTTGTTCGTTGCAATCCAAATCTCCTGCTCCACCTTAAAATACAGCTGGTCTTGTGCCAGGTTTCTGTGTGGCCAAATGATGCTTTTTAAATGTTTGATTAATTAAAGCATTTTATAAAGTTAAGGAGAAAGGGTTCAACTTCTCCCGTGTCTTCATTTCCATTTTTACAACCCTTTCTCGTCCTGCGTCAGATCCTATCATATCTACCTTCTCCTCCAGTGTATCGCTTACAGTATCAACATCTGATGTCACTGGACACACACACACACACACACCCTTCTGACTCACTTTATTCAGCTATTATTTTAGTGGAATCGTAGAGCAATGAAAACATCTGCACCCTATTCATATTTTAGTTTTGCTAACTTAACTCCACACTGGAGTACAGCATGTAACATACCCAAATCTACTGCTGCAGACTCGCCTTAACAAAAACCCCTCATTGCCAGCTGGGACATGCAGCATAGCAAGCCAGAAAGACAGAGACAAAAGTGGAAAAAAGAAGGAAAGAGAGAAGGAAAGAAGCACATAACAAAAACAAACTAACAAAGCGCTGAGGGAAATTCTAACTGACTGCATCCAAGGCAATAAAAGCCACGATTCTAAGAAAACAAGCTAATTGAGCTCCCAGTGATTATCACATCACTCAATTTATGTATGAATGTTATCTCAGGAGTTTTGTTTCCCATTCATCACAAGGTCAAGTAGGAATTTCGCTGAGTCATGATTGTTTAAGGCTTCATCAACAGTTAAATACAATACAATGGACAACAGTCGAATACAACCTTGCCTTCCCTTGCTGTAATATTAACAACTATCCTACGTCCCCTCTATGTTAACTTCTTTTCCCCTAGAAACATTTAGTGCTCTACGTCCCGTGAGACCATATTAAAACAGTCACATATTGTTTGTTAAATCTTAGTAAAGATTGATAGGAGCTATAAAGCCAACCGGTTTGATCATTTTTCAGGAATCTATCACAGGCCAATCCCAGATGATTTCCCAGTGAGAGGTATGACGCAGACTGCTGTGCTGTTTTACAAGCTTCCTACGACGTTAACATTGACATTGACATTAATTTTCCAGCATATGAAGCAAGTTTCTTTTTGTTTGTGAAAAATGTACGTGATGGGAAAGGTGAATCACGATTACGTGGCCTTAACACATTGTGAAAAAATCGTCACGTCTCCTTGCGACATTAGAATAAACAGAAGACAGGATAGCACAGTTATGTATCATCACTACAGTCTTTGCAAATGCAATCCATATGCTTGGCTAGGATGTCCATGGTGCAAGGTGATATACTGTACACTCTTTGAGTCTGAACCAGATATAACTAATACTTCCAAGTCTGAACTGTTGTGTAAAGAAAAAATAAACCAATTTCCTAATTCACCAAAACAGTTCTCTTTTTTGTATTCCCTGAGAAGTGGGTTAGTAGTGACAGTAGTGACCACAAGTGGATTGCATTGAAGTGACACAGGTCTGGCTGTTAACGTATGTGTGTGTGTGTGTGTGTGTGTGTGTGTGTGTGTGTGTGTGTGTGTTTGGTTAGGTTAGGGGGTCACAATTGTTCCACAATTCCCAGAAGGAGAGACCATTTTCTTCACTCGACGATACATTGACCATGTGATAATTTCTCTACGATTTTGAACTCCCAAAGGAATATGTACACAGGCCCAAGGGTGCTCACACACACACACACACACACACACACACACACACACACACACACAC
>CALSCE010010657.1:15582190-15617702 GCA_943593645.1 Bovichtus variegatus | reverse complement strand
AAGAGAAGAGAAGAGAAGAGAAGAGAAGAGAAGAGAAGAGAAGAGAAATTAAAGAGGCCCTCATTAAGGGGAGTGAGGGGCATGAGAAGAAAAAACAATGATGGCATAATCTAAAACAACTTCGACTTGTTTTAAAGTAATTAACAATGAGGAATGAAATATGTGCATAATTACCACAGCCAGCCACTCAGTGCAGCCATGAAACAAATAAACAGCCATTTATCTCAGAGTATAGACAAAGGCACGCATACATAAACACAGACATGCACACACACAAAGTATACTGTAAGCCAGTAACAATAGGGATTGTTTGTTTTGGACTACTAGAGCCCCTGTAATACCACCAAACATGCTACGCTCTACCATTTCAAGATGAACATAACAGAAGCAGATGGTGAGCTGCGCTGGAAAAGGACTTGTTTTCACTTATCCAGGCTAAAGTATGAACCATTTCAGCGTGGTGATATGCAGAGAATACTTGAACACAATGTACACACTTCTCTTGTATTGTCATTTCTAAAGAGACTTTATGGGAGGCCTTCTTCTCATCTAATTTTGTTTTGATGCTCTCGCATTGTACTTGTGCATTATTATACAATAACAAAGAGCAAAATAAAACTTATGGAAATGTATTTTGAGCCCCAGAACCAATAACCATTTCTCATATTCCTTGTTCACGTCACCATCACTACTCTCTCCATATATTCTGTTGATATCTCACCATCATTACTACTCTAAATTCATTATTCTGACCCCTGTCTCGTACAACACATATTTCTTCCCCTCCTACTTTAAATCCTGTAGCACAACATACCTCTTTCACAAACCGAGGCAATATCTCAACTTCATCTTTTCTCCCTCGACTCCACACTTATACCCTCTGTGTCTCTCTGTCAGGAAAATCTTGTGGGCTCACGGGTCATTTATTCATTCCACGTTTGCCAGCGGGGGAGATATGAGAGATTTGTGGTTATGCACGCTGTTGCGATATGATAAACTGCGCGCAAAGAGAAAGATATGAGAAAATGGATGAGAGGCTGGAAGCTCCCACCAGAATTCCCTGCCCAGATTAAGCTCTCCATCAGATCATTATTTTGCTCTTTTTTCCCTTGCTCTTTCACATATTGCGCACACATCCCCCAGCAGTCCCACCAACTCTCATGTGAAGCATTTGTCAAGACCTGGGATTTTAACAATGCAGTCTTTTGAATGCTTATTTCATGCTCTAACTTCTTTCAGATTTTCATTACATCTACCTTTCCACAAGCTTCCTTCTGTTCATTTCATTTTACATCATATGTTTTTTTCTCCCCTCCCCCGTCGGCCCCCCAACTTCTTACTCGCTCAAAGCTGACCTGGGCTCCAAGTGCTATTTTTAGTCTCTCTGTCTACCTCTCTGGCTGTGTTGGAGTGGGGAACTCAGAGACGTCCCCACAGCGCACAGCGCTCATTTCCTCTCGCCAAACATGGGCAAAAAAAGTCCAGCCAGACTTGACTGCTGAAAAAGTCGATTTCCCCCCCCCTGTCCGGCATGTTACTCATATAGTGTCCATGCAGCGACCCCAGTGGTGAACACATTCCTCCGTCCGTCTGGACTGCAGAGACATGTGGAAGTTTATGAGTAGAGGTTGAGAAATGTGAGCAAGAAGTGACGGAATGAGAGAGTGATAGAGCATTAAAGACAAAGAAGTTGAGAATAGGAAAAAGAGAGAATGCCACTACATGTGTCTGGCCTGTACAGGGTGGTACAGTGTTTTCTGAGGTGATGCATCGCTATAAACATCATGACTGAAAAACGTGGCATGGTAAACCACAGGCACGTTCAAATTGTTATGCGATGAGAGATGTTGCTAGGTAGTACAAACACTTTGAATAAAGCAAAGTTTCATAAGGTTTTATATTGTTCTGGTTGACAGACCCTTACACAAGGCATGAAGACCGTCCAACATCTTCCACATTTTCAGCACTTACAACCGCACTGACCCATTAATTGTTTGTCTCTTTGGCCCCTCGTTAAGTGATGACACGTGGAAGTCAAAATGATGAAGATTGTTGCTGAGGGATGCTGTTTATGTGTACACCTCTCTGTGCTTATTAAATATCCCACGCGGAAAAAGAGTGCCAGAAAAAACAGAGACAGGGTTAGGCGGGAGCAAAGGCGAGAGGAGTTGTGACAGTGTCTCTTGGAAAGTTGCAAAGAAAACATAGAAAGGAAAAGCACACAAAGTAGGGACAGCCTTGGTTCTCATAGTCATTGCTTGCAGCACAGGATTCAGTCAGGTGCCCTACAGAGAGCGGGCTGTATGCACTGTAATCCCCACAGACCCAGCAACAGGGCCCCTTAATACGAGCTGCTGAGAAGGAGGGGATTGAAACACGGCACCAAAGTCTCCTCAAGGAAAACTTAAAATCATATTAGTGAAGTAATATTCCTATGCTTGCCACAAATGGAACGCATATTGGCAATTCATGCAATAGAGAAATGTCATTTACATTTGAATGTATTGCTCATTGTTGATGTGCTGATAAAGTCACAAGGCGTAGAGCCTACAGAAAGCAAAGACAATAACTAAGGGGACGTTTGTGGATCCTCGCAATGATGTGGTCACAGATCCTCAAACAGCCAAACATCCTCAAGCAGTATGTGGTTTATGAAGTAAGGTGTAATATCCCGTTGCTGTCATTTCAACTGAAGACAATATTTCACATTCCCCTCTCCCACAGAGATGGGATTCAAGTAATGCCCCACGAGAAGGGCAGTGTGTAAGAAAATCACTATTTGTGCAAGAATAATAAGCAGAAGCATATTTTCATTGTAAAACATATACTGTCAAACTCCGGTCCACCATATCGAGTCTGGTCTATTGTCTATTCCGGGTGTATTATTGGGTCAGAACAGCAGAGCTGGCTCAGGGCTTTATGTAAACCTCTGACAGAGGCTCTACATTTGGGTCTTTATTTGATAGTTCCTAGCACAAAAACCTTGATGTCATTAACCAAACGATCAACAGCAAGTTGTTACCATATCCTAGTGGACACACACACACACTATAACACACGTTGAGACTGTTTCCACTCAATGCTCCACATTCAGTAAAGCTTAAAATTAGGTTTAATAATTTGTAGCAAATGTGACTGTAGATTAAAGGCTTATATTCTATGAGAAGATACACTCAAGAGGTTCCCATTTTAATAACAGAAATGATGCAACATAAGGAGCAACGTGTCTGTACAACCCACTATGCTTCATTGACATTTCACCACTTGTGTTTAATCCAGGCGCCAGTTTACCATAATAGCAACAAACAGAAGCCTTGTTGAAAAGCTTCACCTTATGCTCTGACCATTCAGATCAACAGAAAACTGTCACATCAAGCGGTAATCTACATTAATACTTTTGAATTGATGGAATTGAAATGTCCCACGTGAAGCTCTGCTATTGAGCTAATGTGCTATTGGTGTACTTTTAGGACTATGGTGTTTGATGGAAGCTAGAGCATAAAAGTATTCCTCGTAGAATTATGTATTGTCATTAACTGCCAACGTTTTTTATCTTTCACTTTTCTAAAAGGTCTAACTATATCAATAGAAATCGACCAGGCACGAAAACTTGCAGGGCTCCAGTGACACCAGAACTAACAAAGTAATGCAAAAACCACTGCTTGCTTTGCATGTTTCAAATACTTTTGAAAACGTTGACAGTTGGATTACAGGATGTTGAGACTTGCTGTGGTAAAAATGTGACCTCTTGTTAGTCCAAAGTCACAACTGCTTTTTTTTTTTTCTTCTTATGGGGTTGTGTCCTTTGTCATCTTGTTTTAGTTATTCATGCAAAAAATTTAATAAAAAGTCAAATAGTTTCCGCATGCATGCATTGAATAGGAAAACTTAAAGAAACCTTTACTTTGTGTCCATGAAAATATGTCTTTGCTTTTTTTTATTTTGCATTGCAGGAGTAATGATCACACTGTTGATAAATCATTCTATTTAACTCCCCTTTTAACGACAGCAGCGCAAGTACATTTGAAGTATGACTGCTTATTTGACCCATAAGAGTACTTGCTCAGATCCACCCACTGCGTAACACTTACTGATCTGTATAGCATTCGACTGGGTGGAGGACACAGCAGACTCCCCTGGAGACTATTACAGACCACTGAAGCTATTTGGCCTGGAGGGGAATGTCACAAAAGTGGGATAAATGAAAATGGTGTTGGATAGCAAAATTATAAGAAAGAACAAAAAAAGTGTAGCTAAATTAATTGTAGGAAAACATGGATAGAAAAGTAAAACAATTGAGTGCATACAATATCAGTCAGTGGGGGGGGGGGGGGGAGTTGGGGGGAGAGGGAGAGACTGGATGGAATGCTGACAGGAGGAGGAGAGGGAGGAAAATGTCTGTTCTCAGCAAAACATGGAGCCAGAGAAGTTTAGAATATGACAAAGTAAACAAATAAGTAATTAAATCAGTGCCAAAGACCAGTGAGAGAAAACAGCCCTCTCTGTGCTGAGGCAGATGGAAAAGAGCGGGGGATGGACAGAGAGAGAAAGAGATGCTATAAAAAAAAAAAAGTCTTGCTGCTGTATAGTAGATGTAAGTCAATTCAAAATGTCCCGAAACAACAAATACAGACACAACACATGATTAACTCCTGGGGTATGACACAGCTGAACGGGCGTGAACATCATGTAGTCAGTGATGAACTCAGAGGCCTTGTGTGTCGTGGTGCTTGGCCCCGTGTTACAGCCATGAGTTAATCCACAGATTACACGAGCCAGTCACATAAAGATGTTGTCGCTGTATATTTCAACTACACAGCACATGTGACAGCCCAACTGGGGACAACAGTTGAAAATGAGCTGTACTGTAGCTATAAACTCTCTGTGGGACACATCAGTTTCATCCTCCCTATCGTATAAAAAAAAAAAATTCTAATTCAATTTAAATTCATTGTGCAAATACTGTAGATGTGCTGCACATGTCCGAAACACTTTGCTACCGTTCTCTCTGTGTAATATAATACCCATCGTCAAGAAAAGCAAGTGTGTGTCAGTGTAGGTGTGTGTGTGTGTGGTAGAATGACACAGAATGTGTGAGCAATATGTATTACCGTACCATGACGTGTTGCACTGTTTCTTACACAGGCTGAAGCTTGGAGCAGCTCAGTCTTACTGGTTTTAAAGACATTCACAGAAACCATATCTTTCTTTCTCAAAGCTATAGGATTTATATTAATTCAGCAAGAGGAAGAAGTCTAGACCTCTCCTTGTTGTGTGTTACATACTGTATATACGAGCTGATAACAGAGAAATGTTTACACTCAAAGATCCTACTCAGCTCTAAATACAAATGTATAGTAGTAGATCAAGCTGTTCATTTACTTTTCAAATTGATATCCCTGTACACAGAAAGGACAGATATTGTCGCTACTGTATTTTCAACATAACTTTACTTTTTTATAAATATCAACTTGAGCGTTGGCAATAGAGAATTCAGCATTTGGAGTTAAGTTGATCAAACACTACTTTATATCGTATAATAGAAGTGTTTCCCCTTTGAATACAAAGTGCATGTAGAGCTGAGGTGTCCCTCCATGTGCAAATGCAGTGCAGTGAAATAGGCATATTTTGTAGCTAAAGTAAGATAAAGAATTTTTTTTGTCTTGTCCAATGTTGGTACTTGTTAAGAAAAAGACAGGAGTGCATTGGAGCTTAAGAAGTGGTGAAATCAATGTTTAGGGTTTAATAGAAGATGGGTACATGAAGTTCAATTTCATGACGGTTTGTGCTTAAGAGTGATGGGCCACATTGGGCAAACTATTCAGGTTGGAGAAAAAGCCACTCAAAGACAGGGTTCACATGGGGAAGATGATGAAAAGCACCAGGGGAGAAATGGGAAACAGCCAGAGTGTATTGGAGGTTTCCCAGGGAGCAGAAGAGTATGTCGTTATTGGGGGCAAGTGTCTTGATGGAAGTATCACAGGGGTCTCTATGGGGTAACTTGTTATGACTCTTAAAGGGAGGTATATGACTTTTTAAGAGAGCTATCGGGGAGTGGAAGGGAACAGACATTTCTTACACCTGACATTGGATAGAATAAAGGGAGAGGAGAGGAAAGGAAAGGAATGTGTGACGATAAATCCTCTAAAATCGTGGTCCACCGGGATCATGCTGGCATTTCCTGTGCATGCTGTCCCACACTGCTGAACACATACACACACACAGACACACACGCACGCACGCACGCACACACACACACACACACACACAGGAATAGCCTCATGTCTCTATATCATAGTTATTATGGGACCATTAAAAACTTGATGGCATCTTATCGTCAGCCATTTCCTTCAGTTAAACAAAGTACATTCTCTCAAGTATCACATGTCCACTTAGACCTCATTTGGCCCCTCATCTTTGCGGCCTCTCTTAATGCTTTGATCTTCCTCTCTTTTCCTCTTCACCCGCCACCTGTGATCTCATATTTCCCTTCTCTTGGCTCTGTCACTCCTCCAACTTCAATCATTCTGCTTTTCAACAACCTCTTGTCAAGACCACCCCACTCTCACTGCACTTCTTTTCTCTTTCCTCTCACGTGATGTCCTTTCTCATCTCGTTATTCCTCTATATTTCTTACCAAGTGTCATTGGCCATTCATTTGCACCCCCTTCCCAGCCTCCTCAGTCACTCTGCACTCATCTCCCCCGCTTCCTTCAGTCTCTCAACAAACAACCTAACTTTCCCCCCGGAGTCGCCAGGACAACAGAGGCCCCCGACTCTCCTCACCCACCCACCACACAATTCTACCACCAGCAAGTGAACAAACAAGGCAAAAAGGAAAGGAAAGTTCCCAGTCAAGGCCCTGCAGTGTGACTTTGCAAGCTGCAAATAGTTCACCCTAAGAATGTCATGATTATAACCACTGTCGTCCATTGTTACCATGGTGAAGTGGGAGAAAGTGTTTAAGCAACTTGCACAGGGATGATACTTCACAGCGTCAGGACAGCTCTAGGAATGAGAGTGGGTTGGGTCCTTATTGGAGTAGCTCACTGTCTGTCTGCGTGTTGCGTGTTATTGTTTTTGCAGGTGTCAATGCACACTTCTGTATAAAATGTGCATGAAAGTGTCAGTGCGTGCATCTGTTGATCTCATGCCTGTAACTGTGTAATTAAGCGCAAAATAAAAAACACTTGTTACCATCTGTCAGGAGATTTGCGGCTGTCAGACACTGCTGGTGTTCTGCTTGGCACGCTCGCAAAAAGGCGAGACAAAGCAACACAGAACATGACGAGACGTTTCGGCCTGCCCTTGGTTACACCTTTCACAACATTCATTCAGGCTCTGGCTAATTCAGTGGTCTAGAAGTAAAGATGCCTGGGAGAGAAGTGATGGACTGTAAAGCACATCCTACCCTTTTTCTATAGAGCATTTTCTAGATATCACATATGTGTTTGTTTTTTCTCGAATTAGGGCAACACATCTGTTATCTCGACCCTCTAAGAACATCTTTCCTGAGTTAGTTTTTTTTGTAATTAGAAAGGTGTGTGGGAGCTACTCTGGAAGATGTGGGAGCGAAACACGAGAAAACATTATGTCCCTCTATGCCCTACTTCAGCACTTTGCAATTGTAGCGTGGAAACAACATTAAGATAGGCATAGGTGACTCTCAAACCTGCAATGCTAGAATAGGATCTGCAATGTACATGAGTGCCAAAAGCTTGGTTATATTTTTACAGATTATATCTTTGGCAAACTTGTCAACTCAGTCACATGGAAATTTAGCAGAAGAATCTATTTCTGTGGTATCAATTTCTTGCTCAGATGTACCCTAAAAGTGCCTCAGCTGGGTTTACAACACACAAACACACACACACGCACACACACACACACACACACACACACTGCACCATATTCATTCTCATGCCAATGTTTGAAACACTAAAATACAGATGTTTTTAGACAGCTATCTGACACACCCTTGGAAATACCACTCCATCTGCTACACTCAAGGCCCATTAGTTAGATTAAACAGGCAATTCACCTCAATCCAGCTTCCATTTTTTGATAGCATTTGCATGAACAATTCAACTTGTTTCACAAACACTCAGCCAAAGTTTCCCAGCAGAGCGTGTTCGCCTTGATCTTGAACTGCAAAAGGAAAACAATGACGCATTTGTTGCGTTCACTGCCGTAGGCATATAAAGGACAGCTTTCAGTGGAAACAATGTGCAGAGGACATCTGGATTAAGGTCAACAGCTCTGAGGAACTTGAACGAACAAAAGGAGGATTTGATAGAAAGGTCAGGTGTGAGGACAATTTTTGTTCACAGCGATCTTTATACAAAACTCTTACTACAATTAAAAAAGAGACGCCACACCTGCTGGTTACAATGTCGTTTCAAGGCAGCAGCTCTGTTGTGTTCATCTTGAAGTTATTGTGTTACCTATAGAAAACTGACACCGAGAACAATAACAGTGGCAACTGTAGTGCCGCCAAGTCATGAAACATTAATTACCAACCTTTTGCACCTTCTATGGGGCAATTACAAGTCACACTTCAACACGGTGTCATTTTGTGGTCTTGCACCCAACAGTTTGCACGCTAAGGATTCCAAATATACAGAGTGACACGCACAATACACACATACAGAATAACTTACTACAGCCATGTCTCATCATGCCTGAGACCTACTATTACTCTGCAGCTTCATCTTAGACCCCAGATGAACCTAAACAATGTTTAAAGGAGCGGTAAGCAGTTGTTTAGTGATTACTGTTAGAATTATTCTCTAAGTCCATCTAAACAGATATAACAGCCATTACAGCCGTCATTGTCATCATCTTCCAACATGCCACCCACAGACACGATCACACAAGAAGCTATGCTGAGGGCACTTTTAGCAGAAGACTAAAGCTACACAGGGCTGTTTTCAGGCGCAAACCTTGTGTCTTTAAAATGGGAACTATGTTGGTGGTCAACAAATATCTAACCGGGATATGTCTGTGCTCAAATGGGACACTTGGATGCTTCATTTGATTGATTGATGTCCCACTAGAAGGCCTTGAATTGCCAGCCCAAGGTGATGCTCAAGTGCCCCAGTGTCCAGTCGAGAATTAAAGGACCTCTGGTTCCTGTCCTGCAGAGCACTTGCAACAGTGGTGTGAAGTTAGGGTGAAATGACTCCTAATCCTGAATCCTTTGTGATTTTCACGGCTTACCCATAGAGAGTCTGTGCACACCACGGTGTGAAAAGCAGCCCTTGTATTGGATTTTAGGGCCCATGCAATAATTCAACTGAAATACATCAAAGCTGGTGTTTTTGTTTCTGGTTTTACACAGCAACAACAGTGTGATAAGAGATAAGAGGCATGCTTCTTTGGAAACCATTTGTATTTAGAGCTACGTTAGACATTTGGACTTATTACTGCCCTTTGACTCTTACAGTGTATTGCTATCTATATCAAGGATCGATCAAACATAACGTTTCCTGTTGTCATTCAGCCTGATTACAACACTGTGTGCGGCCTTTGAAGCCTTCTCCTGAACAGCCAGAGGAAACCAGCCAGACTTCTTGTTTTTCGTCTGCTGGATTTCACAGTCAGGTGATCAGAAGGATTTGTTTCAACGTAGAAAGCTATGACAACCTTTACCAAGCTAGATAAGGATTACACAACAGCTCGTGTGTCGAAAGCTAGCATTAATATGCCATTCAGTCTCCTTTTGACAGGTGGGTGTTTGTGGGTAATTAAGTAAGTGAATAAAAAGCAGAACCAAGTGCAAGGAAGTTCAGGCATTGAGTAATTTCTTGATAACGGTGTGATAATAATGGTTGTTTACCTTTACAAACAAGATAACTGACCTGCTGCACATATAATCTAGTCAGTCAGGAAATGCTGTACAACTATGGCAGACCTACAAGCAGAAGCACTCTAACATGTGTATCCTGACACAATGGCAGTCGGCGTTTTATCTTCCTCCCTCCCATCCTCTCCCCACAACCACAGGTGTATTCCATGTAGCGCGTAACTTTAGACCCAGGAACTCTTTAGGTCTCGGTTAATCATGCATGAGCCTGTGGAAATTCTGGCAAGTAGTAGCAGAGCAAACACCCCGGGCCGATGCTGAAATAAAGGCTCCTCCATTTATCAACGGGAGAGTCCCTGCACAGGATATCAGAGGCCTGGAGAGGAGAGGATAGTGTGTTGATTCTTAAATGAAAATGGGTAAGAGTGATTACTTAAGTTTCCCAGAGTCTGTCAAAATCAAAGGATGGATAAATGAAGATTAAATTAAAAAAATGATCCGTAGCCAGATAATTAATGAATTCAGTAGGTTAAATGACATGTTGAATATGGAAGATTATTTTGAGACAGCTGCAAAAGAAGAACATCTTGGATAGCATGTATATGTGTTACTGACATAAATTGGAGGCCTTTAAAAAAAATAAGTTAGTAAAACTAGAACTATAAGAACTTCTATTTAAAAACAATGCTAAAAATGAAACATAATATCTGGAATTCCATGACAACGACCTTTTTGTGACAGATGATTTGTAGCTACCATTCTGCCAAAACAAAAAGGTCACAAGTAAAGACTTCATATCATTCAACAGTAAATTATCCTCAACTTCTCAGTAAATTATTTCACTTTCAAATCAATGATGAACTGTCTTTACCTGGTCAAGTAAAATCCGGGTTTGTAAAAACATCTCCCAACAATAGGATTAAGTCATTGTTTTGTCTCTTTCAGCAATCTGGGAACAATTATATTACAGTTTGTACCACTTTAATAATATAATCTGTAAAGTCAAATTCTAAGCAGCCTGTTTTCTTTTTGAAAATATGGCTACAGTACATTTCATTCATACATGTAAATAAAATAGAACTCGACTTTCAACCCAGTATGAATGAAGACAAGATTGATTGTTCTCTGAATACTCTGTCTAAACTGAATCACTCTGTTACTACAATGGAATCAGATATTTACTTTATGTGTCACCGCCCGCTGACTTGTAATAATCCCCGCTTTAGAACATAGTGAAGCACTTAACACAGCACACAGCATCAAAGTGTGGACAGCAAGAAAGAAGTTTATGAAGAAGGTGTGTTCAAAGTCACCAAGGCCCACAGTTGTCTGGATACAGCCCACACCCAAGTCGAATAGAAGTCAAACTGCTCCACAACTCAATAGGAATTCAAATCCGATACGCTTTGCAAGGCTAAAACAATGCTGTAAACATTTTTCTGAACTTGATTCCTACCACCTCGTTAACAGGCTTGGCTAAGCTTCTGCTGCACATTATTTGATACTTGGCAGAAAAGACACCTTTGGTAGTACATGCTGCTTTGGCCTATTGGCTGAGTTGAAACTGTGCAAAATGTGCAGAACAAATCACTCACTGGGGTATTTTATTGAATTGTAATTTCAAAAAAAGCATTTTTGAGTTTGTGCTAGAACTACAACGTACACTCATCCTTTCATACAAAATGAAAAGCAAATGCTCATATAAAGGTTGTCAGCATAGTTGCATAAAAAACTAGAAACATTTCCATTTGCCCATGCTGACCTTACCTAAAGTGCCAATTTGAGTGATTTAGTTTGGTGTATATTGGACATAAGTCATGATTTCTGCAGCTAAGAATTAGAAGTATTTCCTGATGAAAGGATTAGACAATGTCTTTGGAAACATGCAATATCCCTGTTTCTCTTTCTTTCTGTCTCTCAAAGCACACACTAACACAAAACACATGCAGACCGTGCAGGTTTCCAGCCTACGAGTGAGACACTTTGTAGTCCTCCATCGTCTGGGAGTCTGAGGAGAGACCTCCAAGGCTGTATGTTGAGCAGAGAGGTCTGAATGAAGGATGCATTGAAATAGCTCCTCTTTTCTTCAGAGTCTCCCCCACAAAAGGTCTGTTTCCCATTCAGGACACAAGGTCATTAGATAATACACACAGGGACCTCAAGGCCACGCAGTGGGGGCGGGATCGTTCAACAAAACAAGCCTCCTACCCCTCTCCATGCAAACTTCTCGACGCCTCCGACTCTCTTTCAGAGTCTCTGCAGGATGCACATGCACATCCAGAGACAAATATATTCACATGCCAACTCCCATGCACGCACATACAATCCCTTCAACACGCACAGACACAAACGCATGTGGTGGGTTCTGTTTCGGTGGTTTGACAGTGGGAATCATGACATCATCGTGTCCCCCTCCCACCTCTCTATTCAGTCACAGCAAAGTTATTTAGCGCTCTAAAGTGGGCTCAGTGAATGTAGGGGGATTTCTCCTTTTCTTTCTCTTTTTATTATCTCTTGTAAGCTCGACCAAACACGTGCTTGTTGTGGATAGATGCATCTTTATGTGTGTGTGTGTGTGTGTGTGTGGGTGTGTGTGTGTGTGGGTGTGTGTGTGTGTGTGTGTTGTGTGTATGTGGGATTTTTTTGACAGGCTGTGGGTTGGCAGAGACACAATGCAGATCTGTTGTTCACTGCAACTTCAGGGAAATGCTCTCCAATGAGAAACTGCTGGATCAGTGAAGTATCAATGTGAGGTGTTGCCATGGGACAAAACCTCCATAGTGATACTGAACATGGAAACTTTTAGAGATTTTCCAAAGGCAAGAAAGAATGGAAACTGAGCATGTTCTGCCTGGATGGGGAACTTATTTCCACCCCATTCATGAAAATTTCAGATTTCAGCTTGTCAAAGTTAACCCATAGTGTTCTGACTTCCATTTCCTAAAGTCTGCATGACGTCACGAAAAGCCAGAAAGAAGGTAGGAAGAATGTGGGCAGAGAAACTCTGCGGCAGCGAGAGATGTGAGGCAGAGGAAGATGAAACAGAGATGGACATAATCATCCCTCTACTTCCACATGAGCACACATGTGTGTGTGTGTGTGTGTGTGTGTGTGTGTCTGTGGGCTTGGGCCTTGGCCTACTTCCCTAAACTATAACTTCATCAAAGTGAGTTGATACGTGGAACGTGCTGGGTCATATAGCATATCTAATTCTCCCTGTGCTAGCTGAATATAGCCAGTGATAACATGTCTGTAGCTGGAGATGACAATACCACACAGAATGGAGAGGAAATGGAGAAAGAGAATGAGACAGGCAGAATGGTATGTTTTGGATAAGATGGATAGGTCACCATAGTTACAGACCAGCCAAACCCTGTGACAAAAGAAATGTGCCAAGTGTCAGGTGATAGGGTTACAGCGCGACATGGTCTCACATTATGCTAGAGCCGAGTTAATGAATTATTTCAACTTTGCATATGTCTAGAGTTGAAATCTACATTGACAGTGAAAACAGTGGGCTAGTTCTTCTGGTAAAACACTTAATTTTGCTGCTTTACTTGAATGAATCTGAATACTGGTTTGCCTTTAATATTTTGTTCCTAAATAACCTTTAGTTATTGTACACTATTAGTAAATGCTCATCATTATTATTGGTTAGTCATGTGGCTGGTACTCATGCATGCATACTAGGCTGTCTGTCAAATTAGAGAACCTCTCCCTGAAAGACAACTCCTGTCAGAGATCAGCACATCAGCAGAAACATGATCCTCAGCACAAAGAATGAAGGCTAACAGCTCCTGGGGGAGAATAACAAAGTCATTGAGCTCAAGGCCCGGTTGAGGGCAGCGGGCCGCCGGCCAGGTGCTGCGCTCTGAGCCACACCACCAGCAGCCTGGCGTGCGTAATGGGCGGCCATCCACACCTCACATCAGCTCTCCGAGTGGATGGGGAGAGTCAATACATCCCTGAGCAACAAAACCAGCCTGCATGCATTTGTCATTACTGTACATGTAAAGATAGTCCAGGTTGCCTGCTCTATCTGTGCTGGCCACCTCCGTATCCCTCATGGGATTAATTGAAATCAAGCCTCTGCTTACGCAACAGCCAACCTGGTTACGCGTAAACGGCTACGACTCACTCCGTAAAACAAGATGGAGAACATGAAAGTTTCGTTAAAGTTACTGATTCTACTTGTCTTCGTAATTTCCTTTTATAATGACGCATACTTATTAATTTGCCATTTAATCTCACATGGCAAGATACAGACCAATAGGATTCCGAAATGGCAGGTAGATGTAATTTAATTCAAGAGCACTATATGTTACCAGTTGGTGGAGGAACGGGGGTTGAGGATGTCCTCTTTGGCCGTGAGCAACGACAGGCTGTAGGTATCAAGGTTGACCGTCTGCGAGCTCATGATGGCAAAAGTTTCCAGACCACTCCCGCAGCTTCTCTCTTCACTGGTCCCGACGGTTTTCGGGGTCGGAGTATCTGCTGGTAAACAGCCACAGCGGAGCACTGAGGGTCGTTCACGGCCGAGAAAACAGCAGTAAAGTTATGCAGGTTCATGCAATGTGGGCTTAAGTTCCAAATTGGAGCGATCTGTGCAGGCGCTGCGCACTCACAGCGTGGAGGAGACTGCAACTGCACACTGGTCTTTGTGCAGCGGGGTAGAATACGTTTTCACTATAAAGCCCCACCTCCCGTTGAGAGGGTGGAAAGTATAATGACTTCACTAGCTGGGTCATTTGGAGGAAACGCAAGCGCTCAGCAACACGTACAGATCATAACTGTCTCCTGCATCCTCCTTATCTTGATATTCACTTGGTAACTCTTGTCTTCTATCAGGCAATGTGCCTGCTCTTCTTCCCTACACTGCGACAAACCGACACTTTGCTGTGTTGAAGACTTAAGCAAAGAGTTATTGCACCACATCACCACTGTTTACGCAATACTGCCAGAATGATAGCTAAGGGTCAACGGCATCGAACAATCCATTAAAATATTTCTTTTGCAAATTATAGTTGTTCTTTAAAAAAAAAAAAAATAATAATAATCGTAATGGCTTTTGTTTAAGCGAAAATTGCAGGAGATGAATTGTTGATGTGGGTTAGAGGGGCTACAGGGGGAGTGCGGCAACTTTGGATCTGTCAGTCTCTCTTGGTCTCTTTTTATCTCTGAATCGGCCCCCACTGGCCCTTGGCAGACTCCGGAGAAGCCATTTACAGTGCAGGCAATCTCTGAACAAGCCAAAGAAGGGCCAATTTCATGGGAACTGAGTCTGAAGCAGGCAGCACATAAAAAAGAGGCTGTTTCAGTGTTCAGTGAATAGCTGGGGGTCTGGTCAATGGCTGCCCAACAATGACACAGGCACACAAACTGATCACACACACACACACACACACACACACACACACACACACACACAAACAACACTGCCATGCACTGATGCACAGGCTCACACACGCACAAGCTGTGAACTCTAGACAAACTCCCTCCAGACATGCAAACACACACCCACCCACACACACACACACACACACACACACACACACACACACACACACACGATATTCAACTGTGGGTCAGTGGCATGGGGGGTTTAAGATCTTGGATAATGGGAATGTTCTTGAGCTCTGTAATTTACTTAGCAGCCATTCTTAGATAATCCAGGACAGATGTAGGGGATAAAAGTCACAGGTTCATTTCTGACGTGTCAGGCTTCGGTCGTATTTGACCTGTTAAAACTTGATTTCAGATCACTTTTCCCAACATTTTACACGCCGTGCAATGCTTTTCACTACCAAGATTTGATCTGGAAAACGTTTCCAGTGGCTCATGAGTAATCCTGTGGTGAATATTGGATTGACACAGTCACCTGACACAATCACTTGTGAAAATAACCACTTCCTTTTAAGGCAAAGAATTTCCATTTCCATCTTTGTAGTTGTCTTCCTTGGGTAAATTGTTCACTGTTAGGATTGCAACAGTTTTTTTAATGATGCCGGCGTCAGGAAAATAATTAATAAATCTATACTGCAAATACAAAGCAATTTCAAAACAGAAACATTTGAACTTTCAGTATTTACATTGGAGAAGAGCAAGCCACTGTGAAATAACCAATACCTCTGGTGTTTAAAAAACATATTAACGTGGAAATAATTGAATGAAGTAGTGAAAATCGTGACACAAATCTGGCAGAACTTTTTATATCTGTTACGTCTCATTTTTATCACTTTCTGTTTGGAGAAGTATACATTTCTCCCCATAAAGTCCACATCTGGTAAACTGTTACTGTAAGTTGTGTGAAACATTTTTGCATTAGTTGTATAAGCAAGCATGCAGCATACAGACTCTGCTGTTTGGGCCGAAGCTTGCATGCCAGAGGGACAGGGGGCATGACATCCCTATGCCAGTATTATTCTTATAACTTCCTGCTATTAGAGGCTCTCCTGCCCTTCCAGCTTCTTCTCAGCTCTTCACCGTAGATGTGAACTGCTGTGCTGTTATGCTCCACTTCAGAGGACTTTGGCATTTCCTTTGCTGGGGTGCGGTGGCAGCTGTTGTTAGAGATGGGGTCTAAATGTGGGAATGATTGTACGTCCAGTGGGGATTTGGAGATTTGTGTGTGTGTGTGTGTGTGTGTGTGTTATGGTGGGGATTTTCTCCTCATTTACTGAAACTCCTCTAATTGTCACAGGCTTTTTGTTCAGCTTCCTGCCTTCCTGACATAGTCTAAACTAACAGAGTGTGGGTGACAGACTGTCGAGTCAAGCAACATCCTCTCACAGTCTCTCAGAGCACTTTTGAATCCCAAATCCATTAATCAGCAAGTAGATAATTCAATGATTTTCTCACAAGTTCTCGTACATGTCTAATGATAGGTGGCATTGCGTAACATACAAAACGTAATCTTCCTCCGAATTGACAAAACAAACTTCTGCCACTGAACAAATCGCTTAGACATGGATTTTTCCAAATCCTGTTTTTAAAGGCCGAGGCTTGCATGGCAGGTTTATGTGTGCTCGGACCTGATGGGTGGTGTTAAAGGGTCAGAGATGTGTTTGGGTTCAGGGGTCACAGCTTGAACTTTGTCCTCGTGTTGTCCTATACTTCACTAATAACATGTTTTCCACTGCTCCTCTCTGCATGTTGCGAGAGGCCGGGATTTATCTACCTGCTTATGTGCGAGCATGTGCTGTCATATTTGCGTGTGTATGAACAGTTGCAGTGGTTGTAATCTTCCGTTCAAGTTCTCATAAATATAGCTTTCCCTGTGACCTTATCCCATCGTCTTGTGAATTTATTGTTTTACAGCGGTGAACTGCTGGAATGTGTCCAGCCTTTTGAGTGCCCTTTGTGCCAGTTGTATTTCAAACAAGTCAGGCCTTGCTGTATATCATACTATTTATTCATCCCATGGAAACCATCAAGCACTGTCGCCTGTGTAAACCAACATTAGCTATAGTAACCATTTCATGTTTTATTGCTCATTAATGTAGATGTCCTTCCTTCCTGTTTTAATAAATAATTAAAGCTTTATTTTAGGAAGTGCATATTTCTTATGTGCCAAGCTTAAGGGACATGTGACATGTGACAGAAGTGACATGTTTGCAATGTGATGTTATTATGCAAGAAGTTGCGGTCTTGTCTGACACATCTTTCACAACTACAACGGTATTTTTGGTCTTTTCTAAGTCCATGTGGGTGGGGCACTTGTGTGTGCATGATACAAATAACATAACTAACTGTAGAAAAAGATGAGAGAATACATGTGTTTTTCTACTTCAGCAGTCTAAAGACACTTTGGCATCTCTGTCTCACTTGCTCCTGTCTGAGCTCAGTGGAGGAGCCATGGCATTGCTTTCATGGAGGTATAGATAATGAGCTGGATGTGGGAGAGGCTCACGAGTGATGATGATACAAGTGAGTAGAAGTTAGTCTACTTTAGGCGACAACACCATGACTCAGCATTGAAAGACAATTCGAGTAAATTACGGTGCTAGACAGATGTGATATGAGAAGGAAATCAGAGACACGTGTGTATGTGTGTGTGTGTCTGTGTGTGTGTGTGCGAGAGAGAGAGAGAGAGAGAGAGAGAAAAAAAAGAAAAGAAAGAGGTCTACACATTCTCTGTGAATCTGGGTGTCTTCTCATCGGGTTCCAGGTGAGATCACTGCTCAGCTATGTGCCTCCACATCACTCTTGAGATATCTTCCCCTTGAGCCTTGAGTGTGCGTGTGTGTGTGTGTGTGTGTGTGTGCAGTTTGAAATCCCATTCTTACGTCCGTAAACACAAACACAAGTACTGTAAAACAGTGTGCCGCTTCATTTTCATTTCAGTTTGTCTCCCCCTTACTCATTCAAACGTCATAAACATGAGCTTTTGACTCCCTCATGTTTTCGAGTTTGCCTTGCTTAAGTGAAGTATGACAAGCATTAACAAATGGCAGGGCTGTGCAGAAATAAAAAGAGACCACAAATCTCTGTTCAAGAAAAGGAGCTCCACGTCTGCTTTCCTGTACAAAACAGGCCTTAAATTAGACCGTGGTGTCAGGATGATAAAGTATTCATAAACTTAGCTTTGAGAGGCCCTGATTTAGAGGTGTATGCATGTGTGCATGTGGGCGGGGGGGGCAGACAGTTTTGTTTATGGAGCAGACCTTCGGGCGGTGTGGGCCAACAACACGTAGATGAGATGACACTTGGAGAAGGGTAAAATATACGGAGGAATGTGTCTGTCACTCCCCAAGCAATGAACCTCCTTTGTAAGTTTGGTATTACTTGTGGGTCCACTTTTCTTTTTAATAAAATGTCCATGGAATGTGCGTGCTTGTGCGTGTGTTGTGAGTGTGTTATTGTATCCTTGGAAGCTTTTAAGCTCTGAAAATACAATGCTCTTGATCAGCTTAGTCTGTGAACATTAAAAAGTGCTGTTCAAAGTCTCACATCCTGTCTGAGATTTAAAGCTTCTTCCCACTCCTCCATCATATTCTTCAAGGCCTCAAGCGTCATCAAAGATGTATCCACAGTATCTTATTATTTCAGCTTCTATCTTACCTGTATGGTCCATTTAGAGCCCAAACACATTTACATTTCTTTTACAATCCTCAACTTGTTTTGTCTTTTGCTCTCAAATTCAGATCTTCTTATCTGCTCCCGAGGGAAGCCTGGAAAATGAGATCCAGATGTGGTGATGTCAGCGCCTGTCTGTGACTCTCCAGTTGTGTTCTATGATGCTGCGGTGCGAGAGCAGGGGCAAGGTCTGTGGGAAACTTGAACACAGCTTACGGATCAAACAGCTGACGCAGCATAAAGGCCTGTAATCAGTGTTCAAACCAATGCTCGTGACCATGGATGACGCTGAGGTCTCTGCTGCAAAACGTACGCTAGTAAATTCCTCCATTTACTAGAGAAGGAGAGGGGAAACTGGTGTACGTCATCGGTTGTTAAGAGTTTTAGTGCAGCTTTACTGGTGCGTTTTCCAAGATGTCTGACTGTAACACACATGCACACACGCATGTCAAGATGGCATGTGGACACACATATTCCGCTACCCGCAACCGCCACCTTCCCTCGTCACTCTTCTAAAGTTTCTCATCATCAGCCACATCACTACACATCACCATGGCAACACTCGGCCCACTCCCCCCATATTTCTGTGGCTTTCTGGGAATCCTTTACCAGACTTGCTCTATTAAAAGTCTCGGCTCACAGCATGTTGATCTTGATGATGCATGTGCAGAAGGAGCCACTTGCGTGCGAGTTGCTCTTTTTCATCCAAAGTTTCAAGGAAATGTCAAAAAGAATATATGTTTTGTAAGAGGGCGACTGCTTTGTGATTTGGAAGACAGTTTTTAATATTGAAACTGAACAAATAAAGTATTAATCATGAGACAGAGGCAATCATGATTTAATTTGAATTCCAATCAAGATCAGCAAAGGATGATGACGCACATGCTTATTTAATTTCTCTTGACAGCAGCTCGGCGAAGTAACTCTGGGTCTCGTGAATCATTCAAATAATCCCCCACTAAGTGTAGAGAGCCTGCCAGAAGATCTAGACCTAAACATAGAGATTGTTTGTCTGTGTACTGTATGTGTGTACAATGCTGAAAGAGGTGACACAAAGGCTTTCATTAAACTGAAAAACCAGCATGGCATGGCCAACTTTTAAATAAATAGATTGCTTTAACATATAGAAAAAAGGTGTCAAACCTATTCTGTGTAAAAATATTAGATTATGTATAGTTTACCTAGTAACACAGTTGCACAGTTGTTTTTGTTCCACTAGGTGGCACAGCTGCATTAAACTTGCAGTGTGTGTAAGTGTGTGTTTTCTTTTTCATTATTTAAGACTTTAATAGGTTGACTTGTTAAAAGACACATTTTCTGCTATATCGTGGGTCACCTGGTGGACAAAATCCATCAATAGCATGCAAAACTTTTTATCAGTGGCAATTCTCCTTCATAAATAAATGTGATGGTGAGGTCTGTGTAAGCTTTGAAAAGTGATACAATAGCATATAGTAGTTTGAATGTGTTATTTGATATGTTACATTTGATTTTAGATGGTTGGTGTATTTCTTTTATTGTTTTACAATATTAACACTGTATGTATGATATGACTTTTGATTGTTGATATTTTTTTATTCTTTTTTTTATTGTGGTTTGTGGTTATACCATTTTTGTGTGTATAATTTGTTACCAGGGCAACATTGAAAATGAGACCTCTGCCTCCATGGGTCTTCCCTAAATAAAGGTTGAATTAATTGAATTAATAAATTTAATTGAATTAAATAAAGGTTGCAAGTCAAGATGACCATCTCTTTGCAAATTAATTGGATCTTGAAATTGAGTAACGATAAGTGGAACAAAGAACATACTTCTATATCAGAAAAGAGTATATCATACAGAAAAAAACACACAACAATAACAAACGCATGAGACAAGTTCAAAAGATTAACAGTTTTAATAAAATCCATGTCAAACATCAAAATACTGAAATGGCATAAAAGGAAAAAAAACTTTTTTCTACCTTAGTTTTTTTTTTTTTGTACAAATCACAGTGGTTCAAAAATATTACAATTGTTTAGTTTCAAAACATTTTTGCAACAGTAGCAAAACATTCTGATTGTATATTTTCTTGAAAGCCCTTAATAGTTTATGAGTGCGGTGTGCTCTTTCTTTAGCCTTTTATTGTAATACACACAATAACATGAGCAGTAAATGTTAATACAACTCATACGAGTCAATGGAAACAAAAGTTCATAACAATACATACATTATATACGATCCACTTAAAAAGGGACAGTATAGACCAGGGATTAATCACACCATGGATGTCTATATAAACACTCTTCCTGCCCTGGGACTCTGTGCATACAATCCTATGTACAGTATACACCAGCTTAGTAAATCGATACAGTGTGGTGAGCAGTTATAAGGTGAGAGGTTAATTCCAGCTGTGACTCAAATTTACAACACTGTACTGTACTTTGGATAACAACTATCTTCATTAAAGCATAATATATATAGTTGTCACAGCTAATGTCTGCCTTTAATCCAACTAGCAGTCCACATGTGCTGTTCCCCAACTTAAAATACACTGACTTTAAGCATGATTGCAACATTGTACATTGCTGCTAAATAGTGGAAGCAATAAGGTAAACTATTGAATTTGGCTTAGAGAGAAATAGATCAATCAAAAGTGGAAAAGAAATAAGATATTTTAATTTTTTGATCAAGAAAAACTGGTAAATATAAAGACTTAGAATAATTATCAAAAATGTTGCATTAGGCTACATAATAGAAAGTGCAGGCACCTGAAAGAGTGCAAAACATTATTTAAAACTGCTGGTTTGCTGGGTTTCTTGGTCATTTCATAATTTAAGTTGCGTAGCTTTAGCATAGATGAAATGACATACTGAACTTTTAAAGTTCCATATCTGTGTTACCAATGGAAGTTATAACTAAGACCCAAATAGCCAGTAACAATGTAAAGATACTGTACATTAAAGAAAGCTGCCTACTTTTATTTCTGTGCTCATGTGTGTATTTCTTGGCTAAATCAACTTTATTTTGAGCCCAGGAGGCTGCAGGTGCAGTGCCAACAGCCTGTACAGAGCCAGAAGAGTGAGATTTCACCGAAGGCACAGGAAAGGACTAATAACAAGGTGTTCTCTCAGTGACTAGGCCTCACATTTAAAAAGGAAGGTCAGGCCTGCTGAGAAGGAAGAAGAAAGCTCCACGTAAAATAAATGAGGACAATGTGACAGTAAAAAAGGATGTGATAAGATAGAACAAGACAATCCAGTTGAATAACAAAACCGTACATCCTACATCAGAATGTGACTTTGGTCTGTAGGGGTCACTGTGGAGCACATATTGAGGGCTGAATAAAGCTAAAATTTTAAATGTTGCATTCGCTCCCTCTGTGTACATCAGGGTTTCTTAACCTTTTCTGGCCCATGACTCCATCTCTTTTTCTCACAATCTACATGAATAACTAGAGGCTCGTCAAGTTGACGTGTACTGGAGGTTAAATATCCAAATACATATTATAGTGATTATGACATATGTTTCAAACCTACGGCAGTATGTAATTTATTAAATAATATTATTTCATTTTTAGAAAATTACCAAGTGACCCCAGATAGGGTCCTGACCCCAAGGTTAAGAAACGCTGCTGTATCTACAGAAGCCTCTGTCTAACCCCAGAAACATACATCACACTTTACCCAATTCAATACATTCAGGCGAAACCCAAACATTGCACTTGGCCTAAATTCTTAAAAAATGTGCTTTAGAATACTTGATTTTAATTGAAATTTCGCTTTTTATAGTTTTCAGTTTTATACCCTGTACCCAATATCTTAAAAATCTGCAGAATAAGCTTGATTGATTGTATTAACTGCAGTAACAGCATAAAGAGGACAGCTGCACAGCAGCAACATATCCTCTGCATTAGTTTTTGAAGCCGATGTCCCAGCATATTATTTAAGTTGTATAATTAGTGATGCTACCTTGAGCTGTGCTGAGTTTATTTCATACAACAGAGTTGTGCATAAAGCCAGATAGCAAGAAGACCGCTACTGTGGGGTTCAGTGCCAACTAGACCCTTAAACAAGAAGCTGGACATGGTCATGTTATTCAGCTCATGACTGAGCAAGTTGTGGTAAATTCTGAAAGACTTACGTGGAAATATCATGCTACAATCATCAGGTTTCAAAACAATCTTACATAAAGAACAATTCATGCTAAGCACAGAAAGGTATAGTCATATACAAAAAAAGAAGAAAGTGCATTCCAACACCAAGTGTCATTATAATGACAAAGTTAGGCCACCATGCAAATTAACCACATTTCAAAAGTGGTTGCACTTGTCCAGCACATAGGCCAGCCAGTGCTCATTTAAAAGCTTTGCTTTCTTAAAGTCAGTGGTTTACATCAGTTACAGTACAGGAATCAACCTGTTAGTATTTTTTTTTAATCGCTACCTCTCAATCACCTTGGAGATTTCCAACCATGCTGTGGGTCCTTCTACATCAAAAGTAATTACCACTCTAGAAAACTTGCTAACCCAAGGCTATATGATAACACCAACCTACTGTACTACACTCTACAAATTGTTTCTTTTAAGGCCATTTGTCTGTATAAAAACAAGCAGCAGGCCTAAAGATTCTCCACAGGCATGGCTCCAGTTGGCTCAAAAATCCCCTCAGGAAGTATAATGGTTAAGAATGCATAAAGCAATACCATATTCCATTTTAAAGTTTCTAACACTGCCATTGTCTATTGTATTCATCATGTCAACCACTGCAGAACATGTCTGCATGTTTGAACTAAGATGTTTCTTAAATCCCAATCTAGTTTTTAGTTTTGTCCAACTATAAGGCACACGAACCACAAGAAGAGGCTTAATGGGTCATTCCAACCATCAAGAAGACAAATCTAAAAGCCATCCCTTCTATGGGAAACTAAAAGGAGGCCATTGAAGTCAATGAAAAACTGTCCCCCAACTTTCTCCTTTCGAGGTTTCATTTCTAAATTCCCAAAGCACTGCACTGGGATAAATTTGAAACAGCTGTGGAGTAATTCCAAATTATGTAGGTTGCATGTAATGCTGACTGAGACTTGTTCACTTTTACTCCACTTTCAGTCATTTCAGAGAGGAATCAGCTCAATTCTCACTTGGGCCTCGTGAGATCCTATCTGACTTCTATTTCGGTAGCCGACAATGATTTTAACACGCCTCCCATGGAGAACAGCAGAACGCACCAAATGTCTCACACAGTCTTTCTATCTCCTACTGTTGCCTGGGCAAAGCTGAGGGGCGCAAACCCACAAATAGAACGACATGCTAATGGAAACTCATCACCACAAAGTCTCGTTTTCACATTCAGTGCTAAAGCCCAAAGAAATTAACACCCTTAACGAGAAAATCCGATTTGCTCTCATATGCATACATCAAATCCTTTGAAACAACACTCACGATTGCAAATTCAATCTAAAAATCATATCGTTTTCCTGGTGAACGAGGAAGCATAACAGATCACACTATTTTTGAATTCAGAAGCATTTAAAGACATTACAAAGTTGTACAAATCTACACATTCTAAAGTCAGCAACCTTGTACGACCGCTTACAGACTGTTAGCATATGGAGAAGAAACATTAAGGTTTAAAAAATGTGTCAAATTTGAATGCCATCATTAATATTCTGCACATTAATCGCAGGTAACTACATACATAAAACCCCATGTGTGTCTGTGTGTTCATGTGGACACTGTCTTATTGTGTCTTAAGCACCATTTTCAATTCCAGCAAAAGGAATGGAAGGCAATGTCCAGCAGTGACACCTTTCTCCTGACACCACAGACTGAAAACACCACCACGAGGAGGGATTAAAATATGATATCATACGGCCTCCTTCTCCCACAAGCCACTTTCTCTATTCTCCTCTATCCCCTCTTGCCAATAAAGGAAGCAGGGAAGCAGAAATTAAGAAAGTGAGGAAGAAAAAGATCAAAAGAATCACAGCTTTGGTTTTCAGAATTAGGTGAAAATCAATAGTCACATACAGTCCGTTTTTAAAATGCACTAATAACACTGGGCTTTAGCCTTCTCCCAACACTCTGCAAGGATTTTAAGTTATATTGATCTTAATAACTAAAACTAGAATGAAGCAAGTGCAGGCACAAAAACTCCTGTTAGTTAGTGTGAAGGTAAGTGCTGGGGCCCTGAGCAGTGCTGCCCCTAGTGGTGTAGGGGTGTAAAGGCAGGCTGGCTGAGGTGCTTTAATGCAACCAAATGGTCATGGACGTTACAAGCACATTTGTTTAATACTGCATCAATCATTCCTCAATGGTAGAGGTATCAAGTAAGGCTAGCCCTCTTTACCCCCATCATTGCTATAGAGTGGTCACTTTGAATGTCTCTGAAGTGCAGATGGTGAATCCAACTCGTCAAGGAGAGCTTGTGTTTTGCTTTTTTTGCGCGTGTGGTGTGCAGGAGGAGGTGGTGGGAGGTGCAGGGGTGGATGATGGACGCCAAGGACCACTTCAGTACTAGACTGGAGGCTAATAGCTATGATCAAGCCTCCTGACTGGAGCATCCCAACTTGCTAACGATTTTAAGGTCGCCCTTACACCCAAACCTGGACTCTAGATTAACAGTACCACCGATGCAATGGCAATCAAGGCTCTCAACACTTCCTGGGAGTACTGTGCGCCATTTCCCCTGATAAGAGTGTCCAAGAAGGCGCAGAAAATAGATGAAAAGGTCAAATAATATATTTTTTAAATGAATAGATACATTGTTAAGTGTCAGGTCCTGGGAATCCAGTGCTGGTTTTAGAGGGGTGGATCTTTTGCACCAGTCTATGTGTGCAATCTAACAGTCTGCGTAGAAGTGAAGGCAGAGGTAAGCTCCCCGAAAGAAGCTGCAGTGGTTAATGTGTAATAGTCATTAAGGTCAATGTGAAGGAAGGAGTCTGAGAGAGATTAAGAGCCCTTGCTCACAGTCCAATCACTCAAAGGCTGGGACACTGTGAGTGCTGGTGGTGGGACAGAGCTCTTGTGGAGGGGACATGGGGCTGCAACGCAAGTCTGCCCTTATAGATTAGGGCGTCTGGGAAGCACTCAACTCGGAAGCATCACTCAATCATGCCAACCGCAAAACATACACTCACACATCAACGCACATACCCTTCAGTTAAGTCCACTCTTGTCACACAAGCATACTAAAATGCACTCATGAAGTCACCCACAATTATAAAGAGACACATACATTCCCCCAAACATGCTGACATTCAGGCATAGTAGCACTGAGAGTCATTTCTCCACTGATAGAGGGTTCAAAGCCGATCTCCTCTATATGCGTTATAAGCGGGTTAGTTATCCTGGGTAGGATGACCCAGGTCAGGATGAAGAAGTCAGTGGAGGAAACCCTTTAGGAGACGTGCGGAGAGGAGGACGGATGTCTCCAGAAACACCAGCCCCGTTTGGTGTGTTGCTTGCGCAAGATCTCCTCCTCACGCTCGCGCTCCTTCTGAGAGCGCAGATAGCGGTCTTCCTCCTTCAGGAACCACACAGGAGGCCAGCGCTGCTTCTCAAAGTGCCTCTGGTTTTCTACAGAGAGGGGGACAAAGTTAGGTACAGAAAAGGAGATAAAAAAGATAAAAAAAATATTTCAATTTTAAAAAAATAAGATTTCAGGTGTCATTTCGGACATCCATTAATGCAGTAAGAGTGGAAGACAGAGCCAAAACATATTACAGGAATAATTAACACATACAATTATAGTTGCACAGTGAGGGATTGGGGAATAAAATGGAATAATAATAATTAAAAGAGGACTCATGGAAATAACCAACAGCAATAAAAGTGAACAAGGTGACGTCACTAAAGACTATCTTACGCTTGTTTAACTTTCTAGCAGTGGTTGTTCTTCCCTGTGGTTCCATTACAACCTACTATTCATAAAATGTGTGTAAAATGTATTATGTATAACGTGAGGATAGGTGTTACTTATAAAGTTCCTGCTGCAAGACAGAAAACAGCTCATGTAGGATTCATGTGTTTCTCCAACTACTATTTTTTTTTTTTTTTGCTTCCTTGCATCACTGTTTTTCCAGACAAAATTAAATCCAACTCCAACCAAGTGCTTGCTATGAACAAGTCACAGCATGCTATAATTCCTTAGCAGTGTGCTTAACCCAGAAAATGTACTTTTGTTCAGACTAGCAATGCAAAGCAAACTGTGTAGGAGTTTTACTGAGGGGAAAGCTGCATGTGTGAAACAGGTTTTGGAGAGGCAGATTATCAGTGTAAGGGGCCTGTACCTGGAGACATGACCTTCATGTCTTTGGGAAATTTGCGGCAGATGCTGTTATAATTAGTGCAGATGTGATGGAGACACCAAGCTGATAGTTGCTTGGCATTGTGGAACTGCAAAGGAAAAACAGAGGAGATATAAGTTATTACAGCTGTGAAAGAAGAGGCCTTGAAAAGGTTAAAAGGGGAGATAAAACACAACATTTCAACAGATTAAGATCAACATCTGTCAAATTAATCTATGGGGGATTACTATTCATCTTTTTCGAAAACACAGTTTAGAATTATTAATTAATTCATTATAAATAAATGATTTAAAAGGACATATTTTGCAAGGACAAACCTGTGCAAGCTCGAGGTAGGCCAACACTTGTCCATCTATGTCACCTCCTTTCGCTGCCAACTGGAGAAGCTCATCCACAGCGTGCTGTTCTGAAGATGCACAAAATGTACATAATCGTGTCAATATCACTGTTGACATGCACCACTGACACAGGCCGACATTTTTATCTTCCAGTCATAAATTCTTGTTCTGTCTGGCAGTCTGCATTGAACACAACTCAATCCACATGCAATCTTTTGAGCCATTGATAAAAAGACGTCTGTGCACAAGTAAAGCTCTATCAAAACCATATCCAGCAACATAGAGTCAGAACAAGATTTTCAAGTAAATAGGTTGTTCTCTTTGCAACATTTACCTGTGAGGGCGACAAGGCGGGGCAAACACAGACGGTTGGCGAGAATAATTAGTTCCATGGGCTCGAGACCAGGACAGGGTGTCAGCAGACCACAGTACAGGAACTCCAACACCCCGCGCATACAGGCTGTACTGGTGTTAGGGATGGATACCTAGAAAATGACCAGATCAAGAGAAAACAAAAAAACACGAGTAATGAAGGGCTAAACTTCAATGTGGAAATGAATGGACTTAAATATAGGCATTCATTTTCATTCGCTACAAAAAAGCAATCACGTGCAATGACCTCTAGATGTCGCCATACCACCAATTAGACCCTAGCTACTAAAGGCACTAGTCATGCTACTTTTCAGTGTACTCCACTATTCCACATTGTAGTTATATACGTAAATGCATAAAAAAGAGCAAGACCTTGTTATGAACCTTATTACCGATAGTCGGACAAACAGCAAACAGCAATTCCCAATAACCCCAGGAAGGACGGAAGGAAGTTAAATGATGATGTAAGTGATGACCTGCCCCCTCCAGGAGCTCTCTGAGTGTACCCACTGAGACGCTCTTCAACTTCCACTACCATAGCCAATTAGGAGAATGTCAGCTTGGCGCGACCTCTCGCTACGACTAAAAACTCACAACACCGAAACAAGGGTGGTCTCTAGAGCTTGAAGCCCCAGCTGGGACCAGGACGCATTAATGAGTGGACACATTCACAGTGACAGGACATTTATGGATAACACCCGTCAGCTGTACTGACAGGTGTTCTTTTGCTCCCTCAGAACTGCCGTCCTAGAGGTCAATTAATAAATTAGTGCAAGTTTATTTTATTTGCAAATCCCGATAGGTTCAGAGTGAAAAACGCTGATCAAATCTAATGATAAAAAGGAAAAGAAAAAGGGTGTAAATTAAATATCAGTCCTCGAAGGGCTTAAAAAACCTTAACTGGAATTTAAAGACACAATGAGTCTAAAATACATCATAGTTTAATTTCAAAATAATGTGTGGGTGGGGAAGAAGCAGTGATTCACACAGCCGCCACCACAGATAAGGACAGTACAAAGTTTAGGAGAGAGTACGAATGAGTAAGAAACTTGACGTCATTCTTCCTCTACAGTGAAAAAAGTCTTCCCAGATAATAATTAACGTTAAAGCTGCTGTCTCCTCTTTTTGCTTGAGCGAGACAGGAAATTAACAGACTTCTCAACTTGTAATACTCCACTGGGCTGCACACTTACATGATAAACACAAAAACACACAGCTGGAACCTAACCCAGAGGCGTACCATGACACACTCAGCTCAGCGCTAAGTTACTGCAACAGCCCACATAGATGCTAAAACCAATAATACAACAAATGATAATGATAATCGGGGTTGGAACACATATCTTAATGCTGTTCTGCACAAAACTAGAATAGTCATGTTATTGCACAACAGCATGAACACTGAAATGTGTGAGCCTAAAAATACTTAGAAGGAAGTGTGACATGAGCATGAAAATAGAAAAGTGCTGCCTGATCACATGGCACTCTGGTCATAGTTACAGGTTCTATGAATTTTCATAAAATGGATTTGTATAATGATCCTCCCAAAACTAAGAGAACAGTTGTAAAATGATGATATAAATCATAAACATAACCCCCAAAAACTTTTTTTTATTTTCATTCTTCATGTTGTTGTCATAAAATGACCATAACCCACTCAGCTAAATTTGATCAATATGTGGAAATCGACATTTTTGTTTATTTTGAATAGGTAAGAATAAGAATGTAAGAATAAGAATAAAAAAAAATAAAAAATAGTATAAAAACTGAGTGAATTACTTAAAACTGGGGAGAAGTGCTTGTTCACTAAGTTAGATAGCTTAAACATATAACCTTGAAATAAGTGTAAAACCACTCAAGTTAATGAACAATTATTTATTTATTTATCAGAAGTGTCTCGAAGTGAATGTGATATGTAGTCAGTCGATGACATGGCAGAGCTGAAAATACAATGTGGGAATAGCAACCCTGCAGATCTTTGCCTGTCCAAGTCGGTAAAAAGTAACTTTTAGAGCCAGCAGACAAACTGGTAACATATAAATATAATAGACATATAAAATCCCATTCACTAATTAGTACTGCAAAGCTTTTCACCAGCATAAAAATGCAATGCGATACATTTACATTCATATATAAATACACTCTCTCAGAAATACAAGTGCCCACAGCTTCATTGTGCAGTCAGTCTTTGAGTCTTTGTCTCCAGGGAACCTGCCTTCTGTGCCAGCATCATGCCATAAACAATGCCACAATAGTCACTAAAATGAAGCCTTTAGAGTAACCATAGACACCGGCAGCCCACCAGCAGCAAACACTGTGCCCCCTCAGTGATACTGATGTCCTGTTTTCATCACACCGTCCACAATAACTGCAATGGCCTTTTTCACACCCACTCGCATGGTGTGTTCTGGAATAAAATCCAGGTCATCCACGTGAAAACTAAATGGTTTAGTTTCTTCTAACACGCCTTCTATAACTTTGAGAACCTAAACTGAAGATGCAAAAATGTGCATTCCTTGTCTGTCTCTCTGATTATTTCAATCTCTCTGAGGGCCTGAATCTGTGTAACCTAAATCCTGCTGACCTTGAAAGTAACCCTACCCAAGGGAATCTGGTTCGGCAAAACAGTCCGGGGAGCGGCGACTTAAAGACAGACGGAGACTTCCTCTCTGATTAGGTCAGGTCCCGTTCATAGGCACTGGCCCTGGAGGAGCACCTAGGCGACCAGAAGCTGAACCTCAGGAGAGAGCACACCTGAAGTAACCAGACCCGCCACTTGGAAGATGCTGACCTCAAAAGAGGGACTATTATGGGCCTACTTTGAGTACTGGGAAAGGTTAGTGAAACATCCTAGTTCTGCAATCACAGGAAGTGTAAAAATGTATGCGTGTGTACACATATACATTTTCATGTACAGTAGGTATATTCTATATGTGCTCATTGTGTGTTCAAGGCCTCCAGGGTCTAGTAATTGCAAAGCTCTAACCACATTTACAGGTGAAACCAATGTTTGTAGGTCAATCTGACAGCAGGCCTCAGGCTCCCTGATCTGTAAAGCTTCACATACTAAAAGTACACATGTGCGGGTTGTACAATGTCATGAAGGTTAGACATCTCCAAAGTAATAAACCTTATCCAAGTAACCCATTAGCCTTTACCTAATCTCTTCTTTTATCAGATGTTACTGTGTGATAAGGTTGCCCCTAAAGGCTGACCTGAGTTTACTTCCAAGGATTCAGGACACAGAAACTAAATCCCTGCTCAAAACTTAAAGGTAACTCCATCCTCAAGTTCTTTCCGGTGTGTCTGAACTCACCTCCTCAATGTAGCTTTCCATGAAAGAGCCACGGAACATGGCAGCCATCCAGTTGCAACTGGAGATGAGCAGGGGCTTGTGGGCTGGGAGGCAGCCATCGTCCAGTCTGAACACCACATCTAAAACCGAGGTGGGAAAAGAGCATTCATCTCGTGGAGTGCCACAGAAGCCCAAGCTACAGAGGGGGAAAGACAGACAAGGCAGACGACCATACACACACACACACACACACACACACACACACACACAGACACACAGGCAGGCAGAAGGCCAGACAGACAGACACACACAGACACATAGACACAGGTAGACAGACAGAGAGATAAATTGACAGAAGGACAAAACAGCTTTTGACACAGAGAAAGGGAAGGTGTGCAGACGCAGGGTAGTGGGGCAAGGAGTAAATCCTGCGTGGACTCTGGACAAGAGCTTTGGAAGAGAAAATGTTGGTAGGGAACAACTATGTGAGTGTAATAATGTGCTACATCTGAAAGCAAAGGATTTAATCCATCTTTCATTTAATCCTCGAATAATAACTGGGATGAAGCAGATCTGATTATAAAACTGTATTTTTATCAATAGAATCTCTTATAAGTATTTTAAAGGAATATCCCCATTGTTATAACCATGAAGACAACAGAGAAAGTATAGAAAGAAGGCTGTGAGACAGGCTTTGTTCAGAGACAGCTAATGTCTGGCTCTGGGTGCAAATACTGTGAAAACATGCATACATAACAAAGTAGTGGGACAGGAAACACCACACAAACACAAGACACAGGAAGCACACAAGAGTGAACACAAGACAACCAAGCACTCTGAAACTACAGTCACCAAATCACTTGATGACTTTGAAAGGACTTCAGAAAACAGGCAAACCGCAACATAAATAATACATCTTTTATAGCAAATATTCAATGGAAAATATATGATCAAAATGTACACAGAGTGTACATTTCCAGAGACTGGAAGGGAATGCTGGACATTTGCAAAAAAAAATTCTGTCTTTCTCGCACATTCTCCTCATCAGCTTTTCATAATCGTCCACTACTCACATTCTCACATAGACACACATACACCCACACATGCACGCACCTACTGATGCATAGATGGACAATATCTACAATGACACCAATGCTATGGAAAGTATTGAGGCACTGAATGGTTGGCACAGTGGTTTACCAGCAAAGGTCCCTTTATTGAGACACTCCTTGATGCGGTTGGCTCTGCGGACGTGGAAAGCCTTGGTGATCTCCTGGTTCATGAAGCTCTCTCTGTTGAGAACATTGGCAACCATCATCCGCAGGTCAAACACCTCAAGCAGCTCTGCGATGGTGGCTACCTGCATCAGATCCCCTCGGCCCTCGTCCAGACTGCCTGTGTACAGGTACTGAAGCACTGCCTGAAAGAGGAAATATACAGCTTTGGAAAAACGGTGGCAACACCAGAAAGCTCTGGTAGCCTACAGTAATGATTCAGAACATGTGTAATTTTCACATCAACAGATTTACAGTATTTTACCAAATAATGCATGAATATATTTTTAGTAATCTTGTTGCTTTTAAGTCTATCACCTTGAATGGTTCTTCCTGTATAAGCGCATCCATGGCTACCACAGTCATGAGTCGTGGTTGTCCTGTCATGGGATCATCAACATGCTCCAGACACACACTCAGGAACCCCCTCCCCCATCCTGAAAGTGCTCGACCAGTCCCTAGTGCTCCCAGGGAGTAGTGGGCTCGAGAGGGGAGTGCATTATCACTCTGGGAAGTCCTCAAAGAGCCCTGCTGGAGCAGCTGAGGTCGATTCAGGCCCCGCACTCCTCCATCAGCCCCGTCTTTATCAATGTCCAGGCTCTTAGTGCGCCCAGCTTGCTCCTTGGCTCCTCTCCTGCTCTGCTCATCTTCCTCCCCGTTCTCCAAGTTGTCCTTGCTCTCCTGTTCCTCCCCCCGTGACCCCATGCATGATCCACCAAGATCAAGGGTAAAGAGGTCATAGAACTTGGAGCAGGAAGTAGCCAGATATACTTTGTGTGCAAATACGCGAGTGGCACCACCATGCAGAAGGAAAAGAACATCTGTACACAGTGGCTGGCAGAAAAGAGAATCAGGGCCCTCGCCGTCTGTGGGAGGGGGGTCTGGGATGCCCACTATGGGGCGAGGCGGGCGAGGAGGCAGGAAGGGCGCCTGGAGAAGGGGCCTCTGGACCTTTTTCAGGTGGGACTTCCAGAACTGCAGGTGACGACGGGAGATGAGGGCGGCTCGGATGGCATTGTCAAAAACATCTTTGACTCCAAACTGGGCAACAATGCTGGTCTCATAGTAGGGAATCCCAAGTTCCTTTGCCACCTCGTGGCCTCTCTCTGGGGGAAGGATATCGGTAGGTTTGATGGGTCTGTGGGACAGGAAGAGGTAGTGACGTTAAAGATAACAGCGTTCAGTTAAAGAAGCAAGTAAAAAAAGAAGTACGTTAAAAGGAAGCAGGAAGTTGAGTATCCTTTACACAATTTTCTCAGGGCAAAACTGTGATGTCTTCATCTTAGTACTCATTTTAACAACAGATATCTATACTTTATTTATATGATGGAACAATTGGGATTACAGTTATTGAATGAAATGTAAGCCAAAAAATGACTTCTTGAATTCTTCACAATATCAATCAATGATAGGTAGAGGAGTAGTCATCGTCGTATTTGCAGTGATTCAGTTACTGTTACACTGCTAATACTTATCATTGATTAACAGGAGCAGCCCCACATGCAACCCTCACTGAAAGCCACCATGGCACATGATTTATCTGAATTTGCCTGTTAATGCCTGATGAAGAAGGCGTCTCACTTGGCTAAGGGTCGTCGTGCACGGTTAACTGCATCAAGGTCGGCATAGCGCAGATCCAGCTGGCAGCCAACCAAAATGATGGGGGTCCGGGGACAAAAGTGCTTGATCTCCGGGAACCACATGGTGCGTACATGGCGCAGGGAATTGGGATTCGCCAGTGAGAAGCACAGCACCACTACGTCAGACCTACAGGGAAAGGAGGGAGATTAAAAAGTCTTAATTTCATGTACTTACAACCTCACGGAGATCATAGATAAGGAAGGACAAAGATGGCAGAGGAGAGCTGATGTGTTGTGTCATGAGCAAGAGATGTCAGCAGGGAGAGGACATGTGGTCTTTGATGGAGTAAAGGGGACAGAAAAGAGATAAAGAAAAAAGGGGTCAGTACTGAGTCACTGAAAATCTTGTCAGTTTATGTTAAAATATGTGTGATATGTGTATGGAAGAAGCTTGTTCAGCTGCTGCAAGGCATTGTGGGAGCATGGACAGTGCCATCAAGCAAGCTGGGGTCACAAGACGCGTGTGCGTGGGTGGGTGGGTCTGTGTGTGTATGTGTGTCTGGGCCTCTGGGCTGGTGATCTGTGTGGCCCATCTCTCTCTCTCTCTCTGTCTCTCTGTCTCTCTCTCTCTCTCTCTGTCTCTCTTACGTAAATATTCCTAAGCCCTCCAAGGCTACATGGACCACAAAAAGAAGGCTAAGAATAGATCAGGATACACACGTACACACAAATTCATTTCTTCAACAAATGTGTTTGAGCAAGCAGACAGCAGCACTTACAGCTTTCTGGTGCTGTTATTTCTGTGGCATGTTTGTGCATGTGCGTTTCTAGGTAATGTTAAATCAAGCTCTGTGTCAGTGAGACGGATCATTTAGTATCAGTACAACGCTGACAGTAAAGAATAATTCCTAAATGATTTACTTCTTAAAATAACACAACAAAGGGTTTTTGACCCCAGCAGCACCAGGCTATTATGCATTAGCATCACTTATGTAACTTGTGTGCTACATTAACCATCATTGATAGAGTGCAGATAATGAAAAGTATATTCCTGTTTTTGATATTTGTCAGGAATACTGTATACACTAGAAAATACAAGGTGCTTAACCACATCCTGAGCTTGAGAGCTGCATTACACACTACTTAAACACTTGTTTTCCCTTGGGCTTGCAAAATACGAATATGGCCTAGTTAATGAAAAGACAAAGGCTTCACTGTAAATAAAACAAAAAAACAACTCTTATCTGCTTTTTATAAATCTATTTAACTTTAATATCTGACTTTACTTTGTGCAAATCCGATGAAAAGGTCAGCAAAAACGGGTAATTCCACCTGTTGTGAATTAAATTTCAACAGTTTCAACCGTTTGTAAATCTTCATATATATCTTCTATATATATATATATATATATATATACATATATATACACATATATACATATATATATATACATATATATATATATATATATATATACACATATACAC
>CALSCE010010657.1:15538848-15574292 GCA_943593645.1 Bovichtus variegatus | reverse complement strand
ACACACACACACACAGTTAGACCTGTAGTCAGCTAATCAGTCCATCCCGTCCTTGCAACTAGGACCCATAAATAGAGCATCTGAAACATTCATAAAGGCCTTCGCTTGCTATTCCATTGACGTGCAACACTTAAGTCCAGCACTGACAGACACCAGCAGCTAAAAATGGCATCCATTCATCATCGGACACACGAGCCATGTGTGCACCCTGCTTAACAGCCATGACCTGCTCTCCATGTCCCCGCAGACCTCCAACCTCTACATAATACCATTGCTGCTATATAGAATGCATTTCTTCCACAGAGACCTCAGGCAATGATTTCCCCTGTCAACAACAACAAACACATCTTTCCTGTCAAAAGGAGTCCCAATTACATCAGCCAGGAAGTACAGCACAGAGAGCCTACCTTTGTCTATCTGAGCTGAAGAAAAACGTCTGTCAAAGAGGCCGTTGCCTGAATGGTCCATATGGAACAAATAGAACTGTGCCTTTCATAGTTATAAATACTCTTTTTCCCTTGCCACCTGTCTGCCTGCGACACCTTCAGAGACACGTACCACAGGTAGAAGAGAGAGACGGAAGGAGCAATAAAAAGTTACCACAACCTTGCACTTATCTAACAGCTATCTAATGGTCATGGCAGCTGCCAAAGCGGCAGCCTTTAGTGCTGCATTAGGAAAAGAGATGAAGGGCATGATGTATGAAGCCTGACATACTACACAAATGGTGCTGTAACATCCACAACATGTAGTAAAGGGGGAGTGCACGGTATTAATCCGAGCACTTACAATGCAACCGTAGATAAGCAAAAGGGATTGCACGAGAGACTAGGCAGGGAGGGGATTATTAGAGTCTTAGAGAGAAAGAGAGGGACTGTCAGCCCAACATTAGAATCAGTCAGTCATGCCACTGGGATCAAAAGGGCAAGACCGACAATAACCAAGGCTGCTCAGGGGAACATGTCACAGCTTTTCCTGCTGCTGCTGCTGCTTCTATCTAATGTCAAAAAGAGTGAAAGACAGATAAAGAAAAAGAGACAAGAGTACAGTTTAAGGTCCTCTACGACTGACCCACGGGAGTCTGGAAGTCAGTACGCAAATGGGCATGTGAGCATGCATGCGTGCATGTGTGTGCGTGTTGTAATGAGCTTAGGGCCGGTCTGTGAGGCATGGAATGATGTGAGCAGTGATGTAACCAGGAGGCGGCGTTGGTGGTGGTGTGGACAGTTTCTCAGGGGGATCAACAGTACCCAGCTCCCAGATATCATGCTCCATCTAAGGCTCTGCCTCGGGCTCGGAGCGAGAGTCTGGTCACGCGTCGGTCACCACACATAACACAATTATTTAGTCGCACACAACTGCACTTAACATATAGGCACCTGCTCTCAGGTTTACGTTTAAACTGTATGAGCTTTCACAAACCTCCAACAATTACTTTTAATTGGGTGACTGAAGGATGAGCAGAAGCCGGAGACTGTGGGAGCAGAACGGCGCAGCTCAGATGAACGGAAAGAGAAGCTGCAAAGCTCAGGTTTCATTTTTAGCCAATGACCTATAGTTAACTGTACACAGACGTCTAGACTTCATCTGCTGGCCAGTGTCATCTTCCCAACAAGGCATCAAAGGACGCAGCAAGGGCAAAGAATTGTCGGCATGTAATAAAACAATAAAATGTGCGCGTGAAAGAGAGAATGAGATTCTGTCCCAGTTTTTGCGCATGTATTTCTGACTCTTATAGTGACATATTGATGGATGTAGGCAAGACCACAGTGATAGGAACGCTGTGACAGGAACTCAAACGCCCACTCAACACACAAACACCGACCTTCTGGTTTACTCTGGAATGTCACGAATTCAGTCACAGTGTGTTTGTGCGTGTGTGTGTGTGTGGGCGTGTGTGTGTGTGTGCGTGTGTGTTCGTGTGTGTGTGTGTGTGTATGTGTGTTCGGTGCAGGAGGACCAGACAGACAAAGAAGCTCATGCATAATTTGGATAGTATGCGTCTCAGTATGGCTTTGCTTTAAGGCCAGAGGGGGTTTCATAAGGAGATGGCTTACAGCTCTGCCTTATTGCACAGTGCCTGGCATCTTTACCTCTTGTTTTGTTATGCACTTCCTTTCTAAATCCTTTCATTTATCCTCTTATTAGGGGTCATCCTTCTATCTATCTATCTAGCTATCTATCTATGACCTCACACTTTTACGGATAGCAATCATGGAGCAGCATTAAGCAGAAAGCCCTCCCACATCCGGTTTGCTTCCCCCCTTTGTTATGCAACACCTTTAGCAATCCACTAGCAGCAACTTCTCATGCAAAAGCCCTCCACAGCCCCCATCTGCCTCTTTTTTGTCTTCTTCCTTGGGGCAAGAGTTCAACCAAACTTCCTAACTGAGCCGCCTGACTCTCAACTCCCTCTATCCAGCCCTTAAAAAAAAAAAATGACCCCAATAACCCACTTTATACATGGGCCATCACTTGTGCACTCACACAGAGCTATGGGGTTTACACTATCACAGGCTTGACTGCATAGTCAAAGTGCCCATGTGTGTAATTGTTGGAAGAAATTATGGCTACATGTGCAACCTAATTCTTTTAGAACTTTTGGGGCTTTTTTTGGTCAAAAGTGTGCTCACGTGAAAAAAAAGGTCTACCTATTTGTACTTGTGTATGCTTTTCAGGTGTGTGTGTGTGGGAGTGGGAGTAAGAAATGTGTGTGTGTGTTATGTGGGTGTTTGAGACTGCCACAGGCGCAGCTGGCACAGACTGGTTACATAACCTGGTCTATAGCCCCTGCTTGGCTCCCTGGATGGCTGACAACAGTAGACCTCAGACTCACATACACTAGCACACACATGCATACACACACGCATGTCGGCATCTACTTGCCTCACCCACAGCAGATGTTACTGGTATTACTAGCAGACGGCGATATGTACACACCAATCCTAATGAATGAGAGAGTCTTTGGAAGCAGCATGTCAGCCTGCATGAGAAAGCCTTCTCCTCTCTTCTCTTTGCTGCAATAATGCTTTGTAAACACAGGAAGGATCCTCTTGATGCCCTAATTTCCTTTATCCCTCCCCATCTTCCTCCTCCTTCTCCCTTGTCCATATTTTCCACCTACTCTTTCTCTCCATCTCGCTTGCTGTCTCAACTCTTTATCTTGGGTTTTTTTTTCACAGCCTTATTCTTTCCAGTATCCACTTCAATACATAACAAATGTTTCTGTTCAATATCTCCCAGTATCACTTTTGTTCTATCGCCTCTCCCACTTTCTCATCCATTTTTACTATTTTCTTTTCTAGACTTTTCATCAAAGCTATATGGTCCATTTTACAACATACAGAGTTCAGACCGAGGAGGACACACACATGAAGCATACAACATGCACAGAATTGCAAGGTCTATTACCCCAATGTACCTACTGCTACAGCCTGATGCAGGGGTCAGAACATTCAAGGTATATAATGCTGGCGGACTCTTCCATGTGGGTCTGTCAGTGCTGCACTATGTTATCTCAAAGCTGTTGACACAGAGTTGGGCATAATGCCTAACCAGGACAATAAATAGCTCTGTCCTAGATCCATCTGAAGTTATACACAATGACAGCCGGATCATTGATTCATTAACAATAATAGAAGGTCTAAAACCGTAAAATAATTTGTACCAGGACATGGAAAGAATATTTAGTAGTGCTAAAATAAATAATGAAATTTAGAACAGTTGCTGTTTACGCATAAGGATGGGCCACAGTGACAGGGTGGCGATTAATAGACATCTTTTAAAGGAGAAAAGTATATCGGACAAAAGACAGGATTGCACAGTAGGGAAGAGACGTGTGCCAAACTGTTTACACAACCACATCCTGCAGAAATGATTCATTGCTGATGACTGGAAAGGAATATATGGTCAGATAAAAACACCTCATGAAGAATATTCTTATTTATTTATTTCCAGGTACATGTGAAAGGCTCCTCACCAGCCACCTGCAAAATACAATCCCTCCAATGACGTCACAGCCACAGGATCAGCATTACATTGTGTCTATGTTTGTGCATGTATTTATGCACGTGCGTGTGTGCATGAGTGCAGGTGCATTCTTACAAACTGAGATTCTGCACGTCACCTATTGTTAATTGTTGTTGAATTTGTCACAGGTGTGATGTTTGAATGCTTTTCCTGTGCTGTAGCATCACTACACTCATCAATGAAAAGCACCTTGTGCGCTCCCTAGTCCCGCAGCCATTCATAACCACCTGGCTCATTCATATTTTTTGGAAACTGATTCAACAAACCAGGCAATCTATCGTATTTGCATCTCTGTGTGGAGAAATAAAATGCAGATTATAGTCTCCTACACGCCACATTCAGCGCGGTGGTAAAATGTTTTTCACATATCTATGTTGTAAAAGGCAGGTGGATATCAGCCTAGATCCCAAATTATGCGCTGATGAATCTTGCGTAATGTGCCAAGCCCATCCGCTGCACTACAACACTGAATCGAAAGCAGTATGTGCAGCACGCGTGGGATCAAAGAAAGTAATGTAATATATTTCATATATATATAAAATATAAGAGCCCTTGAGACTATTACATGGAGATGTAAGAGAAGATTAAAAGCCCATTAAGTACAATAAAGTCACCATGACAAGAATTAAATAGTTCTACAGCTGATGATTTCAGAATCTTTTGAGTAAAGGATAGTTTAAGCGGTGTGTGGATTGCTTTGTGCACATCAACTATCGCATTGAGAGCATGTGACCCAGTATTGCTGCAGGAGGGATGCCTACCTTCCGACGGTTCCGGAATTGACCCACATGCCACTCTGCTGGTGGTACAGCCGGTCACTCAAACCGGACAAAGACGCGCGGAGAATGAAAAAGTGGTCGCGGTGGTCCGGTTGTTTGTAAAAGAGCACATATAACTGCAGGACCTCTGCCCTTTCACATCCTCTGCTCTTAGTTCCCCTCGCTGCCTCCTTAATCCAGCGTCTCACAGTCCTCAACAAGTATCGGTTCGCTGCTGCAGACCTGATATAATGCTGTTGTGGTTTTAAACGGAGCGCTTTTTAGAAAACATTGCAAAAATAACTGCCATAAATATATTTTTGGTCTGAGTCACCTCCTTTTCTGTTGTTGTTTCCCCAGCTGATTTCATCGGAGGCACGCCTCCACGACTGCGCGTCACGAGACAAGCAGCCCAACTCATCTTGTGCTGCGTTCAGGTGCTGTCAGTATAAAATAGACTTGGGGTAGAATGACGACCCTAAGCAATTTCCACTGTAATAGATACACCGGCTGCACGGTCATGACATATTTTGGAGTAGACTATAAACCATAGAAGACATTAATGGTAATAAAAAAAAATATTTAAAAATTATTGGGCTGTGCATTAATTCCGTAATCAAATTCAACCCCTGACGTTTACATTTTTCTCTTGCATTGTCAGTTTTGCTGTGCTGTGACTTGGTGCTAGAGAACAGCCACCAAGTAGCTTTCTTCAATACAAAATATCACCCGACAAAAAGCGGCTGAACACTCAAAACAAGTTATATTTAAGACTGAAGAGGTCGGATGTTGGAGCTGTAATTGACCACTTTAAGGTCTCATGAAAGATTAGGACACAGGAGCCAATCATATCCAGCAAAGATGATAGTATCCCCGCCCCGAAACTGTGCTCTTTCCATCCTGTTAACTCGATACATCCCGCAAAGCATGCTGCCTTTTGTTGGTGGAGCATTCACATCCACTGTGCTGGTTGTAGAATCTCTGTCATTATGACTCTCATTATTATTTAAACACGAGGCATAGGGCACTTTAAAATAAAAATAAAAAGGCATTGGACATGGCAAACATTAAGCAAAATGAATGTTTACATTTCAAAAAATATAAACATCCATCAGATGTCTTGCTTCATTTTTCCTTTAATCCTTGCATCACACGTTAGTCATCCCTTATCCAAACCAAAATCCAGATAAATGATGCGATAGTGTAGTTATTACTCATGGGCAATGGAGAGATTTTTTCTTCTATGGTTATTCTGGGTATTCAGGCATAGCAACTAGCTACCACATAGCAACACTTGTGTATTGCTACAAAAGCCAATACAGGAGCCAAGAAAAAAGGCAGATCGTGGATTGCTGTTTATAATACCCAGCCTTCTTACGCTTCACATTTTTCCAAGATCTCGATGTCTGGGAATTCATTTCTGGAATGTTAAGCTGTACCAGAAAAGAAAAATGCTGCCATGTTGCAAGGAGGTAAAAATACCTCAGCATTCTGCCAGCAGAACTATTTTTACTTTCAACTCAAATCTATTGTAAATGTGATGATATCTATCTGAAGACTTTGCCCAGGCATGTTTTTAAGACAGGAGCCTTCTTCTGAGTCAATCTGCTTTTCATTAAAGCCGTGCCTGCAATTCTACATCAGATGTGGAATTTATATTAGATTGCATTTGATCTTACAATTCATTTTAGACATTTTTGCAAAGGTTGGTCATGTGGGGACCATTGACAGTCTGATCTACCAACTTCCTTTTATGACTGTGGAAGACTGAAGACAGACATCTACTGGTGGAATTTGGTACTGACCTCTCTGAAACAAAGGAGGTACAAGCGCTCTCTGCTAGATTATGTCAGCGTTGTCACTCAAGGCCACTGCACCGATAGCCTATACCTTTGTGACAAATCCATAGTGTAGCAGCAGTGGCTCCCAGACTATACGCATACAGTGAAAGAGTTTAATGAAGTAGAAAACCACAAGTCTTCTACCTGACCCTTCTGCTCCTCAGTCTATCCCCACAAACTCATAAAGGTGTGTGTTTCCATCTATGTTGCACACAAGCAATAACGCAGTGCCAACAACACTATTAAGTGAACAGGAGTTCAATGTGCAACCAAGTGGAGATGTCTTTTTTTTATATCTATTTGTCCAGTGTTGTCTTGAAGCCCTGAGAAAACGCTGGCCCCTGACCTGGCTGGCATGGCCAGAATGAAACAGCATGAAAGATGGGCTGGAATGCTGCTGGAGAAAGCAGGGGTTCAACAGCACTGGCACTGAGAGGGCTCAGAAATGTGGAGAGGCGGCCCCTTTGTTGGAGAGGTGTACTTGTGAGAGAACTCTCAAGCAGCACAGGCTGAGCTCATGTCTGGCCTTTCCAGCTACAGTAGTACGGAAAGGACTGAGTGGCTTTGTTTACAAGCTTTATCGCTCTTTTATTAACTGTGTGGGAAGTCTACTCCCATTGCTTTTACACTTTGGTGAGATTAAAGTTGGGAGAATGAACTGAGATCATTCTTTGGCATGACTACCTCCACAAGGAGTGTCCTGCTGCTTGGACAAATACTTAGTTGAGTCTGCAGTATATTCATCGCCATCCAATGTTCCTCAAGTCTTATTGAAGGGTTGAATTCGTTTATTTAGATGAAAACATTTCATTCAAGTTCTGTCAATCACAATTTGGTATCCGGATTCCCTTCTACAATACTTTCAGCTTAGCTTTGTAAATGCTTTCATCAATCATGCAATTGACGATCCGCAAATGAAAAAAATGTGACACCTGTTCTAACGGAACCATTGCTGGTGTTTCAGTAAAATTCTCTACTTGTTTGCATTATGGCGAAAGTAAATAACTTTGGGCTCAGATGGATCGATTTCAGATGACATCATGAGTTTATGTAATACTTAAGGGCCTATGCCTATATATACGACATTCAGGGCATTAATATAGCAACAAACAACTATTTTCTGTGTAAAAATAGTGCAGTAATGTCGTCCTTAGCAGAGAATGCATGTGCATGTGAGTTCTTGTTATTGTGCCCACTGGCTAGCTATTGGCCACCGCTCTGCACTGCACTCACACTGCGGTTACCGCTGATAATGGTTCCCCCCCAGGTTTTTAGCTCTGTCAGCACTGTTGCCGTTGTTTACAATGTTCGCACGGTTAGCACGGTTAGCTGCTAGCGGTCACCATGTTGAGAGCTGGATGGAGGCATTGCCTCAATCATAGATATGCTCTGAGTTCTGTTAAGAGAAACTTTAAGCAATGGATATCAGGTATCATTTTAATGGCCGTAGAGCACTTTGGATTGAAACTCTTCCCTTCATCTCATCCCCTCCTGTCCACTATTCCATTGACCCTATTCTCACCCCTGCAGCTCGCCCAAATATCCAACAGGCCCGCACACCCCCTGCCTCAGCACTGTACTGGAACTGTTCTAAAGCTGTCAAAACACCCAGCTTCTCACACTCCCCGCGTCCACAGAGAGTTTGCCTCAAACACACACAGTCCCAAGCGCTAATAAACACACACACACACATGCAACACACACTCAATGAAAAACAGTATACATGCAGCCCTGTACACTGACACAAGTAGGTCAGAGCTGCAGTGGGTCTTCCAAACAGTCCTCGAGCACCATGGAACTGATAACAGTATCAAAGATGAAATTCTACCTTCATCCCGGACACACTCACACACATGAACAAACATCACATACCACATGTATGTATGTAGAGCTACAGTGTAAGATAATTTGGTTCTTTCTTTGGCAGGAGGATGCATTTTTGGTTTGCAGAGGGATAAGAAAAAATGCATGTCAAAGGTGAAGGGTGAGAATAGAATAGAATGATTGGAGGCTAAAGAAATGAGCCTGGGGAAAACTGGCATTTCTAAACAAGCAGTGGAGCAGAAAAACAGTAAAAACTGACAAATGCACGGCAACACACATACAGCTATGTCAATCTCTGAATTTGAATCTGCTTTTCATTCCCACTCTTAATCTCCCTCTCCCTCTCACTCTCCCTCTCCCTCTCTTTCTCACTCACACACACACACACACACACACACACACACACACACACACTTACACACTTTGACATGGAGAGGTGGCCGAGATGTGTTGCTGTAGAGCCGGCACCCTGGCATGAAACAGAGTGTTTTGTAACAGCCGTCCTATTTGGCGATGGGTGATGGGCATGTTAGCAGAGTGTGAGTTTAAGTGAAAAACATTCAACGCGAGATAAGGCCTGAGAGAAAGTTCAGAAAGAGACAGACAGACAGAGTGCAAGCGTGAGAGAGGCCGGGGATATTGTTTACTTACTAAGTTATCAGTAGATTGTCTTATCTACAGTCAGTTGGAAAACTCCATGTATGTGACCAGCTGTTGCTGTCTCATTATATCCTAATGAAGACATGTCACTCCATTGCTTACAACAGAAATAAAAAAAACATTACAATGGAGTCAAATTTTTTCTTTAAAAAAAGAATGAATTTGACCTTGAAGATGTGTTTGCGGTTTGCACCCTGTTGTAATATTGAGTCAGTTGTGCCCCCAAAACAAATCATGGATTCAAAGAAAAAGTCTGTATGATAAATATTTATGAGCTATTAAACTGTGTCCAAGGTATCCAGTATGCCAAACAGAACCTCAAAGTTAAAACAATTTCTGTTGACATACTTGTAATTAGGTATTATTTCCATACAGAATGAGTAATGACGGTCAGTTTGTCAGTCTGACCCCCTGGCTGCAGATAATCATTCGTGGACTATAATACTGAGGAACCAGCAGGTCAAGTCTGTGCGAGTGATGATGGGCCATGATGGTGGAATATGTTGGGAATGTAAAGTGACTTGACCTGGGGTTGTGTCGAGGTGGGAATAGCTGAAACGAAGGGAAGAATGGAGGGTGGAATGAGGGAGTGTGTGAGTGTGGGGGTCTTTCTGTGTGTTTAACTGCCCGCAGTCCACCTGACAATAAGCAGATCTCTGATTATGATATTAATGCCAACTTAAATGTTTCCCAGTGAGGCGCCTGGCTTTCACAAAGTAGTGCCTGGGGTGAACAAGAGCACAGCGCTGCATATTCCTCACTGTCCATAACTAGCTGCTCTTCAGACTGCCCATTTAGAGTCATGTGGCATCCGGCACACCCAACCACCACCAACAACAGTGCATCTGCCACCAACAGTCCATATATATGTCAAGTTTCCCCAAGGTTTCTTGAGGCTATGGTTTCCTTGGCATGGTCTCAACATCCTAGGAGTGCTATGTAGGAAACGCTTTGGAGAGAAATTCCAGTGACTCTGTGGGCTTTTTGTTTGACGATTGTTTTCCTGTTGGTTTAAAACCCTTCCCTGTCATTTTAAGCCTGTTTCATCCAAAATGAAAGCCTAAGACAAGAGAGTGACTGGCGATAAACAAGGCAAACGGGGTGTTTTGAGAGGTTAAAGGGTTGAGTGGATGCTCTAAATTATTGACTGGCACAAACCTTCTGTGATAAAGACAAACTGTGAATAGCACAGACATAATATACTGTCTGCATTCTGACTTGAGGGGATTGAGGTTGCACAGGCATGTCTTACTTGATGTGATATACCCAAGATCATGTACAGACACATAAAGACATACACTCTTACACAAAAGAAGTCTTGATTTGACTGAATCAAACATACAGGCATATGCAGACACAAAGAAAGGCTCTATCACTAACAAAACACAATGTTATAATACATACACATACACACATATAAATACACATGCACAGTCTCTGCTGGATAGAGACACACAGGTCAGTAGAGGTGCCTCTTAAGCTGTGGCTGTCAAATGGCAGGGCTAATCTTATTAGGGCTCTCTTTCGCTGCTGGTCCAAACTCTTAAAGTGATAGTTTTTGCTGGAAAATTAGCACATTTGACTCTAAGCATATCTTTAAAACCTGAAGTGTGGCCCTTTTGTTGGGGGAAGTAGTGTCCTGTTAAAGCACAGGTAATACTGTATTGTATTGTATTGTATTGTATTATATGTATGTGTTTTACACTAGAATAGATTCTCCTAGATTGCGAGCAAATGGAGATGGTGAATTAAATATCCACATAGTGATCCACATAGATTCTGTAAAGATCACAGTGGCTGGTTGACTCGTAAGGGAGCACATGTACTAAATGGTGTGGCCAATGCTCCAGAAAAGTGAAAGATCACTTTAATTACCTTGGGAAGTGAGTGCTGAGCCAGTTAGAGGGCTTGGTGGATTAATTGGCTGTGCAGGCCCGAGGGCATTATAGGGATGCATATGAGCTAGGTGCTTAGGTCAAGGGTCTGACTGGAAATGACGTCAAGGTGAGGTGTGAGAATCAGGTTGAGGAATGAGGCAGAGACAGATATGGAAATGGGCATGGAGATCAGGAAGGAAGTGGATAAAGGACCAGAGCTCCAGCCAGGAGAGCTGAGGACAGAATTTAGGTTAGCAAGGGAACAGACATTAGCAGGTCTAATGGCTGAAGACTACAACTATAGAAAGTCTGATGGGATCTTGTGGGAAGAGCAGTGGGCCTGGTCTAAAATCACTATGGAAATCTGTATTCAGGGGGTTCAATATCACCCACGTTGAGAATTTAAATACCAAAGTTTATCATTTAAATATCAATCGTCAATGCATCTGTAAACAAATGTAGTATATGCCGTAGTTATCCATTCAATATTCATCTACACTTCCCATAGAGATGTTGGACGACACACCCAATGGCAGGAAGACAAAGCAATGCACTGAACACTGAAGAATAAAGAATAGACCCAGGATTAGTACTTGATGGTGGGATTTTGACTTACGAGGTCATAAAAACGTCAAACATCTCTGCTACATCACAAGTTTAACAACTGTAATCCACTGAACATGTTCTTTATGCCACATCTGATTATATTTATAACACTTACTCCGCAGATACACCATGGGTTCATTGTCAGTTGGAAATTGATTTCCATGTAATCCACCAGATATATTCCCCAGCAATTTCTTAATATGTCTTTTAGTTAATCCGCAGGGATAAGAGGGAAGCTTATCATGGACTACCTGCAAAGTGCCTTAAATATTTTGTCCCTGACACTCGTTAATATGGTGATAGCCAGGAAAAGGTAAATGAATGAGATATTAGAAATACATTTTCGGCTTATGTAAAACAACATCATTGAACTAAATATAAACTAGTGTAGGTGCCCCACTGTTTTGCATCCTACCTTTTCTAGTATTCACTTTAGTGTGGCCTATTGTGGCATTTGCCTAAATAGATGATTCATATTCTCTGATTTATTTTCTTTTTCTGAATAACAGTTGAATGCCAGTATGAAATGTCCAAAAGAAAAGCTTGTTCTGTTTTATTTAAGCTACTGAAGGTACTGGGACTAAAGCCTGGTGTTTACTGAAGACCTGAAAAACTATTTGCTATTAAACTTGGATGTCCTATTTATAGTCATCGTATAACAGCCGCCACATAACTTTGCCCATGTAATTGCAGGAATAAGAGAATATGCTACAAAAAAAAACAAGATACATTGCAAATTGCTGTTTGTTTTGACATTCCCTCTAAGTATGCCTCAATTGACCCAGGAGACAGCAGATACTAATTCTGTTTCAGTGCAGCGAGGTTACCATTGTAGCTAACAACAATAAATGGCATATCAATGGGGTAATTTGTCATATGACAGGATGTTTTTCCAACAATACATGCAATCTATTGTAGGCGTTGACACCTCACTGCTACCTGTGGTGATGTTGGGAATGTTGGTAACCTCTCTGAACCTCAGACAGGTCCGCAGACACTCTCACACTCTGGTGAGGATGTATCAGTGTAAACTTTGGACTGGGGTTGAGATCAGAAAACAAACAGGAAGAGGTTAGGGAGGGCGAATGGAGCTCTCATAGCTCACAAGCATAGGACAGAAAAAGATAAGTCTTCTTTACTCGTTTAAGTTGCACTCATCTGGTAATGCATAAATATATAGGGAGAGCCATATTGCTTTAAGAACGTACAAAATGGAGTGAAACTGTGCAAAGTTCAGACCAATGTGACAGTAACCAGGAGAAGGGGCATGCAGCAGCGAAGGGAAAATGCTATGGTTGTGAGGAGAGAGAGATGTATTTGGCCTCGACGCAGGTCAGTGAGTATTCCAGAAACAGCCTGATCAAACAGAGACTGCAGCCAAGCCAAACACCTCTGGACTTCAGTCTGGCACAGAGCAGCAGAGATCACACTGTACACAGTCAGTACATCAACCCAGCACACTCTGCAAAGCACTGTATAGCAGACCATTCAAAGTCTAGTCTAGTCTAGTCTGGAACCTCTCATTACAGGTTGCATGTGTGCACCAGTGGTGGCCAGTTGAACTAAAGAGTGATTTATGTGCATCATTTTTTTTGAATAAAATGTACAGGCTTAAGGACATAAAATCATTAATCAGAAATTAAGCAAATATTAGAGAAGTGTCCCAGGTTGAGAACTACTGCTCTTTAGGCCTTGAAAACTACAGCCTTGTGTGCTGCTTTAATCAACTGATAAGACACAATACATCAGTATTGTGTATGTTGCTACATACATGTAGTAAATTGTATAATGGAACTGTTATATTTGGTTGTAAAGTTTATTTGCCTGTTAAATATCTTACCTCAACACATTTCTGTGGTCACAACTATATATGAATCTAATTTGTAGGATGGGTGTTAATGTAAATCCTTCATATTTACCAACATGTTGTCCTTTTTCAACATGACAAATATTAAAATATCTGTCCTGGTATCAGGCTCTGAAATCCAGTATCAGTCCGCCTCTATTTAAAAAACACTGTTGCTCACAGATACAGAAATAGAGAGGAGGAAATGGAAGGGAGGGAAAAAACAGGAGTCTGAAAAGCAAAAATCACAGACAGACTGAGACGCAGACAGACAAATAAACCACATAATAGAGAGCTGAGGCATAACAGGAAGGTCCTTTGTTGTGTTTACTTCAAATAGCAATTGCATGTTGTTTATCCATTCTGTTAGTTAGAGTTCCTCATATTGTATTGCACTTACACAAACAAAAACAAACCTGCTGTGAGGTGAAAACCTTGCATCCACCGACAGAGCAAATCAGCAATGCATTTATCTCAATGGCAATGCAGTTTTTATTTGATCCAATAAGGCTTTGAGTGGGTTTTTATAACCCTGAGAAGTCAAAGCATTTTTCTCAGACAGTAGAGGAGCAACGTAATCCATCAGCTGGTCAAATAAATCCCCCAAATATAGAGATACAATTTTCACCTCACTGCAGTGGAACACAATGCACTACATACTGCTCTTCAAAAATGGAGGTCCAATTGCGGGAATATCGGTTAACAAGACGGCACATGCTTGCACACACATGCTCACGCCTAACTGATACAGTATACACAGGAGGCATCCTATAATAGTGTGATGGAAAAATCTATACTGGTGTCCAGGTTATTTCCGCACTACTGCATTGTGGCCTGGTGATACGACCGGCATACAATAGACATCTCACACTGTGATCACATGTCATTTATTTGTCAAGCTGCAGCCCCAACACACAGGCTTTAATCATTTTAAAAAAAGGGCAAGGGGCAACAGGGTGGAGGCTCTTTTGGATGGTGCATTACTGTTGATCCCAGCTAATCCAAACCACTTGTGAACAGAGGTCTTTCAGACGTGAAAAGTATTCAGATAAGACGCACTGAGATGCTCTCGGAATTTTTACAAACAAAATGTAACATTTACATATCTCAAAATGTTATGTACAAATGGCTTTTAAACATTAAGTTTGGATACACAGTGTGTCCCTACTGTATTATTGATCATTGTGGCGAGGAGGAAGTGAACAGCCATAATGGAGAATAACAACACTCAGGAAGTCAATAGTTCTCTATGATATGACCTTGGTTGAGAAATGCATCGGTATTAAGTAGCACATGATATTAAATAGGAATGATATTGATGCTATTGATAAAATATTTATGTTGAATATGATGATGTATTCTAGTCAGAGACAGATAGAGAAACAAAGAGGGAGATTATTTTTTATTGCCAGACTGTATTCCAATTGAAAAAATTGTCTGTCCTTAGATGACCATGATGGATTTACAAAGTGATGTATTATTTAGATGAATCTATATATGAGCTACAACTCACAAAATATGAGAGACCTTCTTGCGATGGGATCACACCAGCTGTGATGCCAAATCGGGGCAGGGGAAAAAAGTGGGCAGCGCCCTTGCTCGGACCGCAACCATCTTCGATCTCGGCCTTTATTTTGATCTCAAATAAACACCTGTAAAGTTTCGTGACTGCATCTTTCACGGTTGTGATGCTATGGCAGTGACAAAAAAGAAAGTGAGAAAGAAATATAAACACCTGACAACAAATGACTTAAAACAGCTTCTATGGTAGTTCCCAGAGCAGTAGGTGTCTCCAGTAACACATTTTGCCATGATGACACACACACAGACACAAGGTAAAAATAATACCAGTGTTGCGGCTGTTAATAACCAGTTGATTTACAGTTACAAATATGGTTACTTTCCATATCATCATGCTTACTCTGAGTTTAATTTCCATTGTACTCTCATTAATTGGAAAAAAAAAAAGCAGACAACCAACATGACTTTTGCGCTCTGTGCTTTTTTTTCCCCTTCAATTTTTGTTATAATTAAGGGAAAGGTTCCTAAAGTATGCGATGCATAAAAATAGATCTAAGCTGAAACAGGCTAACCAAACCACGTAATATATGGTGAGTCAATTTCACATTTTAATGGGGAGCAAACCACAGAGAGTCAGACAAACACAGACTGGGAGGATGACAGAGCTATCATCTGCAACTTGCTACCCTCAGTTAGCAAATCTGATTCATCCATTCTGGTGTGCGTGTGTGTGTGTGCGTGTGTGTGCGTGCGTGTGTGTGTATGAGAAAGAGAGAGAGAGACAGAGACAGAGAGTGTCAGTCAGGTTGCATCAGTCTCCTGAAGCTGCAAAAATCCGGCAGCCCTTGCTCAAATGGCATGTGGGCGATTACAAACGCAAATACAACAATGTATAAAAATAGATAAAGGGAAACACCTTAACCTGTGGACACATACAATCACACGCACACACGTGCACACTTAAACAATTACGGATCCAGTGGTTTCATGAGTGCCTTGGCCAACTCTTAAACTGGTCTGACCCTGATTAGCAGGAAAGGCACCCTTGGGCGTTTCTCGCACTACAGATTAGTTTAAAGCCTCCAGCTCTTACTAGAGAAGAGACAGAGGCACGTGCACAGGCAGACAACATATGCATGTTTCAATGTGTTTATGTCTATATAAAAGTGTTGTGGGTTTGGGAGTTAAAGTGTTTCTTTGTGTGAGTCATTGTGTTTGTATCCCGTGTAGGTCTGTATGTTTGAGTTTGGGTGTGTTGGAAGATCTTTGGATTTATCCTTGTAATGCTGTTAGGGTGTGGGGAAGGCGACGTAAGGAGCATTGTAAGAGGAAAATGCATGACGAGACCATAGTGGGTACAACAACCAACTGTGAAAAGCAGCAGCAGCCAAGGTCACGGAAAACCTAAAAGAAACCACATAAACATTGGTCTCCATCCTATTTAGAAGTGTCCAATTAACAGCAGCTATCAGTGCTTAAATGACATAAAGGCAAATGTCTACGTGACATTAGGCATGCAGTGGCAACTCCCAGAACTCACACTCTCTCTCTCTTTCTCTCTCTCTTTTCTCGCTTGGACAAACAAGAAAATGGAGCTTTGAACAAACTCTCCTTCTCTCACCCAAGCACAACCACGGATGTCGCTGAGGGTGCTAATTGGGCTTTCTTAATTCTCAATTAATGAAAGTGACACCGCCACTGAATAGTGTGTGTGATGGGATGCGAGTTATTACAGGAAGGCAGGTGGATAGACAGGCAGACAAGATGTGAAAACAAACCGGAAGATAAAGAGACTGACAGCCGAGGCTTGCAGGCATTGAAAATGAGAGACGCGAGAGATTGCCACTGCGCGTGAACAACACAGAAGCCAGACATATGGAGCTGTTTGGTCCCACACAGACATGGGAAGTGGTAAGTGCATGGGTCAGCTTCCTAAGTCCTGTAGGGGAGGCAAGGACAACCACACCCGTCCGAACACGCTCGTAGCACACAATACACACAACAACCTTTATAAAACCCTCAGACAACCTCCTATGGTGAGAAATCTGTGATTGCAGCGCACACTTGAATACCTAGTTGGCATATTCTCAGTCATATGAATTTGGAGCCAATTCACCCAAGGGGATTGGCTTTCTGCCACAAACGTGAGGAGCAGATGCTAAAGAAAAAGACAGCCAGGGATCAAATTGCCTACAGAGATGCACACGTACAAAAATGTGCACACGTAAGGACACGCAGATGCACAGGAAGATATATTTGTTGAAGTGATACATCCACAGCACCACGATACACAGAAGCACACGCGCATGAACATAAATAGAGAGGAGCCACAGCCAAGCAACCAAGCTGTGCCTATTGGTGGTGGCATAACATGCTGCCTCTTTCTGAACACACATGCAGACGCACACACTACCCACTAACATGAACTCAGTGAGTTACATGGATTTGGTGAAATGAACGGACATCAGGGCTGAAAAAGAAATATTCAAATGTAATTTACTCTCTGTGTGTGTGTGTGTATGTGTGCGTGCGTGTGTTATATACTGTCTGTGTGGGTTAAGGAGAGATAAAAGTAACCTTTACGAGCTATTAATGATTCAAAGCGTATTGGCAAATGCGAGTTTCTAGCCTAAAACCTCAGCGCCCCAGTCAATCCACCTTCGTTAAAGAGCAGCCTCGCTCCTCTTCAGCTGGAATGCTACCTGACCATGACCCCATCAGGCCTTAGGTAAGCTGTCATTTTGAAGCCACACAATGTCAACGTGTGAACATGTGTGCAGGCAGAGTTTCCTACAGGTGAGGCTGCACAGAAAACGTCGCAGAACCTGAGGGACATAAAGTGACACTAACAAACCACCACTAAAGTTGAGTTTTTGCGGTGGATTCAAGAAAAAAAATGTTGTCATAAACATCATAATGTTGTCATTTTGTTGAAAACATTTTTTTTTTTTTAAATCTGGAAGCACTGATCGTACCAAAAAGGAAGCGATTCTTGCTCCGGAAAAAAAAAACCCCTTGGTCCAGAACGCTTTCCCCATATTGTGTCAACAGCGAGATTGTGTAATGCGCCTCTTTATCAGTGCAGCCATCGTGGATCTCTGAACGCAACCTCCTGTCAGACCTGGCCTCAGCCCAGCCTGGAGCTATCTGAGTGGCCACGACCGGATGAAGACACCCTCCCTGAAATATATATTATCTCCTCTCGCACTCCTGGTCCGACCCTGCCCTGTCCTGTCCTCACTGGCGACACGACACCTTCTTATCCAAGTCTCTCACCACACACAAACAGCTCGTTCCCCTTACACACGAGCCGTCTGGCCTTGAAAAGATATGTTTTACTTCTCGCATACATGAAATTAAGAGTATATACAAAAAACAGTTTGACTGTATATTAATATTGTTTTTATTGTTTAGTAGACCAAACTAATGATGACATGTGTTTGCTCCCTATAATTTATACCAGCTGCAGAGCTCTATAAAGCTTATCACACTCTCACACACATACAGTACGAAACAGAGCGAGTGCTAGAGACACAGTCCAGCAGATAACCACATTAGTTAAGATGGATGTTCAAAGAAGTTTACATGTGGATTTGGTTGTGAAAGAGTTGAGGGGTTTTTTTTGTTATGAGAAGCTAACAATGCTTGTTCTTCAAGAAGGAGGAAAGTTAACTGTTTCTATTTTTTTTTTTGTTCTATTTAAATACTCTCTTTACCATTTTCTTGGTTTGAACTTGGAAGGGGAAGCGGGGAAATGTGAGGTTTTGCCCTCTGATTTAGCATGTTTACAGTCATGCAGTCATGCTGACATACTCTCTCTTGCTTGCTCTCTTTCCCACTCCCTCAGCCTGCCCTGCTCTAGTTTCTCCTTAGCAAAAACCCCTTCTTGTCCCTCTTCCTCAGGATCTGCACTCCTTTTTCCTCAATTCTTTCGACCACCCCAGCTCAATTTCTTCTTATTCATTTTCAAACAATCCTCCTTCTCTCTTTTTTTTCCTCTTCTCTTCTCTTCACCTCTTCTTTTCTCTTCTCGACTTTTATCTTCTCCAAGCACACGGGGCGACACGTTCCTTAGCTTTCCCCTCGCTCTGCTTTCTGCTCTTGCATACACATTCGTTGCTCACTGACACCCTGTTTAAAAAACAACCAAAGAGGCAGCCAATAAGAGAGAAACAAACTGTACAGTTGCCATCACCAGCACAATCACTTGTTTCTCTCTCTCTTTCTCCCTCTCTCTCTCTCTCTCTTTCTCTCTCTCTCTCTCCTCTCTCTCTCTCTCTCTCTGTCTCTTACTCCCCCCCATGTGTTCTCTCTCTCCAAAACTTACTTAAGAGGACAAACATCATGTGGTGCTGGTAAGAAAAGAAGACATTGTTGTACGGTGACTGTGAGTCTCTGTTAGTTTTTTATTTTTTCCCATTTCTATGTGTGAATGTCTGTGTTGGTGTCCAGGGATGTGCATTTGAGTGTCTTTCAATAAGGAGCGCTTTTGCTCTCTAATAATTACAACTCTCCATCCTTGCGTACATACATACATACATCCATGCACATACAAACAACACAAACTTTCCCATCCATCTAACAGCCGCCAGTCATTCTGAATCCAGTTGATGGAGAGGTGTGGGCTCTAAGCATCTATGTGTGTGTGTTTCTGTGTGCAAGCATGTGTGAGTATGTGACCGTGTGTGTGTGTGTGTGTGTGTGTGTGTGTGTGTGTGTGTGATATTGCTTAACTCACACAAAGACACAGCTTCTTATATGACTCCCAGCTGTGTGGACTTGGCCCACTAGACAGCCATCCAGCAGCCAGGAATGTTTGGTGTGCAACTCTACTGGAAAGCCCCAGCTACCCACACACACACACACACACACACACTCACAGCCTCCTCTGGAGACAACCTACTCCTCTGAGAAGGGGCAGACAGAGGGACGGGCCTCACCCCAAAGGAAGAATGGTTCAAATTCCACAGCTGATAGAAAAACACAGAGGAGTGGGACAGGAACTGATGTCAACTCTATCAGACCATCCCCCCACACCCACCATCTGTTCTCAGCTTGCAGTATAGGAAAAACGAAGAGGAAGGAACAAAAACATTAGGAAATATTCTACTCTTGTAGGCATTGTGGGTGTAGCTGAAAACTGGATTCTGTTTTGGCTGTTGTCAGAAATATCAAGTTTCCCCCTGTGCTTTGGCCTTTGTGTGCGTTAACATATACAGTAACTACAGCAGCCACTGTTTGGCTCTGAGTGACTCCACTCCTCAGCTATGCCTTCAACCTGGACTCACTCATCCAGGCTGCAGGTGGTGGAGATATTCTGTATTTGACCAAGCCCAGCAAACCAGACTTTTGCAAAGCACAAACTTTCTGATTGATTACTGTATGGCCAAAGAGAACCTTATTATAGTAAAGCAGACCTGGGCTTAGCCAAAAAAAGTTATGTAACGCAGCCTTTTTTAAATATTTCCACAGGGAAGAGTGTGAGGTACTTACAGTGAGATGATATTAAGATTGAGGCAATTTAAGTATGTTGGTATCATTGAAAAAATACAAAGTTGATTGCATATACTGTATAATAATAATAATTGTAATTATAATCACTTTTTTCATAAAAAATGTTTCCATACAAAGGTTAGATTTGTTTCTAAAATGTTATTACTATCATTCCGTATTGTAACATTGTGTTATATCCTTTGAATATCCTCTTGTGAGTACGCTATTTTTAACTCAATAGCTCTATACTTGAAAAAAAAAAAAAGACTAAAAGCATAACAGCCGATATAAATTGACTTGCCATACAATAAAACTGCCCCTAAAGTGCAGAAGCCATGTGTTTTATCAAAGTTTTGATGATTTTTTTTGTCTTGGGTTGACTGAAGTTGACACACCCAAATTCACTTTTTTAAACTTTAGTTTGTATAATGGGCCAAGCATTAAACACATGAGACGATAAGATGCGTTTTATAACTTCACAAGGTTTTGCAAATGTAGGCGTCAGACAAAAGACAGTCCAACTCTAAGATGCCTCACGGCGTCTCTTTTTTGGGTGTTTTCTCCCAAACATCTTTAAAAAAAAAATAAAAAATACTGTCCGGTGCAGAAGTAAAAAAATAAGCAAGTTCAACCTGTGGTTTGTGCAAAACAACACAGTGAACAACCCAAACTAACTGAACCGTTATGCAACCCTATAGCCTGTCTATCCACATGTGATCTGCCCTGGCCGTTGTTGCTGCGAGCATATGCTATAGGCTACAGTTTACAAGTGAAAACAGAGTATGTGTAATAATGGCTCCTACCTTTGAAAGACATTCACCTCTGGAATCAGCTCAGGTCTCTGTCCCCTCGACGTCCACTTTCAGTTCACGCCTCTCCGCTGCTCCTTTCCCTTCAGTTTATTCTGGGCTGCGCTCGTCTCTTGCTTCTCCCCAATAAACTGCAAGGCACAAACACATGCGATCACTTCAGAGCATTCCTCTGTATGACAACATCTAATCCTAACTCACATGTTTTAACACTTGCTCCGTGTCAGCCTGGACGTGAACGTCCTCAAATGATCGGTTCCGTTCCTAAATGCGCGTGTTTGGTGAGGATCTGCCAGAATTGACAGAAGAAAAACACTCCTGACTGTTGCAGCCGAGAGACGCCAGGAGGAATGTAATTACATGAAGACTGCTGCATATTGCAAAAGCAGCAGACATGCTCTTGTTTGCAGGCCCCCGCTCTTGTGCTGTGCGATCTGTCTGGGCTGGTGTCCGCCTGTGGTCCTGATGCGAGTTTTTTCCACGTCCCTTTGTTGTTTCTGTCACACCTACAAGGAGGGAGCACATGGAGGAGGGGACCCTTACCTCGACTTTCTTTTGTCTGTCTGTTTGTTTTTTACACAGCAGGGCTGCTCGTCAAGGCTGGATGAGTCTTTTTTTTTTCCTAAATAATGACTCGACTCTGACTTTACATCACATATGCACGATTTATTTTATCAGCTCGCATGCCTTTCACCCTCATCGCATTTGTCTGATCCGATCTCTGCTGATTTTTTTATTTCATTTGTTTTTTTTTTAAATATGCAAAAAAAAAAAAAAAAACATTTCTTTAAACATATCCTGAATCAAAAGTCCGTTTGCCTTTTCTTCCACCGCAACCATGTTTTTATCCTGGTCCCCTGTCTCACCAAATGTCTCGCCAGAAGTTTAGTTCTTGCTGGGTAGTGGGCTGACGCTGCTGTCTCTGTCTCTCCTCTCCTCCCCTTCTCTCGTTGTCTCTCCCCAGCGGTGGCAGAGCCCAGTTATGTTTCACTCTAGACCAGCCTTCATCCACAGCAGTCTATGGCAGCGCCTATCACCGAGCACAGTGACGACAGCCTTATTAGTAGTCACCACAGTGCCACACCCATCCATTCATAAAGTGGAGAGTGCCAGCCTCCAGGCCGGACAGTGCGCACGGTGTGGAGGTAGAAAAAGATGCATCATATTCCTATAGGGACATATATGGCTATGATATTCTCTTATCGACTCGTGTGTCAAATACGCCTCATATTTGTGTGTCTCCTATTAAGAATTTTATGGTGATTTTTTTTTTCTTGTCATACTATCTTATTAAATTCATGTCACAAGAATAAAAACCTTAGGCTTTGAGAAACTGTGATCACCATCTGACATTTGATATCAGTAATTAATTGATTCATCCAAAAAAATATTTGCATGATTATTAAAAAATATTCTTTAGTTGCTGCTTCATCCACAATACTATGTGACACTTTATGTACTGGGATATGGATACACATATTTACATAAGCTAATTGCTCAAGAGCACTGCAGGAGGGCTGCTGCTTAAAGCAGATCACACTGCTGACTTCATCGTGTCCACCTGCTGAACCTGCCTGCTTGTGCAAGGTTGCAGAACAGCATTTTTACACCTTTGTTTTTATCCTTACAAATACCCACCTGAATAAATGTTTTAATTATTTGGGTGGATGTACAAGTCTATTCAAGCGCTATTGTGTAGTATAGTAGGAACTGTTAATCATTAGTCAAACACCTGTGTGTGCCCTGTATGTGGTTTTTAGACGGTTTAGTTGCCCAGCTTGTGCTGAGTCTCTTCAATGTTAACATGTAGATATTTCTATAAATTCCAGGAAGATTAATTGTTTTGAACACATTCTTAAGATTAGTTTTTGGGCATTTTTTTTGTTGTGCCTTTCATTAGTAGAGCCAAAGATATGGCCACGGGTCAGATTTAAACCCAGGCCGCTTCTAAATACGCAGCCTTAATACATGGTGCACACACTCTATTAGATGAGATATGGGGGTCTGGTCAAACTCTTCTGACACTGATACCCAGGAGATGGCCTGGTAAAACCATAGCATCTCCTCCAGAACGATGTACTCAGTTGTCATATACTGACAATAGCCAGACAGCTTGTGTGAAGCTTAGAGACTCTTAGTGTTTTCAAGGTTTTGTTGAATTCTGTTATGGAGATCTAATCAAGTTACAAAATATCAAACTTCTTCTCAGAAACAATCAGGGACAGGAGCTCAATGTACAAAATGAAACGAGACAAAAAAAAGCACTACAATTCAGTCTCCAGTGTCGGCTTGTTTATTTGAGCTGTCAGAATTATTGTTTTGGAATTAGCTTTTATCAGCATTTCCAAAAAAAAAAAAGTATGTTCTCTGTGTATACATGTAGTCTGTCTGGAACTTGGCAAAAGCATAAATGTCAGGCTTGGGCTGTGAGAGGCCCCCTGTCTCTCACAGATTCTCTCAAAGTCCTGCTCAGCCAAGCATCTGAAACAGCCATTGTCCTGTGCAGGGAACGGTGAGACCTGCCCAGGCTTGCTCGTATCTCAGCGTGAATGCAAGTCCTAAGCAACCACCCTCAGGCTGGGGCCAGCAGGCATCTGAGTCATCACACATACAAACAGATGCACACTCGCCAGCATAGATGGGTGGTGGAACATCATGCTGTAGCCATGACATGGATACCGTTGGGATGAACTACTACTGTGAGTGCTTCATATCTATTCTACATACTTTGTTTCCTGTGTTCTGCTGACATTCAGTACGACACACTGAAGGTCATATGACTGTACGTGTATTCAGTCCGTCCACTTCTCTGCTCTCATTATGCTCTTGGTCCCCTCTCTTCTTCATGCCGCACACAGGTGTACCGGACCTTTATCTCAAAGTGTCTTGAACAGCACATTTCCACTGCCAGTGGCCTCTGCTATAGCACTACTGAGGCAGCCATATGGGCACAATAGGGGCATAATGGGTGCGTCCACATGGTTCACCCCTCTCACTGTCAGTCTCTCTCCTGAGGGGCAAACTGCTGATTCCAGGGGTGAGAAAGGCCTACGTCGGCTGAATTTGTACAAACAAACACAGCACACAGCACTCAACACAGACAAGCACATGCACACACATAAACAAACAATACAAAACTGACCCATACACACACACATACAAAACGATGATCTTTGTCCCCGCTCAGATCGATTTCACTCAGCAACTCTGTCCCCTCCACTGTGCTATGTTAGGAGCCACAATGGCCTTTGACACCAGCCATCGAATGACCACAATGACATCTAACTTTGGCCGCTGGCTGAACACAATGGGCCTCTCTTCGCCTCAGAGCTTCTGCTATTCTTCTGCCTGATCTCACAGACAAAGCAGTGTTACAGAAGTACCAATTGAGCTTGAACAATTGCTCACAAAGGAGGCACTGACTTGGTGTTTCCAGGGCCTCTTGCCAAGTGTACCACATTCTGGGCAGTGTGGTGTGAAGGTAAATCGGCATCCTACGCAGCCACGCTCAGAAAGATGATTACAATTGACTTTGTGTCACAGCAATAGTTGAGGTTTTCCAATTGATATGAGCCACAGTGTCCGACTCTGGTTTAGTTTGTTAAGTGATTTGTTTTATGATATGAATTACAATTTATGAACTGTCTCAAGAAAAGATAATGGAGACATTTTATTAAATAATTTTTTTACATACATACAAAGTTATTTAGAATACTTGCGCCTATCAGAATAAAAGTAATCCGGGGGATTCTTACTGTTGAATGTTGAGTGCTTGTAGCATTTCTTTTACCATCGTGTCAGTGGAACAGTTCTCAGATGTTCTGCTTTTATTCGTACAGTGACAATCTGCTTTGAGGTGAAGAGGGGCATCGACATGTATACTTATATTTAAACAAAATGAAATGTAATCTAATTCAATGTAATTCAATTGGAAATCTGATTTCAAAGATAAGATAAAAGAACAAGACAGATACATTGTATGTTGATATTTTTCAACTATACACATCCCAGAACAAAACAGCAAATTTAACTAAAATTAAATAGTAACGACTGGGAGTCAGAGACAGAATCCACAACCTCCTACATAATAATCAACTACAGGTCCCCAATCTGATCTACCAGGAACTGACCGTTTGTAAAAAACCCTCTCCAAGAAACTACAACACCCTCCTTCCCTGCTGTAGTAACTCCTAGATTGGTGCTATGCAGTTTTAGTTTTTTTTTTCTGGTAAATTCTCTTAAGGCATATGTTTTCTGTACCATGTTCTTATGTGGTCTATATTTACAGTATGTTGTGCATTTGTATATGCTACATTTATGTCTCTCAAACAAATGCTGTTTGACCCCACCAGGTTTGTGAAGATTACTTTTCCTATTTGTGGGTATGTTGTTCATTCACATATGCACACTTTGTGCATGTGCATATGTTTAGAGACCTCAAAAAAGCAGGGATTTGTGTAATTCTTTGTGGCAACTGAGAGCCCAGATGTCACTTTGTCAGTGTGGACAGAGATCAGAGAAAGGATGACATAACCCCGACCATGAGTTTATTTCGAAATCTCTCTGTGCATTCATCCACCTCCATCATGGGGTGCCATCTAGTCCAGCTCCCACCCAGTTTTGGGCACCTGGCCTCCTTGGCCCACTCTACGGGCTGTTTGTGTCCCACTCGGGTGTCACTTAGGTGCTATGAATAGACACTGGCGTATGCTCAGTGCTGTCAGCTGGGCATTGGCACGTGTGGCTCATGTCAGCACGGCGGCAACGCAATGCTCCTAACTGGCGTCACTGCACTGACAGCACATTCGGGTAGCCATGGAAACAGGGATGAGCACAGCTACCTCTGCCCCTGACATCCATTGGTAGTGTTTTCAAGACACACTCTGATCTCTTTCTCTCTCTCTCTCTCCATTTCTTCCTGTCTGCCTTTCCCCGTCTTTTTCCTGCTCTCTCTTTCTTTCTGCTATTTTCTCTCTCTCTTTCTTATTGCTTCCTTTTTCTTCTCTCTTTCCTTCTTGTTGTTTCTCTGTCTCTTGTTTACATGACTTATGACGCTCAGCGGGGAACTGGAGGTTTGAGATTCCACCCAGAGGGCTTTATATTCATGAGCTGTTAAAGTCTCTGTCATTGTTGTTGTCATCGCTCTAATGAAAATACTGGAACACACCCATCAGCTGATCATATTGTATTTATGCGAGGTGTTGGCCTTTAAGCCTTTGGATTCTGTATGTTCGTGCGTGCGTGTGTGTGTGTGTGTGTGTGTGTGTCTTTAATAGTCTCCTCACCGGTGGGTCAATGGCCAGAGCAGGAGCTTCTTCAGGTCCTAAGTACATGAGGTCAGTCACGTCTCTCTTCTCCTCTGACTTTCTCTCACAGCCAAACTTCTCTCTCTTTTCCTCTCCCTCCATCAACAGAGGCATGCGGTGTGGGAGTGACTGGCCTGAATGGAAACGTGTGTGGGTCACTGCGTTTTTCACGGAGGTCCGACAGCTTTCTCAGGACAAACGAGCAGATTGCAGTGTTTGTACTTCTGCTCCATTTACCACATATCATTTACAGTGTCCTGGCTGGCAGGCAGGAGGCCAGATGGGTGGAGGGGACAGGTGCTAAGCAAATACAACAAAACTAAAACACAGGAGTTACTGAGCAGCTGCATCCCCTGCCTGGTATAGTAAATGTTACTCCTGAGAGTGTGTGTGACGCAGAACCCTGTTTTCAGAGTTCCACTGCTTTATATCAAAACAATGATAATCCTCCTTCTTTCCAGCTTTTCCTGTTCTTGCTAAGCATTGTCATCATGATTACATACTTTATGATTTGAGCAAAACTCTTTGAATGATTTGGCATTACAAGCATTGTTCTCATCGGCATTATCAGAAGAGCTGAGTTCATCTAAGGAGACTATTGACTGTAATAGGCATACCAATACAACAGTCAGAACCAGAGGCAAGACTCATAACTTGTTTCTTTCTCGGCCTCGCTCTCTCATACACCACGTGCGAGTATTGTTACATGATACTTTGATGCACACTTTTCAAAGGAGTCGTTTATATCTCATGGAAGGCTGACTGTAAGTACTTGCCCAGTGAGTTTAGCAAGAATACAAATTAACAAGCAATAATTCAATCAGAGCCAGGCCACTCTGACTTCTAGGGTGTGTTAATGTATGTGTGTGTGTTGTTGGTGCATGGGCAATAATGGAAGGAGTGACAGAACAGCTGGAGGAATGGGGTAAAGGGGTCCAACTCATCTGTTCTGATATGAAAACTTGTGTTATTTGAGCCTTTAAGAACTACTAATTAAGTAGTAGTAGTAACTGCCGAATAAATAGTTCGCAAACACAAGGGTTGTCTTTATGTTTACCATGCAGAATACTAGCAGTTTACAGTTCCAAATTCTTAATAAATAATGTTGTCGTTAAAGTAGAGATTTATGGCAAAAGAAGGCGTGAAGAGCCAGGGAAACTCAAAACATATAGAGGTTATGGAAACGTTATGGATTATAAACACAGTGTCGAACAGTAAAATACACGTCATGCTCATACTTGGATGCAGCCGGGTGTGAATGTGTGGCAGAGCATTGCTAGAAATGAGCTGCTGAGTCACCATACCACTGCTATAGAAAAGGCTACTCAAACAACGATGAATGAAAAGTATGCACTTCAACTATACTGAAAAAGATTCTCTGAAGAATGAATTTGACATTTTAAGTAGATCCATTTTTGTTTCACTAAAATGTCCGGTCCTTGGACTGTACTTTCATAGACTGAACTTTGCTTAACTTCTCAGAACAAAAGCTGCCTTGATTACTAATGAACTCTGATCCAACCACTAACACACACATGCACACACACACACACGACACATGCACACCAGAGCTGAACTGAAGACCCTCTGTTGAAACACAGCAGGTGCTTTATGAAACTGCCCTCTCTGTGGTGCTGTTAGGGTAATATTAAAAATCAACCAGTTTCCTTTCTTTTGTACCTGCTTTAAAAATATAGAAAGGGATATTGTTATAAAGTCACCAACCTCGTTTTTTTTCCCTTTACCACAGATTAAAAAAAAAAAAAAATGATAAAAGCACTCTTTTGTTTCTTGGCTGTTGAACACGGTGCATCTTGACACTGTGATGAATAAAATGACTATATGTTCCGCGTCTGTTTTCAGTTGGTGCACCAGATAACCTCTGTGTGACGTTTCTACAGTGTTAGTTTGCCTGGGCTTTCTCAGTGGCTGCCAATTAGGAATGGTGTGTGCGCACTGAGGTGAATGCCAAGTTGGTGGACTCATAAACTCTCTCTCCCTCTTTTTCTGTCTGACACACACACACGCACGCGCACACACACGCACACACGCCAACAAGCACACACACCCACATGCCTACTGTATGTTCCCGTGCAGAGAAACAAAGAACACAAAAACTCCAATGTTTGATGGAAATGTTTATGTATTTCAAATTAAGGTTGTGCCCTGAAGACGCCCATTCATCTCGTTCACATTAACCCTATTAGCAGTCTCACTGGCAGAGCACGGAGCATATGGGTTGCAAGGATATTGCTGTTATTATTACTGTGACTCTATTTTGAGACTCAATAACTCTATTAGGTAATGAGACGGATCTTTATGTGTGATAAAGAGTGGTTGGGAATGAACAAAAAAACACATTTTGATCAGTTTAATAAAGCAGATGTCTACAATTGACCATGAGAATGATTTGTTATATTTTGTTATATTTTTCTGAGTGGAATAAACAGTACAAAGCGTGTGTGTCTAGCTTTGTCTCACACTTAAATCTATTATTTAGATGATAAATCCTCTTTTACTGAAAGAAGTGTTTGAAAACAAATGATCACTGATCATATTATGTACTATAAAACAGTAAATATCAGCCAAAACTAAACTAAACACGTGCTTGTGCACAAACACACACACACACACACACAATTGTACACAGACACACTAATTCAAATCTGAGACAAGACTGATTTTTATGTGGAAGACTGTCTAGAAAGTAAATCCATCATCACTTAAATGGCGCCATCTGCACATACGGCCACATACACACATAGGGATAAACACACACAGACACACGCACACACATTAACACACACTTCAACGTCAGCACATTAACGTCAGACAATCCAAACAGTGCCCAGTGCTAGGCAACCATGCCATCCCTGTGCAGATGGCAGGGTCTGATCATGTTTATTTTACTCTAATCTAATGCACTTAAGTCCCATTGCTTACCCATGCCTTCTAAATGACGTTACTGGGGATATGCAAATGTGTGTGTGTGTGTGTGTGTGTGTGTGTGGAGAGAGGTCAGGGGGGAGTAACTAATCGCTGTTGTATAATGGAGTATACCTAAATGGTCAGTGTTCACTTAACCCAGTGTTTTTTAACAACTTAAAACTATTCTTATGACCAAACTTGTCGGAAAAACTAAAATAAAAATTTAAATAAATCTTTTGACGAGACATTCAACTGCCTTTTCATTCAGAATCATTTCAACCAAATCCGACAATATGGCAGATGCACCCCTATCTTTCCTTCATCAGTGGAGCCTCGACTTGTCTTCTCGTGAGCCGAAATTTCTAGAGTAGATTTAAGATACAGTGAGTCAGTCCATACTGTATGTTGAGACAGTTTGCCCTAAACCAGGAACCCTCATAAACAGCAAGGGTGGATTGTCCTGCTGTGACATGTGTGGGTGTGGTTTTCCATGTTACAGTCTAATGATGTACAGAAGCTGTGGCTGCAGCGGTGGGTGGGTTGGAATTGGCTGAATGATAATGTAGTTTGTAGCAATGAAATAGAGCTAAACCGCTACACCGCTATCAACCCATTTCTGTCGTGAGTGCGTGTTTGCTGACTGGATAATTGCCAACGTCGTCAGGCCACTTCAGTCACTCCACATTCCAATTATCATAATCACCATGGTGACATCACAGATATTTACACACCCTTTCTCTCTTCTTCTTTCACGTTGTTCTGCATACCATTTGACCATGTCATTCGCACAGAATAATTCAAGTTAATATGAAAATAATGATTCACTGTAACCATCCATAACTACGGCAATTATACAAGCTGATTTGACTCAATTTAAAAACAGTCTAAAACGAGCAAATTGAATTTAATTTTCATTTAAAGCAGCTATAATCCATATTTTTATTAGAGTGTAAAACAAAAAGCCAAAGGGGTTAAAGGGGTGATTCGAAGTGATGGACATTCCAAGAAATATCACCTGAATCTGCAGTTCCCCTTGGCTTACGAGCTTTATAACAAGTTTTAACTCATTGTTTAGTTGCCCAGCCCGTAACTTTCTTGATTTGATTCACCGTCACTGCTCTCATAGTGTCGTCTTCAGCTGCAGCAGACAGTTTTCAGCTCAAAAGTTTTTAAAACTCACTGTAAACTGCCAGCTCATGTGCTCATAGTGTAGCATTTAGTGGCTAAATAGCCAGATATTTCCCTCAGGAATTGGTGGAGACCAAAAACAGAACTAAAAAAGAATGTTTGTGAGACTTGCATCTGCCAGGTGGCGAGAAAACCAACTCCAAAGAAATGATAATGTTGCTCTGTAACTGCTAGATGTGTAATTAGCAACCATTTGCCATATGTCAACGTTGCGTTCACAATTTGTTTCCAGTGCTTCAAAGTAGCCAAAGAAAGTCAGTTATTGCTGGTTTGAATCAGAAAATATCTCATGCAGAGTAAATTGACAAGACTAAGAATCTCACCAGGCATTTAATACCAGCTTTTGTTGCTTTTACCATACAGTGCCAGGTTTTCAACGCTACGGAAACATTCAATTCCACTATGCTGCAATCATGGCATATATATATATATATAGCTATTTTCTGATCATTTGCAAATGTTATTTGACCTAGTTCTGGTTTGCACCTCTATGTCTGCGCATATGTCAGTCAGCAGTGACACTTTTTCAGGTCTGTCAGTATGTAGTACCCCCACCCCCCACCCACCTTCTTCTCATTTCAGTGTGTTTAAAATGGAAGGTCTATTTATACAGCATGTCTACAGGAGCTGGTTTCCTGGTTGCTTCGTCAGAGATCTGGTCTGTCTGTGACAGCAGGCTGGAGGGGCTTTAGGCTCTCCATCCCCCCTGGTGAGGCTCTATCCCAGTAGGCTTAGCAGCACAGGCATAGGCAGCTGCCACAAGGCTGGCTGGGCATGGGATGAATTGCTCTTTCTCCACCAGAATAATGAAGAAGCACACAAACAAACAGCCTAAAAGATATTCATGCTGTGGTGATCACAAACACACATACAGATACTTACCACACCCACTAACACTTAAGGTCATAACTGGCCCTGATGGACGAACTTGTATTGCGGCATGGTATTTGAGAATTCGGGCTTGGTCGATACCCATGTACAGTTGTGCACTTATCAAACTTGTTTTGTCGGTAAATCCACTTTATTTAATAAGAATGCGAGACTTCGTTACATGCCTTAATAGCTGGGCAGCTTAATAAAAGGCCAGTCCTTTAATAATGCCATGATGACTTCTCAATGACTCTTATTCATATTATGAACACAGTGTGTTGATCTGTGATTTATTAAAGTGACACATCAGGGACACTCGGGGGTGCTTTTGTTGAAGGTCTTTCAGAATCTATTTTTGTCAGGCCTCCGTCATTAATGAAGTATTTCAAAGTATCTGCTGGGGAATATTAGAAGGGGAATGCTGCTCTATTGCCATTATTACTTGATACACATGCACGTACACGCATGCATACACACTCCACATGGATTTACATCTATAAAACAGTTCATGTTGAGGCCTGATCTCCCAAACAGTGTGCGCTCAGCTGTGTGTAGCACCTAAGAGCTGACTATTGACAAGTATTGTAGCAGCACACAGCATTAGCAGCCCCGGGGCTGTGTACGGGACGAGAGCATCACACAGAACTATTGACTTAGTGAACAAGGAATAAATGTCTGCTGTTGTTTGTCTCCACATGTTTTTTTCTGTGAAAATTGATGTCATATTCCCCTCTACTCTCAGCTCTTTTAATCCTTTGTCTCATTCATGTATAACTTTTGAACAACCTTTCCCTTCCTCTGTACTGTTCCAGTAAATTGTGTAATCTCAGAGTCATTTGGGACCTCATATCGACAGCGTAGTCCTCCACTGACTCTCTCCAGCCAGTGTAGTTTGTCACCCCACCCCAGGGCAGCAGGGAAGCATGACACAAAATGACACACTGAAAACCGATTGATTCCATGAAGACTTTGTGCATTCATGTTACTGTAGTGCATGTTTATGCTTTATAATTCACCCGGCCATCAGCATTAATGTTGTGTGTGTGGGTTCAAAACAGTCTTGTCAGTTGATGTTATGCCACCAGTGTTGACCGCAAACCAGAAAACACCAGAAGTCTGGGATTCTATACACACTTCGCCCTAAACTGACAAACAACACACAATTCCTTGCTGACCTGATTCTTCTTATCTTGTCACGATAAGGTGGGTGGGATTACAATGACAGCTGGTTACCTGACGTGAACTCACGTGACCTGTGATAAAGAAAACCAGATTTTAAAGCCGAGTTGGCAAGATTTGTTTTCAGTGAAGGCATTTTCAGCTCACCTCAACAGATCCTGGATCTCTGCTGTACTTTGGGATGTTTTGTCTCGCGTTGATTTTGCACAGTAATTCTGAAAGATTGATTAATGGTGGTAATTAGGTTGCATTTAGCTCAATAAAGGCCTTTCTAGTTCATCAAGTCGATTTCTAGGAAACAGAGAGACCTTCTGTTTCCACTGTAACTAGAGTGAGGCTCTCTATTTACCAAATGTTGGTGCCTATTAACTATAAAAAATAAAGTGTAAGAAAAGAGCGTTAACAAATACATCATAGACATCATAGACACAGTTTGAAAAGAACACACTTTCCTCAAAATGTGGATGTCTTTTACCGTAATAGAAAATTATAATGAAACAAAAAGAAATACGTCGAAGCAAAAATCGAATTATAAATTGAAGTGTGTTACATGTTAGACTGTGGACATGACTGGAAGAGAAGAGATAATACATAGAGAGAGAGAATAATAATAAAAAGCATTTATGACCTTGATGTGCCCTACAGTTGACATGAGTGACCTGTGGTCTGCACACAGTATCCAATCATAATTTTGGGTTTGTCGAATAGTCTGTCATCAGTCCATAACTTTTAAGCAACTCCACCCTGTCCTGAATTGAAATCTGTTTGCGCTACACAGTCATTGTCCTGCTCAAAAATAGATAACCAAACAGCTCCATCTATTGGTGTATTTGTGAAATGCTAAATAAAACCCAGATACAACAGCCTTCTTTATAAAAATGTTTACTGGTACAGTTGTTTGAAACATTAATTATGTCAGAAAAAATTATAGACATTTTTTACAACATTTTAAAGCTACATTCATATACATGTAAATAGGTGTGCACTTTGTACATAAAATATGTATAGAAACTTTAACACATTACTTTTGAATTATTTTGTTATACTAATCTCCTTCAAAACTTTGTAGATATAGAGGACAGAAATGCCATGAAACAATATTATGTTAAATACCCGATCCTTGCGGAATATAAACCTGACTTTAACCTGGGCCCTTATGACACTGTCCCCCCTGGATCATGTTTTCTGGAAAAAAAAATGATCCAGATATACATGATCTCCAATATACATAATTCACATTCATATACTTAGCTTCAATGAAAGCAAAGTCCTAAGACTGGGTGTAACGGATAATCTCACTCAGGTCGTAGCCTGTCACTGCAAAGGCATAACCATCGCCGTCACAGAACTTGGCGCCACAGATTTGTGTGTCCGTCACACACTCATTGTGCAAATGGGCAACCTAAGAGGAAATGAGGAAAACACAGTCAGGGTCTCATTGAGACTAAGCATAAGTTAAACCTGGAGGAATCGACAAGAAAGTGTGCCTTGATTCTGAACGTATTGAGAAAATAAGTTTTGTATTCTGTTTTGGGTCCAGTTACCTCCACGCTGAGGGACTCTGGTTTCACTGTCAGGTGCCACACCCTGACCAGAGAGTCCTCGGCAGCAGACAGAAGCTACAGCAAAAGCAAAAGCAAGGGTTATGAGATATGCCCCAAAAAATATTTGAGATACACTTTAACATGCTTTAAAGCTAAATAAACTTGCAATTTATTTAACTAATAATCGTCTATAACATCTACGAATCCCTTTTTCTCGTTATCTGTGTTTGCCATTTCAAAATGATAAATGCCAACACAATAAACTGAAGAAAAAAAGACTTTCATTTGGTTTATACAACTCACCAGCCCAGAAAAAGGAGCAATGTCCAGTGAGTATATCCAGCGAGCGTGGGCGTTGACCTCAGCATGCAGGATTCCCGTCACTGCCTCATAGAGACGAATCTGGCCTGTGCCGTAACCTGCCACCGCCGTACCTTTCCACAACTTCACCGATGTGCAGCTCATACTGAGAGCAGTGAGGTAGATGGAGGAGGATTGCCATCAGGGAAATAAGGGAAAAGATAATGGACATTAGATTAGAGCCAGGAGAGGAAATGAATAAGAAACAAAGGACAGTGGAACGTAACATAATGTAGAGTAGCTAGGTACAACAATGCATGAAGAAAAGATCAAATGGAAATTAAGAGAAGTAGATGAGGGATCATGGAGTCTCACCATAGGTCACTTTATTTAAAGCTCAATCTTACATTGTACACCAAAAATGACAATACTATATAACGCAATATACATCTTACTCAAAGCCAGGGATGTTGTTGAACCTCTGAAATGTCTCCCCAGACTTCCACACACACAGGTTGCCCCTATCATCTGCACTTATTAGATCAGCTATGCACTCCTGAGGGAAGGGAGACAGCAACAGAATGGATGGGATTATATATTAGATCAAGCAGTCATTTATTTAGATGTATGTATGTCTGTCATTCATGGAAAAGTTAGAGCTGTCCCATATCAACAAAGGTTCAGATAGACAATGAACAAGCACACACACACACACACAGACACAGACAGACAGACAGACAGACAGACAGACAGACAGACAGACAGACAGACAGACAGACAGACAGACAGACAGACAGACAGACAGACAGACAGACAGACAGACACTCACACACACACACACACACACACACACACACACACACAC
>CALSCE010010657.1:15496446-15538748 GCA_943593645.1 Bovichtus variegatus | reverse complement strand
GAGGCCATGTCAGTGATGGACTTTTTGTGCTCCTTCAGGACGTCAGACAGGGTAATATTACTTCCTTTACTGGGAACATCGAATACTAGAATGGCACCAGATGAAACGCCTAGAGAGAGAAAACGAGACGATGGACTGTAGACTTTTGCCCTGTATTTCGAATATACTGTACATGAATATATTCCACTGGATACTTAGCAGCAAAGTGGACTGGAGTGACTCGAGTCACAAATTTGGTAATTTTGCACTCATCTTGACAAAATCAAAATGGACTTGCAACTCGACTTGGGCTTTAAACACCAATGACTCGTGAATTCAGTTGGACTTGAGCCCTTTAACTTGAAATACTTATTACCTTCCCCTAAGCCCAAAGACTAAAATGTATCTTATTTAAAAATCAAAACAATTCATGACTTCCCTTCATTTCCTGAATCAACTCATGTTAAGACTATTCATTCCCAGCAAGATGACACTTAATTCTCCAGATCCACTTTGTTTGAATAAAAAAAGAAGGTTTCGTTTCAGTACAAGAACTATGCAGAGGTCAACAAAAAACTAATTTCAGTATGCAAAACATGCCGGTCGAAAATGGCCTTACCTTTGGTAAAGAGAACATTATAACTTGTTTCGGACTCAAAACTTAAGGTTTAGGATTTGGGACTTGCCAGTATTGACTTGTTTTGACTTGGGACATGAGTGCAAAGACTTGAGACTCACTTGTGACTTGCAAAACAAATAAATTGATCCCATCTCTTGTACTTACCCACACATATATAACTCCCCACTGCTGATATCCCTCGAGCAAACACGGCCTGAGCTGGGACACAAATAAGCTCTGTGAGTGCGCAAGATTTTGCATGAAACTCTGGATTAATGCTTTTCTCTCACACACAAATGCGTGTTTGCACAAATATGCATATATGAACATGTGTATAACTGTGCAGGCAAAAAGAAATCTGTAGTATCTATGAATAAACCTGACAAAGAAGAAAACGATTGCACAAGTGTAGAACGTCTTCCCTGCCTTTTGTGATTGTGTAGATATAATAATGTAGGTGTAGATGTCTGAAAATAGTTTATTTAAATATATTAATCAGGTCCTCCAATTGATGCTTTTAATTATGTTTGTGTTATGAGGATTGATCAACTAAACTGAGACATTTCTGGGAACAACAAAGTTTATTTGTGTCTTATTCTATTGTATTATATCACTGTATCATAACTTAGCGTATTGCATCATATTATATATTGAATCTTTTCAAAGTTTTCATGCAAATAATTGAGACAGGTTAGTCTTTGAGTGCCCACATGTGTAGCAAATCCACAGTTTATATGCAAGTTTACCTGTAGGTGTTTCGGGAGTATCCAGTGCATGCCAGTACACCATGGTGGAGCCATCAGATTCATAAATCTAAAACAATGGATTTAAATGAAAGTGAAATGCTGCAAAAACACATACATTAATGCTTTTGTTTAGATTCACATGTAAAAAAAAAACACTCAATGACACACTTTAGTCTAGACATACAGGCTAGATAAAACCACAGCCACTATAAGTATACGAGTAGCATAAGTGACATTGCCTCCTCCAAAAACAGAAAAACTCACTTGGATGCCTTTCTGAGAGGTCACCACCAGCAGATCACGAGAGGACAGAGCACAAAACGCAGCCTGTTACAAGAAAACACAGGATTTTTTTGAATGTTATGATAGAGTAAAATGCATAGTTTGCCAGAGCAAAAGATAAAATAAGGCAATGTTAAAAAAATTATCATTTTATATCTGACAGCAACCTATTAAAGAATGTATTTCCCATCAAGCTTTTTTAAGTGTTTGTGAGATGGTATTTGTTATTATTGTTTTAGCACTATACTCAAAAACATTGGAATGGAAATTAAACACTGACTATGATTATGTGCTTACTTTCAACATTAAAAGTGTTTGAAGGTGTATGCATGCATATTGGATTTGCCGCCCTCTTTACACATAGTCCACTAACTTTAGAACAATCCAGTAGAGCACTGATCCTAAATATACATAGAAGACAGCCGACACGTTTTAAAGGGCAGCCTTGCCCTCAAGGAGCATCACCAAGGAAGACAGTCTGCAGATGGCTATGGTTCACAGACTTTATCCATTTACTGACTTTAAGTTTATTTCAATGCATGTGAACTTCTCCAATCTCTGTATGTCCCCTAAAATTGAGGAACAGTACAAACGGGGCATGAATTCCCAAAGTGTCCATCTGATTTGAATACACTATTTGTGATCGCTCACTGCAGAATTGCACAGTGGCCTGACCTGCATGATGAGCGACGTGCTTGTGGCGACATTAGGCTCCTTGGACTGCAGCTGACGGTGGGAATAGTTGAGGCCGTCCCAGGACGCGCTGACCATGTTGACCACGTTAGCATGGACCACCGTGAAGTAGGTGAGGCTCCGCGGGGCGATCCGTAGCACGCCCAGGTTGTTGTACAGTGCCGAGGCGCTGTTTTTGATCTGGATGCTCTTCTCTTTGTGATACATTGAGCCGTCTTATCTTAGCAACGCAGTTTTGTTGAAATGCCAGTAGGCGATCTGATGTCAATCTAAGAGAAGACAATAAAGGTCATCACAACAAGATGGAGGTTTAATTAAATTAGAAATTTCATTTAAACACAGCGTTATTTGGCAGCAATTGTCAACGCTAAGTACATAACATTAGCAGCAAGCTAACCTATGTTAGCGAAAAGCCAAGTGCAATAACGCAGCGTAAATAAAAGAGGACCGCGTTAGTTTTGTGGGACAAATTGCGCATGCTCTTGCTTCAGATTACATAACAACTGGCCCAGCAGCCATTAGCTTTATCGTAATCGACCATAACATATAAAGTGAACTTGAACGAAGCAATTGTTCTACCTCTTCTTGAAAGCAACAGGATTACCTCCGCGTCGTCCGCAGCCATAGATACAACGCCACCTCTACGTAAAACGTCATCATCCGTGCGTCGTCGGTTGCCGGGGCAACTGTAGACTACACGGAAAAGGGGGTACAAAGAAGAGTGTGTGGTAAGGTTGTAAACAGACTTAAGACGCTAACGTTATAACAGTGATTATTTGTAAGCAGTAACCTATACACGGCGGTGTAACGTTAGCCATTTTAACCGTGAAGCTATAATTAGTTTACCTAAAATGAAATGATACACAGTACCTGTCAGGTGTATCCAACGTTAGCTAACTCAACCAACTGGCAAAATAACTTTAGCTTGCTAGATAATGTATGACTTGTTTCGATTGAAGAGTCAATTAAATAGTGTGAACAATGGTCAACATATTTGAAATGACACTAAATAAATATGTTGTTTAATGGTGATGTAAACTGGAAGAATACTGTGGTATTTTTGTGGAACGTAATACCGTCCTTGTATTACGTTTCACAAAAAATAACACAGTGTACTTCCAGTTACAAAACGTATTGCTTTCTTAAGTTAGCATGACAGTTAGTACACATGGTTATTTCTTAATTTCTGCATTAATAACACAACAGAATACATATACATATACGTACATATACATATGTACATAGAAATATTTGGCATTTAATTTGATACGTAATTGCTCCCCAAAAGCTGTTATTTTTGGAAGTTCTGATAACGTTACAGCCTGTGATCCTACAGTGACTTCCTGTTTAATCCGTTGTTTGCTTTTAACTGGGTGTCACTACACGTTTTCTAGCAACCCATTCGCACATTAAAATAAAGTCTTCACTAGCTAAGACATTTCATAAGTTCTAATGGTGCAACTCGATGTAATGAAATCACTCGTTTTAAACTAGCTAGTATTTACTAAGGACATAAGGACTTTACACACAATCTTTAGTGTGTTCCTCTCACACATTATTGTCCAAATTCGTTATTTACTCTTCAAATTCTGCAAGGAATTAGTAATTAGTCAGCAAGAGGGTTGTGTTTGAATACAAGTCCTGTAAGGATTCAGGGCATTATAGTTTTACATCAAAGTTAGGCGGTATTAAAACTGTCAAGTGTGATTACCACCACCAGAGTGTGCTAATGTTTAACAAATGAAATTTTCACAGCAACATGCCAACTGATGTTCTAAATAAATCAAACTTTTTATCATCACAAACATCTTGGGTTTTTGGTTCTGTCATCCATGTTTTTTTCCCATCATTTGTGTTTCATATTTCACACCAGCCTCTGAGCCAAGATGCCCCGCTCTGCAGCCAAGTCCCAAGCTGACAAGCGAACACGGAGGCCATCTGTGCAAGTGAACACACCTCCAACGCAGGACCTGGAAGTGGAAGATATTATCCCTGGTCGCTTAACTCAGGCCCAATGGATGGAAATGTTGAGCCAGGAAGATGCAGATGAGACAGTGGGGGAGATCATGGAGGAGCTGTTGAGCAAGGTCATGGAAGGCTGTTTCAAAGTGTACATTGAAAGACAGGTATAACTGAAATGTTATATTTTGATTTCACTTCAATGTGAACATCATCTTACTGATCTACTCTCATTGAGAGACTAATACAAGTATTTATCTTGTTGTCACCAATTTCATCCACACGTACATATAACGTCCATGATGTTACCTGTTTTTTCCCCTTAAGCTAGCACCTTTCTCTGCATCCTGGGCCAAGAGCTACCTCACACAGATCCTAGAGTGGCAAATCATGTGCCCAGATGAAGGAGAAGGACCAGAGGAAGCATCTAAAACAGAAGACTCAGAGCCTTTGCCAGCAACTTCAGATTCCTGGGTTCAAGGATGTGCACCTGTTGTAAATGCTACCCCTCGACCTCACCCTGCCCCACAACAGGTACCCTTGATATGTCTCTTCTGCAAGTTTTCTCTTTAAATTTCAACCAAGAGGTTATCAGTATCTACAGTATATCTATATCTCCATATTTGTTTCTAATAGGAGGCTGACGTTGGCCAAGTCCCAGTACAAACAGAGCCAAGAGTCAACCAGCAATGTAATGTTATGGCCCCAACAAACAGCTCTCCAAAGCAATCTGAAAAAGAAACAAGTCCCAGGAGGCCTGTCAGTTACGAGTGCTATAAAGTGCTTAGTCCTCACCCCCCACCAAAGATTGATCTGAGGAAAAAGCAGCAGGTTAATTTACCTCCCAAGGCTGTTCCAGGCAAAGTACTGCCTCCCCTGTCCTGTTCTGCAGAAAAGAAGGATGTGGAAGTAGAGGGTAAAGATTGGACACATTGTGTTTATAAACACACGACTGGATCATTATATCAGCATAAGAACAACCAAACAATACCAAAGCTTGATCACGCCAGCCTACCTCAACACTGCATCTTCCCTCAGTATGAGATTGTGGATAACAACTACACAAAACCCCACCCCAAGAAACCAAGTGGACTATCCAAACTAGAACCAAGACGTAACAAGCAGCAGACTGCTTGGACAGTAACCACACTAAAGCAACTAACCAGTTCCAAGGATCAGCCAGCAATGTTTCAAAGGAGAAATGAGACAGATGTCTGGCTGAAGAAACTGTCTCCCTCTCAACATAGAAAGGAAGGGATGGTGTCCTCTGGGCCTCTGAGGCTGGACACAATGGTTTTGGCCAAGGGTGTGTCTCTCCTAGATCCCCAGGCAGTTGAAATGAACCCTCTCAAATGTAACCCTCCTACTCAGTCTACCAAGCTGAGGCCGATACAAAGTGATGCAGCTGTGCCACTGTTTTCAGTTGATCAGTTTACTACAGGTCAGTCACCTCAGATCACACCATTGTTTCAGTCCAAGAGCTGTGACAACTGATTGTAAAATTGAGTGATAATACATGTATGATGCTGTATTTAGAGCAAAATTAGCTATATGTTAATGAAATAAAAAGTTCCTTGTAATATAAGAACACATCATAAAGTGTCCGCTGTAGACTAAGTTGGGACATTTTATACTTTTTGAAAAGATTCCGACTCAATCTATTTTTCTCTCCATGTATTTGGTTAATAAATTAGTCAAGTCATATGGGACTTACATATTTGTGCACGCATGCAATTGTATGCATGTGTTTGTATGTTTATTATACTAAATTCTGCGCCTTCATATACACTTAGTTGTCAGTTTATGAATGCTGGTACACCTATATGATGGGTGTTTCTACTATTTTGTCCACCCCATTCATATCAATGAGGGTAGGCTAAATAAGAGAAACACTTCTCTGTATAATGCAATACAGTTCAACAGCATCACAGACTGCATCGTCCAGAATGATCACCGTGTTGAATCAACAGTTTCAACAAAAACGGAAATGTGTAGCCTTCATTGAGGGAGGATTTATTGCAGGGCTGTTGTATTAGACTGCATTAGTTGTAGATAGTATCTATGTTATACAGTCTACGTACCTACGTATCTATACTACCTAATTAACTGGCACATTACATGCATACTAATAATAATCTGCAGCCTCTGCAAACATATGCCATAGATGTGTAGTTATTTGAATGAAACAATTACAACAGAAACTAAGTAATACGATAGTGTTACATTTGTTTTATTATATACTTTTATAAATAAAAGTCAATTTACTGCATAAGTGTTTTTTTATTTATTATTCAATGTATTACAATGTAAGGTCCCTCTCGTCCCTGACACATCAGTGCCACTAGAGCACTTATCGGAGGCACCACAAGGAAGACTGCTCGTGCAACCTATCTTGCTGGAGGGGTATGACGCTCGACACGGCTCTATGAACAGCGAGCCAATCACCATTCACCCCCGCCGCTTCTACACCAATCAGGGAAATATTTTGCTTTGTAGCACGCGTGTCTGACCCTTTGCACATGTGAGAGCGCAATGAAGGGAAAGCAGTGTTGATCAAAACTTTCAAAATACCGGAATTATCATCACATTGAAATCAGATCAGACATGAAATCAAAGCAGAAAGCTGCCGAGGACCCAGCAGAGGTAAGACTGGCGACATTTATCATGATGTTAGCTTGTTAGGTGGCTAACCACCGCTTAGTTAACACACGGGGCAGTTTACTCAGTGGTACACGGGCTTTGCTTGCTTGCATGCTTTGCCTACAATTTTTGGCAACTACGTTACATCGGCAAGACTTTTGCTTAATGTGAAGTATGTAATTGAAAGAAACTCCATGTACAACCGGTTCAGTCATTGTTAGAGAAACATCAGAATTAACGCTCAAATAACATAATAGTAGTTAGTTGGCCTAGTTGTTATATCATGCCCTGATTATTCCGATTCTTTACTAGTGATACAATACAACGATGAATCAAACTGAGTTTCTGTTGCTGCTACTGAATGTTGTTATTTTACAGATGATTCCCACAGAGAGTCATGAAGAGGAGGAGGAAAATGAGGCCCCCATTAAAGCTAAAAGGAGCAAACCTGAGGACGCTGGAGGGGAGGAGATAGTCCATCACCCGGTGAAGCTGTCCCGAAGTGATCTGTACAGACCTCCCACAGCAGAGGAGCTCAACCAGCTGAAAGAGGCGGAAAGCCTGTTTCACTGCAGCCTGCTTAAAATGCAGGTGAGACATCTGACTTACTGACCTGGACATGACAAGCAATGGGGTTATGTCTTAAGTCAAACCATGTTGTCCCATGTAAACAATAAACACACAACTTTCAACAGGCTTCAAGTAAAATGTTTAAAATCTATCACCAATAACAGATGGAAGAGCTGCTGAAAGAGGTCGCCCTGAGTGACCGTAGAAAACAGCAAATAGATTCCTTCATTCAGACAGTCACCAAGCTGGTCCAGGCTGTACCAGATTCACCAGAGGTTGAGGTATGTCGTACTTGAACTGTAAGAAAAGCTTCATGATTGGGCATTGAGCTTTAATTCCGTTCATTCAGCTCTCCACAAATTCCCACACGTAAACCTGTAACCACATTTTTTACTCCATCTCTCTATGTGTTCAGGTTAGTGACCTGTCATGGCTGTCTAGTGCAGTTAAGGTCCCTTTCCTCCTGGTGCCTAAAACAACAAAGGGCAAATTCCACATGGCACCTCCTGCTTCTGTTGATCTGATCGGCAGCTACCCCCTTGGCACCTGCACCAAACCAAGCATCAGGGTGGACCTGGCTGTCACAATCCCAGCTGTAAGTCACCTTCCCCCTTTTTTAAATTTATTTCACTTGGAGCATGTGCTATTTCCATGTACTGAATGCAATATGACAATACAGTCTTTAGATTAACACACTGGCGTCTTCTATCGGCTCGTCTTTCTGTTCGTAGGATGTCCTCCACCCAAAGGACGTTGTGAACCAGAGGTATCCGAGGAAAAGGGCTCTCTACCTGGCAGGCCTGGCCCAGTATCTTGCATCCTCCTCTGAAATCGGAACCCTGCGTTATTCCTGTCTCCATGGCAATCGACTCCGACCCGTTCTGCTGCTGACACCTCCCGGTATTTAACTTTTGTTTGACATCATATTGTACTAAATACTGCCAACCTTTTTTAAAGAGCATTGTATTTGGCTTCATTGTATGCATTTTTATCAGCAATGACTTTTCTTTGCATATTTGGGTAAACAGTGTTGGTTTATGATTGTAATGTGTTGTTCCATCTTTCCGGTAAAGACTCTTCCAGCTTCACCGTACATGTTCATGCCTGTCCCCCTCCTGGATTCTTTAAGCCCAGCCGTTTCCACCCCCAGAGGAATAATATCCGGACAGAGTGGTACACCGGATTGCAGACCTCCCCGTCTGGTAAGATTGTTAATTTATAGGGCTAGTTTTTTTAAAATATTATCCATCACAATTATCCTGTCAATCACTTTTTGTCAGACACTGATCATACGTATATCCAGGACCACATTTTCAGCGTCAGTTTAATTGAAATAACGGACCAATTTCTTTTTGTTTGTTTTGTTGCAGAGGGCAGCGAACCTCCCACTCCGCATTACAATAGCTCTGTCCTGGGGGATTTACTTCCCAGGCCTCACCTCCAGTTTCTTTCTGCTGTCAGCTCCCAGTGCTCTTCTTTTGCTGGTGGGGTGGCTTTGCTCAAAGTCTGGCTTCGCCAAAGGGAGCTCAACCAGGTAGGAGGCGTGGAAGGGTTCTCCTACTTGTAGCACAGATCTTGCGTTTTTTTTTAAATTTTTTACATTGTATCTTTTTTTTCTGACACAGATTCTCTCATCTCACCTCTGTTTTGCTCTCTTAATGTCTTATAGGGCACTGGCTGTTTTAATGGCTTCTTGGCTTCAATGTTGTTGGCTTATCTGCTAAACACTCACAGAATCAGTAACTCCATGACAGCCTATCAGCTGCTTCGAAACAGCTTGAACTTCCTGGGTAAGACATTTAACAATGTAATAAAGGGTAATGTGATAAACATTATGATATACAGTAGTTGATCTTACAGCAATATGCATATCACTGTTTTGAATATCTTGACACTCACCCACCTCTCATTCTAACCCCCAGCATCTACAGACCTGACAGTGAATGGAATTAGTCTAGCCAAAGATCCTGACTCTACAGCTGTGAGTGGTCTAAACCAGTGCATGTGGTTTATTCACACTTTCGTTGATCTCCTAAATGAATCATTATTGTCCCCTTTCTTATTTTTCTTTTCCCTGCAGCCATCTCTGGCAGAGTTCCACAATGTTTTCCAGGTCGTATTTGTCGACCCTTCCGGACATCTCAACATGTGTGCTGACATGACCGCTTGTACCTACAAACAGGTAAATATTGTAAAAACAAACGTGTGTACATCAGTGTTACACTGGTAAGATTAGGCAGCAGGTTTTGACTGATTTTCAAATTGGTTTTCAGCTGCAGCACGAGGCATCTGTGTCGATGCAGTTCTGGGACAACCCCACGGTGGATGGGTTCCACAGCCTCCTCATGACACCCAAACCCATGATAAGGACAAGCGACCACGTATTCCAGTATGGCAAAATTATGTCTAGTCCCTCTTCTATGTACTACATAAGCAGTAACACCTCCTCACACACACACCATTTTCCACTGTTTATGAGTTAACCTCTCCTTTTATAGATAGTTTAGACACCTTCTCATACACAGTCATTGTCAGGGTCCTAAATGTCAGGTAATAATTGAGTACTGGGAAAAACCTCCTATTAGTAACTTAACAGCACAAGAGTTAAGTTAATTAAGTTAATAAGACAATTCTCCCATTCTCATCCTGTCACCACTTCCTTTTTGTGCTTTACACTCTTACTCAGGTTATGTGAGCTGGTGAAGCTTCAGTCCAGCTGTAAGAAACTGGATCTCCTCGGTGAGCTGATGGACCACAGTGGAAATTATGTCCACACTGCGCTCCCCTTTATCCTGTCCCTGCTTCAGCAAGGACTGGGCCAAAGGATCAGCCTCCTCACCCACTCCCTCTCTCCTGACCCTGAGGTGGGAAAGATTTCAATTCAGGATTCGCCCACATCTGGCTTCCTCAGCTATAGTGATGGGAATTGATACGATTTTATAAATACCGATTCCATTATCAATTTGTCGTATTGATTTGAATTCTTAAATCACTGATTTGTTAAACTTCATTTTTGTTTCATCACAGTGGTCTGTGGAGAGTGAAGCCCCAAAACACAAAGCCCAACCTCCCCTCTCCTTCGGTTTGCTCTTAAGGCCAGAGCTGGCAGCCTCTGTCCTTGAAAGAGGCCCACCTGCAGACAACCCCAAGGTAACCTCACCTGTTTCTTTTCTGTGCATGTGTGTGGTATTTCTTATTTTCCCATCCGGGTTGAAGACGCGAGGTCATTTTACTAATTATCATTATTTTACTTTTTTTTTTAAATGCTACAAAGAAGGAGCACATTTGTATAAGTGTCTACTCACTGCAACAATGTACTTACCATACAGTGTATTTGATTTGTTAAGACCTTAGATGAAAATATATTCATATGCGCTAAATATATTATGGTTGTAAACATTTTTAAGAATGCAATACTATTGTACTATTCTAACCAAATGTAGCATTTATGGACATGACTCATTTTAATTTTTTATATGGCAAGCATTTGCACTTTTCTTGTAGCGGTCAAAGGAGATAAACCTGTCACATGACTGTATAGAATTAGGTTTTCTTCTTTGTTTATTTGTTTTTTTGACCTGTTTCTTTATCATTTATGTGTTGCCATGCTTGTGTTATGATTCATTATTAACAACAATGGCGTTCTTCTGCTAGGCGGCTGAGTTTCGTCAGCTGTGGGGTTCTCGCTCCGAGCTGCGTCGCTTCCAGGACGGCGCCATCACTGAGGCAGTGCTGTGGCATGGAGAGAGCATGTGCCAAAAACGACTGGTCCCCAGACAGATCATTACACACCTGCTACAGCTGTATGTATTTTATCTTTGCGTATACTGAGAGACACAGCAGACATCACATTAATGTTGTTAATAATACAGTGGTTAGTTTGGTTACTGAGTTTCTAGCTGTATTGTCAATACAAATGCTCAGTATGCTGTTTTTATCCTGATTTGGATAGTATGCCGTTATATCCTGATTTGTAGACTATTGTAAAGAAATCCATTTAAAATATGTGTTCTTAACAACTATATACAAATCATAATGCCTTTTTGTTAAGGTAAAGGTTACACAGTTAGCAGACTCTGCTTGTGTTTGCCATAATTTTCTTTTTTTATGTTCAATGTCAAGTGTCAGCCATCAAGTCAAGTGAGGTGATGAGACATCTCGCTGTGTTTTAATGTTGGGAACTACATTTAGGTAGAGTTAAGTATTTGACTGCAGCTCAGCTCACAGCAACTGTTGAGGGGAAAAATGTCTTAACCTTTTGTTGAATAAATAAATGTGTGTACTGTTGTTTGGACCAGCAAAAACAACATAAAACAGTGGGAGAATACCTACAATCTCCCTATCCTCCCATACTCTTGTAACATCCAAACAAGGCATCAACCTCACTTGCACCCCACTGCACGGTAACCTTTCTCTATTATTGATATAGGCAGTCATGCAAGTTATGCATTTCTGTTTACAAAGATCATCATGTCAACATGCTCTGGGCTCAATCTTGTACGCATAGTTGCAAATGTTTGCCCAGCCTCTGACAATAAAGATGGCAGTGATACCCCAGGTACACACAAATAGTGTCTTGCCAGAGTGGCCAGTTTGGGGAATCTTGGTCCATTTACCCTCCACCAGTCAAGAGGGTTTATGTCCAATGAGGGAGCAATGTCTCTCAAGTAGTAATCTACCTGAGCCTCAGAGTCTGTGGCATAGGAGGAGCTGTAGTTGTCTCCTAGGAGCAACATCATGGTATTTTTGGTGTCGCTTCTTAGTTGTGAGGGCATAGCCACCTGGCTAACATCGGGTGTAACCAGGATCTCCTGCTGTTCATCCTTTAGGCCCACAGTAGTAGTTATCACATCTAACTTTGAAACTAGTTCGTGCAGTTTAACCTTTGCAGCCAGTCTCCCTGAAGGCGTCAGGAAGCTGAGATGTTTGTGACGAGGGTCCAGCATAGAGGCAATCAGAGCTGGTTTGGAGGCGAGGCCATTAGAGTCAACCTGCGAATAGTAAAATGAAATTGATGAAGGGTAATGTAAAGGGAATGCAGATTGTTTATCTTAATCAGCATAAATCTTGTTGTTTGTCATCACTTGTTCTACTAAAGTCATTGCCAAATATATTTCAGTTAGAGCACTAATTGATTAGTTTATGCCTACCTCCATGTGATTTCTAAGTGACATCTGAACTTTCAGCTTGAACTCGGACACTTGTTCAACATCATTTTCTTTTGGTACAAGATGGGTCTGAATAAGGCTGAATGTGATTGGGTAGATGTTTGAAATTGACACTTCTGTCTCAGCAGATATGACTGTTGTTGCCCATTTCAGAGTTGCCAGCACAGGTGTGAAATTCTCAATTATTTGCCAACAATCATCTTCAATCTCAAGGATCTGGGCCTCCTGTCTGTTGGTGATTGTGCGATCAGAGAGCACTGCTTTAATTGCCCACCGTTGCTCAAGTAACCGTTCAAACATATCGCAGATGGTGTCCCACCTAGCTTTGCTCGACTGGATAAGCTTGTGCTGTGGCAGGCACATCTGCACTTGCTTCTGCTCCAAGGCCTCACTTGCCAGCAAGTTGTGATTGAAGTGCTTGACTAGTTTCCCTGCAGCAACTATGATGCGGACCAGATCCTCACTCAGCCCATCACTGACTGCTAGCTGCAATGTAGAGGCAAAGCAAGTGGCATAGTCCCAGGTGACATGGCCACACGCATGGGCTGACAAAATGCCCTGTGTGTTGTTATGAACACACGCCGTCACTTTCCCAGCAATACCCCAGGACTGTACAGTGTTAAAAAGTCTCTCTGTGACACTGTCTGTAGTAGCGTGGCTGTCTGATGATAGCCTGTGTGTCTGCAGCACAGCTGACCTCCCCTGCCAGTCCTCTGTTATGAACGAACAGGAAACTGTAATGTACCTCTGAAATGGGAGGGCTGTCCAGAAGTCAGCAGTGAGAGCCACTTTCTCCACTCTACCCAGCTGCACTAGAAGCTCTTCCACCTTCTCGTGGAAATGGCCTTCTATAAGGCGTGTAATATCGCCAGCAGATGGCATTTTATAATTATGCACAGTGTATGCAAGTAGCTCACGGAAACCATCACCACTAATCACGCTGATGGGAAGCATGTCCTTCTCTATCATTCTGGAGATGAGTTCAGTCACCTCTGCATGTGTTGCCACTGACACACCATCATTGGGCATAGTGTCCGGGTGCTTGTTTTTGATGTGGTACATCATGCTGGTGGTGCTGCTCCTGTACTTCAGCTTTGTGTCGCACATCGTGCAGTGAACCTCGTCGTCCACTTTGATGAAAATGTCCCACACAGAGCTCCGCTTCAGGCGCTTCCTCTCTCCGTAGTCACGCTCAGGGGGGTTGGTAGTCATCATGTTTATGTTGGGTGACATGATGGCAACCTGCATGATGTCCGGGTTCGCGGGACTCTCCTCCTCGATGCACTGAACGGTACAAATCACCGGTTTCTCGTCTTCGTCCAGCGGTGCTGTGGACGGATGGTGCCTGCTCATGTGGCTCATCATGGTGCTGGTGGCTCCCCCGCAGTACTTCAGCGTAGCGTCACATTTCATGCAGCGGACGAAGTTCCCCACTTGTTCAAAGCAGTCCCACACAGAGCTCCGTCTCCTACCTGTACGCTTCATGTTGTTGTTCAGCTGGCTTGTATCTGAAAATGTTTTACGTTGGCAAGCTAACGTTAGCTAATGTTAGCGCCGACTGTCATCGCAAAAAATGGCTCTTTGGGGTATTAAAAAGCCAATTTGTGACCAGTTTCAGTTCGACACAAGCCCTAGCGTAGAATTGAAGTGAGGTGAGTGTAGGTAGGAATTTGTTGAGGCCTCGTTTTAAAAAAGAAAATAATGTTTATTTCCACCAGGCATGCAGATATCCCCGAAAGCTGTATGCGATATGTGGGGGCGATGGTGGATGACGTCATCAAAACGGGAAGTGAGGTAATTGCCAAATCGTTCCGATTGAATTTTGATTTATTCTTAGTAGACATCAAATTAAAATAAAGTCTGTGATTCATTGAAAATATATAGAATATAGTTTTTTTTTTTTATGTGTTGTGCTGTGAATATTATTGTAAGGAAACCCTGCACATTCTTTACTGATTTTTATTTATTTAATTAATTAATTATTGTTTATCTGGTTTTGTTTTTAATTATGTTCCTGTTGGAATATACCTTTTTATTTAATAGTGTATTACGTTATATTATTTTATTTATTTCTTGAAATAGTTATATTATATCTTGTTATTTAATTTAAAAATTAATAATCTAGACCACCAGAAGTGGGCATCAGTATTGCTGTTTCATCACTAAATAAATGTACTCTCTAATAATGTGTATGTACAGCATGTGTTTGAAGTGCATTGTGTTCTTCAGGCGCCTAGTACCGGAGAGGAAGAGAGTTTACTGGTTGTTCAGTCCTACGATGACCTGAGTAGGAAACTGTGGAGGCTGGAAGGTCTGCCTCTCTCCATCACAGCAGTGCAAGGAGCCCACCCTGCACTCAGATACACACAGGTAAAGTTATTGTTCTTACCAGGGAACTGCTCTCATTAATGCAGTGGTAAGTAGTAGCATTATTATTGAAATTCAACCAATTTTGCATAATTTTAAACACTATGCCACTTCAATTCAATGAGCTTTTCTTAAGCTATTGATATTTATGGTTATTGTAAATTGTGACTTTGACGTTATGGCAGTTCTAACATTTCATTTGTGCCTTGCAGGTCTTTCCCCCTCTGCCACTCAAGATGGACTATTCCTTCTTTGACAGAGAAAAGACTTCCAGATCATTGGTGCCAAAGGAAGGCAAACCTTGCCCTGCTTATATCACCCCTATCACAGGTAAACACCTAGCACTATTTGCAAATACTTTGGAAGTTGTTAATCTAGACTTTGAATTTTCACTCTCACTGAAACATAACTTTTCTTTGATTTCTCTAATGTACCTGGTGATATAAAAATTGAAGTTACAACGCATGTATTCAAAGCAGGAACATCAACAGCCCATTAACCACAGACATTAAGCTCATGTAGCTATACAAACTCACATCATTGGTAACCCTGCTCTTGCAGTGATCTGTCACATGGAGGGGAGTGGAAAGTGGCCTCACGACCGCTTCGCAATCCGCCACATCCGAACTGCCTTCCACATCTGCCTGGGAGAGTTACTCAAGAAGCACCATAATTACACGTGCAAGCCCTGCCCCACACACCTAGATGTCTTTAAGGTATCATTTTGAGTTTTAGTACAAGTAGCACACTTGTCTGTGGGTTGCTTTGGAATCTAATTATACGTTTGTGGTACGTGCAGGCAAGTTGTTGGCATAGTGTTTTTTTTTTGTTTTTTTTTCCAGTTCACAGTGTTCTGTTTATTTATGCTGGTATATTTCCATTTGTTTATGCATCCAGGATGGCTTGGTGTTCCGCATTCAAGTGGCGTACCATCGTGAGCCACAGGTGCTGAGAGAGAGTGTGAATGCCGAGGGGCTGCTGGTTGTAAGGGACAACGAGGAGGCTCAGGCTCTGGAGATGGACACAATTCACAAGCCTCTACTCACCAGCACGTTGCATGGGTAAAATTGAAACAGTAACACCAAAGTCATGTCTGTGTGTTTCTACTTTTTCCCTCCTGTCCTTTCAACCATTCTTGTTGCTGTTATAAACGATTATTTTTTGGATATATGTTTTTTTTCACTTTCTTCAACCTTTTGTCACCATATTTTTTGTCAATTTCCTGTTTCTTCATTATTTTGCTTCCTCTGCATGCACAGTTTGCTCACTTCTTCTCACATCTTGGCGTTGGTAGGCTCCAGCAGGAGAACCCATGTTTCGGGGCAGTGTGTCGCCTGGCTAAACGTTGGCTGGGGGCTCAACTCTTCAGTGAAGACATCACAGAGGACACAGCAGACCTGCTGGTGGCGTCGCTCTTCCTGCAGCCTGCACCCTTTACTCCTCCCGGGTAACTACCGCTCCTACCTGTTTTTTTTTTTTTTTGATAATCGGTCCACCTCATCAGTCTCATTTGTGGACCAAATGTTTTGTCACTTCCCTTTGTTCGTTCAGGAGGTGATGTGAATGAATTTCTGTCTTCCTCAGTTCCCCTCAGGTCGGCTTCCTCCGTTTCCTTCATCTGCTCTCCTCCTTTGACTGGAGGAACAACCCGCTGGTAGTCAACCTCAGCAGCCAACTTGCAGGCAAGCGCGCACACACACACACACACACACACACACACACACACACACACACACACACACACACACACACACACACACACACAAACCCCCCCTCTGACCTCCTTTTCATATACACACCCAAAATACTTTAACATTGTGCTCGTATGCATTGCTGTTTTAACGCAACGTTGTACACCTCCGTCACGTGCAGCCACCGACTACACCGAGATCAAGAATGACTTCATGGCCTCCAGGGAGTCTCTGCCTGTCATGTTTATAGCGACGCCTAAAGAGAAAAAACAATCTATGTGGACCAAGCGAGGACCTAGTGTACAGGTCAGTTGACACCAATACAAGCTCACAACTCGCACCACAACCCATTTATGGGATTAGCACTCTGTACTGAATTGAAAATGTTTAAATATTACAATTAGTCGGTAATGGGGGGAGACTAAATGGAATACTTGAGAAATGTGCAATCAAACTGATCACAAGCTTATAAGTTATGTTTTTAATGTGTTTATTGATAGACTTGTAACACACAGAGAAAATCACAAACAACGGTGTAGAAAAGAGTTGCATGTTCTCGGCAGATAGCAGTCACATAGTTTCCCGATCCTGGAGCCTTTCCTTAGTGCACACTGGTCTCCTGGCTCACACTGAAAAGATATGACACCACATTAAAGTCATATTTAATTAATGAAAAGAGGATAAACGTATTGCTTTTGAACAGAGTGATTTTAGGAATTGAGATAATTCTAGATGGGTTGAGATGTTGCATTACATACCACAGGCAGACAGCCGTGCTTTTTTCTTAAAGCTGGAAATTGATTGTTCTGAAGTCTTTCCAAAACTCCATGTAAATCACTGATCTGGAAATGCAGAAAGATTCTGTATTACTTTACTAAACAGTAGAATACCACTAGAATATCAACTAATAAAAAGAAAAAAGCATTTTCACTAGCACTACTTGTGCTTTGGTAAACCATCAGGTGTAGCTCACCAGTTGCTTTTCATTGCTGTCCTCTGTCGTAGTGAAATAAGTGAAATATTTAGTTTTGTATCCCTCTGTTTGGATGTGACCGTGGCTGTAAAAGAGTCCAGTGGCACACAGTATTGTACAGAGAAAGTAAACACAGCAGCTTCCCATGGTGCGTAGCTGACCCAGATAAGCTTCCTGTTCTATACAACCTCACTCCCCCTACAAGCCCAACATTAACACTGAGCCTCTCCCAGCTTCCTCCTTTATACCGGTGGCGGAGAACAGGAACTTTGGGCTCTGTGACGTCCTGACAAGAGACGTCATTATTGACTAATCGCAATGTTCAGGATGATTTTCATTTGACCTTACCTGGTTGCTCGGGTTGCATATATCAGTTTCTTGCTGAATTCACATGTCCACCATCAAGGACTACCAGCAATGAACATGTGCTTCAAAACAAATAGCTGAGGTGAGTGAAAGATCCTGGCTCAGTGTTTGTTTGTAGTTGTCTCAATACCTCTGAATGACCACCAGGGAGCAGATTGGGATCGAGTGAATCAGTTGACAGAATATTTACACCATGACCTCAGAAATGTCAATCAGCTCTGCACATATCATGCTTTATAACTGAACAACAAAAAGATCACAAGTTGGTTTGAAGGAAAGTGCATTATACATTTCCCTGATGGGATGATAATGTGTTATAATCTGGTTAATCTGGCTAATTGTAGACAAAAAAAACAAAACAACTGTTGTGCAAGTACTTTGGGTGACGAGTATCATTAAGTTAAAATGCTGAAATAAATGGGTTTGAGGAGAACTTTCAGTAGGAAGAAAATCACTTCGACTATATGTACCTTTTTTAACAAAAGGAGACAAAAGACTTAAAATTAGCACAAAATAGTACAACTAGGATGATAATATGGTTGAATTTAATAAAGTACACTTATGGGACAACTTTGTGCCTTGATTGTACTTTCTCAAAATGACAAAGAAACAAGTTTCTTCCACGATTATGCAGTTATCGTGCTTTATAGTTGTGAACGCCATAGAAAAGGAGATCCCATCTGCGACAGATTAATTTACACAGTGTGCCAGTATTCAGTTTAGGCCAGAACGCACATTCATCTACCTCTTCAAGTTATATTGACTGACACATGACCTCATTTTACCTGTGTTTTGTTCCAGCTGTATATGCAAGTGAGACTTTGCACTAATGCAAAAAAACATATGGGTGCGCGTCCATTAGACGTGTTGAAAAATGCAGTAGGCAGCTCCTTGTAATACAACAATTGCTGGATATTGCTCTGTATAATGTTGTTCATGCCTTTTCTTGTTATTGTCTGGAATTGATGGTCATATTTCATGTGTTCTGGGAAATTTTGTAATTGGAAATTCCAGTGCCAATTGATGGCTGTACAACCACAATGGGGGTCTATATATTATATTATATTATATTATATTATATTATATGAAATGTCAGAATATTTTCAGTGGAAAAAGAATGTCCAAAGCTCCTGCGTTTAACAATCAAGCGTTATATTTTGGTTGTTTGTCAGATGCTGCAGCGTGTGGTGATGGTGGCTGCAGAGAGTCTTAAGTTACTAGAACTTCAGCTGATGGACAGCGACCAGATACAAGACGTCAGGGTTAGTAAAAAGCACTTGAAAGCTCTCCTTCACTATCATCTTCATCAGTGTTCGACTATCTGAATGACTTATGATGGGATAGTTCAACCTTGTGATGCATTTCTCCATGTCTGCGCAGGTGGTCATGCGCCCTCCTCTGGACGCTTACGATGTGTTGATTCACCTCAACCCCAAGCAGGTCCCCCTGCTCGTTCAGGCAGTGGACCCTCCCACTGTCACCTTCAGCAGGGGCGTCATGGCTGGCAAAGTGGCCCAGTCTGGAGGGGCCCTGCCTGTCGTCGACTACAACCCTGTGTCCCTCTACCTGGCAGAGCTCAGAGTAAGTCTTGTCTGTCGGGTGTTAAACATCAGGTTAAAAGGGAGGTGTTGTGTTAATAACGCCGTGTTGACACAGGATGGGAGGAAAGCTGTGCAGCAGGATTTGCGCGTGCAAGTTGCAGCTAGGCTGTTCAGGCCCAAAGTATATTCTATGTGGCGCCCAGCAGCTTCCTGACAATAAAAATGAATTGCAGAAAAGAAAAATGCCCAGGCCGGACCGGCGTTGTTCACAAAACAGGTAGATTTCGTAGAAACGATGTCTACATTGCTCGGAACTTTTCTACTTCAGCTGTTATTGAGCAGGTCATTCACCTTTCATACACTTTTGTGCACATAACCTATTAAGGATGTTTCTCGGCCAGGGCCTTGCCTTGTTGTTAAGCAATGTGAATATAGGGCCTCTCTCTGTGTCTTTCTTTCTGTCTTTTTTTTTTTTTTTTTCCCCCATTCAATGCAATTTAAATTAGAAGAGGGCTGCGTTATGTTGCCATTACATGTCGTCTTTATGCAGCGTATGAACAAGTCTACACCTAGCCATTAATGATGAGTCAAAGCAGTCAATCCAAGAGTTAATAACTAGACCAGGCTTATCAAACAGAGGTTGTTAAATGTAACAACTCATGGAGAAAGTCAAATTTAATAAATAACTGATTATTTTAATTGAGGTTTTTTTGATACTTGCTTGTCCTGATGTGTAGCTTTTGTTTTGAAAAAAAAACTTCCGCTGATGCCTTTTTTTATTTAACAAACTTTGCTTTTGGCCTCCAGCACTGCAACAAACGGGATTCTGTCATGCTAGTGTCCTAAACTTCTATTGCATCACCTAACCTTATTTATTTTCAGGAGGCTTTCGGAGACCTAGCCCTCTTCTTCTGTGACCCCCATGGTGGAACAGTGATCGCAGTTTTATGGAAGCCAAAGGCCTTCATCCCAATTCCCTTTAAGGTAAGGCCTAAGACATGTCCTCTATCAAAACGCATTGATTAAGGACAAAAGCCTTTTGGACTGCCAACAGCTTGCTTTGTCCTTTACCATCCATCCTCTTCATGTCACTCACGTCAACATGCACCAATCTGACCCGATGTTTTAATTTTTCATTTATTACAGACGTCACAGGTGTCTGCTCGGAGTGTGGAGGTGTCTGGAGAGGAAGCAAAAACCATCCCCAACGTCGAAGCAATACTAGAGGACTTCCGGGTCATGGGACAGGGCTTGATCAAATCAGTGGAAGCCAGAACTGAAAAATGGTCAGTTTAGACCATTTTCACCAGGTACATTACATTACCTTTGTTTTATTTGTGCCGGACTTACAAAACGGAACAATAGAAACATGAAATACATTTTGGACATCTTGTTGACAATATTATCTGTTAATAATGTTGCTGTTAAAGATCAGCCACATGTTTGTTTGGTGATGCTGTATCATGTCTAATAAATGCATATCTACTCTTTTGATTTATATTTGATTATGTTGCCTTACTTCTAAATCAGTAGATGAAATGTAATAAAAGATATTGATTATTACATTTTTTTTTGTATGCATGAGTGGCCAAAAATAGAAGTGACTGGGAACTTTTTAATGTACATTTACAAATCAGCTTCTTTAAATCGAGTGTTGCTGTTACAGTAGAGCTGAAATGATTTATTGATTAGTCAGAAAAAGTATCTACAGTCATTTTGATGATAGGTTAAAAGTGCAATGTGTAATACCTGACCACATACTCTGAAGGAATAGGAGGAGCATTTCACCTCTACTACTGGGTCCATACAATCTAAAAATGGTCATCAGTTATTTTAAAAACAGCCTACTACTAATAGCAGGACAAGAATATTCTAAATTCAAGAGTCATTCAAAAATAACACTACTATCTTATAATTGACATGTGTGGCGTTGGCCTTTTATAGAGGAGAGCTGCTGCTGCTGCTGCTGCTGGGTGAAGGTTGTGGGTTGTGGGTTGTTTTCTCACTCTGGCTATAATCCATTAGACAAACTATCAAAATGTACGCGGACAACAGACCCTGTACCTTCAACGGGAGGTATTGGGTATTGTCTCACTGCTTCTCATTTCTAGGTCAACTGAATGGCTCTTAAAACCACAACTTTAAGTCATTGGTACTACAGTATAGGCAATATTTATTGTACTAGTTAATTTACTTCCCCCCCCCAAGCATTACTGTTAATGGAAATTGGTATCATATGAGAGATTTCTGAAAAAAGATTGCTCGAATAATCACACTGTATTGCTCCACTGTGTCTAACACGCAGGTTCTGGAAATAACCACACCCCCCCTGATTTACAAGGAACCGGTGCTCTGAGTTGACCATCTCAAGTGTATGTCTGTACTTGTCGTTGTTCTTCTACTGTAAAAGCGATGACTCTTGAGCTTTCGCAACCTCGGAGACAATCAACAGGCAGGTGATGCATCAATAACGTTTTTCCTGGTTCTATGCAATGCGTAAATACAGAGCTTTAGGGACATGTAGTTACAATCGTATTCAGTAAAACTGCTGCTTGGTTCGATAGTAAATAATGTTTGACTTTTGTGTTTGTAATCAGTAATAACCTGGATGCAGGTAGGCGTTTTGTTACTTTAAGGTGTATAGTGTTTGAGACTCCTCGTTGCGTGCCAATCTCTCTCTCTCTCTCCTCTGTAAGGCTCGATTTCACTTGAGCTTCCACCGGTTACTGAAAGGGCAATAAAATCTGAGCTGCGGGTGAGGGTTATGATTAGCGCAGGTAAGAAATGTAGTTGACGAGTGATGGATTCCTTGTCACTGGCACATTATGTTCTAAACACAATAGTCATTGTAATCTGGTCAAATGTATGCAAAAGCTTTGGAGAAATCAATATGCAAGATGGTAACGCTGTTTCTGGTTTATACTTGTAATGCATTATTTATTTATATACTATTTAAATTTGGTTTGAAAATGTTTAATTTAATTACTGAAAATAATGAAAAGGCTTTTTTTTTTACAGACTATATTGAGTGAGGCCTCAAATTAGATTAGATTCAACTTTATTGTCATTGTGCAGAGTACAGGTACAAGCCAATGAAATACAGTTAGTGTCTAACCAGAAGTACACAAATGTCCTATATTATATACAAAAAGTGCATTGAGTGATACCATAAACTACAATATACAGATGATGAACAGACGTTAAACATGTAATAAATATGCAACAGAGTGTAAATGCAGGTTGTATGTGCAAACAGTATATTGTGCAGATATTAATAGTGCTGAATAGTAATAGTAATGATAATTGATAAATGAACAATCCATTTGATGGCCTACAGTACAGCATAGGTTTGCTGTGTGTTTGTCACGTCACTGTGAACGTAGCCGTGAACAACGCGCATATAAAAAGTCTTAACTGCCAAGCTGACACATTCGGCTGTGTCAGAGGATGTGTATGTGTTTTATGTCTACAACTGTTGACAGTGAAAGCATGTTGTTTTGATTACAGTGCAGCATAATTATCGAGAAAGTGGAAATGTACCAGAGGCGACTTAATGCACCACGCACACGGGACACAGTATGACAAAATGTTATATATCATATCATCTAGTCTTGACAAAGTGTGACGTGTCGACACATCTGCTTTTCCCATATTATTTAAACATCTGTCAACTGCGTCTCTATGAACTTGTATAAACCACTATGGAGTGATTCACTAAACAATTACAAGATATGTCTGGGAACTTGACTTGAGAGGAGATAACGTACTTCCACCAAATGACACCCCAACCTAGTGGCAGTAAACTGCATTAGTCAGTCATGACCTGACATGACTTGAGATTTCTCTTTCACATAGGTTGGACTGATACCATGGGGCTTTGAAAACAGTCAAACAGTGGATTTAAAGGATTAAAAGTGGTTGAAAAACCAGAAACACTGCTACCTAACCACAAGGCTGCCTTGAGAGATCAAAAAAAGGGGGAAATTTTAAACAGAATCAGACCTTTAATTTCAGGGTGTAGTTGTTGCTAACATCATCTTTGCCTGTCGCAAAGCAGTGTGCCTGCCTGTTCTATCTGGCTGAGAGATATCAATCTTTCCACACCTGTCTTGTCTTTCAGCATCTGATGGGGAAAAAAAATACAGGACTGGCACTCCTACTGGAGACAAACACATCTGGTAGTCGTGCGTGTAGACATATGCCATCGCTAACGAACAGTTTTTTCTTAAATGCTGGTAGGCACCACCGTTCTTTTCACTTTCCAATGTACTGTCCTGTCCCTGAGCCAAACCATTCCAGGAAAAAAATGTTTAAAACCATATGGCCCAAAAATGCAGCTCCTCTGGCCTTCTAGATGGGATTCCTTCTGGAAGTCTGAGTAGGTAAACTGAATCAGAAAGACAAAAGCCGATTAGAAATGTGTGAAAGCACACTCTCACTGTCTTCGTGGAAGATAGCAGCCCTGGCCAGGTTAAAATGTTAACAAGTAAATATACTAGTACAAATGTTTCAGATGAGGATTAGGCAGAGGAATTAAGGCCTTGAGAATGAATACTCTCCACAAAATATAGGGATAACAATCAACATATTTTCCATGTCTGCTTATCAATGTCCATAGACACTGAAGCCTAGCCAGACATGCACTGTGTAGAAAGCAGGGAAACAACCTGGTTAGAGAGTCAGACAATGCCTTGCAGGGAGATAAGCAGTCATCAATCAAGCTGGACTGTGAGAGTAAAGAGTAAATGAAGAAAAGTACCATATCCAATTATTCTGTTAAATCTTTAATATTCACAATCCTGGTGTCGACTTGGATCGCATATATACTTTTTACCCAAATTCCATTCAAAAGCCCTGTATGTTACAGATGGGAATCTTATATTTGACATGAACCTGTCATCTCCTCCCTTCTCCTTGGAGGTGATCAAACGGGGAACAGTTGCGCAACATTCATGACGCATTTAGGTTTGACGCCGGCTCTGGCTGACATGACTCAGATTGCCTCTGGGTCCTTCAATTATGAAACATGTCGCATACCGTCTCTTTAATTTTCTTAACCATTGTTTTGCTCATGTTCTAATTGAGAGACATCCTGTATGCCAGTGAATTGAAATATTTTCTTACTCAGCAATTTGTTTTAATAGGTAGCAGTAATATACTTTAAATGGAAAATTTCAAATGTGTTTAGCTCTCTACAACAAGTAATCTATTCAAATATGTGCACAAAAGTTTAATGTTCAGGTGATCCAAGTTGATAATATACTCCACTGTCACAACAAAATAGGCATAGCCCAAAACAGAACAAAAAGTCCAAACAGAGTAAAGAAATGGTACACTGATTGGTACTGATAGAGGCATGTCTGTGGGCTTTTAAAACTGAAAATGTTCTCACACCTCTATTGAAAGCAGACAAAGAAGGAGTAATATGTGGTGATGAAGTTTCAGGCGGGGGACAAAAGAACAGGACAGAGAGAATGAGGTGAGGGACAGAAAGGGAAAAGAGCCAGTAAGGGCTGCAAACGGGTATGCATTACACGTCTCTGTGCGTGTTTTATTTCTACTCTTATGAAAACCCAACATGCCTTCACAAGAATGTGAAATAGGGCACATCTGGCATCTTTCGAAGAGGGTATTTTAAAATGTTTATTCGGGTTTAGGATTAGATTTATGATCATGTTCATTTAAAAAAAAATTGCAGTTTGTTGGATTAAAGGGGGGGGGGGGGGGGGGGGGGCAGAGGCCACATTAATTGTATACAGGATTTTGCAGCGCTGGCGCTTCTCCTTCCTATCTGTTAAGTATGTTTTCCCATGTGATTCACTTGGATAATCTAAGGTACTTACTACAAATCTATAAACGGTGAGTAACGAAAACTGAAATTTAGGATTCAGTGGATTTAGGGCACTGAGTATCTAATGGTAAATGTTGCCAGTGACGAATAGATTTGTTTAGGGTTAAGATCAGGTCAGGCAACACCATAGTAAGTCTGCAAAATAACATATAATATATATATACTGTATATATATAATATATAATCAAGATGGACAAGATACATACAAATCTCCAAATGCAGAGCTACACTGTTATCAAACTTATAAAGAAACCTTTTCAAAATTCAGTTCTGAGTGACTAAGGAATAAGCATCATAAGTAAGCTCTTCTGTAGCTGCCTCATCTCAAGGCCATTTTTATTATGTATCTAGACGTTTGAATTTTGGCTGAACTTTTAAATGAACAAATGTCATAACTGTTTCATATTTGGGGAAGCTATATGGTTTTGAAATGTCACGTGTTGCGGAGGCAGAAGTATAAGGCTTACAGGTATGTAATGAATGAAGTCAATGAAGGAGCTCACAGGTATAACAATGTAAAGAGTGTGTGTGTGTGTGTGTGTGTGTGTGTGTGTGTGCGTGTGCGTGCGTGCGTGTGTGCAATAGAGAGAGAGTGGACCAGTGAGAAAACCAGTCTGAGTCACACTGACAAGCAGGGAGGCGTGGTACAGAGGGTGGGGCTGAGCTCAGGCTTGGCCCCAGCTTAATCCAAGCCCATCTTGGCTCTATAAGAGGAGCCCAGTCCTCCCAGCTTCACAACAACTCTGGAAAAACATCTACCTACCGTGTCTGTCTTCTCACAGTCTTCTCAGCCTCTAACAAGAAAACATGGGTAGACAAAAGGTGTATTTGGACAAACTGGCCCGGTTCTTCCAGATCCGTAACCTGCTGCTACGCCAGGCCCTGGCAGAGTGTCTTGGCACGCTCATCCTTGTGGTAAGTGTGTGTGTGTGTGTGTGTGTGCGCGTGTGTATAAAGTGTAAGAGTGGGTCTTACATTGCATCATATCATGCTGAAATAGATGGGGGGGGTTGTTTTTATAAAAAAAAAAAATGTCAAAGCTGCCAAGCTTTAAATTAAGTGGTTACAACGTACATGCGGTGAACTATTCGGTGTGTTGATAATAGCTGAACTCTGTCCCCTCTCAAAGTGTTTTCTTTTCTCCAAGTACTCTCACTATTCACTTATCTTTTGATGTTGCAATATGATCAATTACACCTTATAAGACAGCATTCATATTGTGTCATTTTTGTATTGCAATGTTTGAAGGGTGCTTGAAAGAAAGAAAATGCAATTAATTTATAAACCACTCACAGACTTCAAAGCGAGCAATATGACACTCTTTGTATTAGACAAAGAGTGTTGATGCAGTGTTATTTACATTAACAAACTAAGTTCAGAACAAGCAGGTAAGTAACAGGTTGCTGAGGATTCCATGCTCTGTGGACAAAAACTTATTTAAGATAACGCTACAATATTTGCTTGGAAGCTGCGATCCTGGAGCCAAGACCTCATGACATTATTATGTGTTTGTATGCATGAGAAAGTGCATGTTAATTTCAATGCCAAATAATAACTCAGTATCACAGGCATTAAATTACACACTGCACTTTAAAACATCAGTAATTACTCATGTTAGCCATTTTTTTTTTTTTTTTATCACAGACTGATGCATTCCACCAGGCAAGGAGGAAATCTGAAATAGTAGCTCGTTATCTAACTTTTGCCCAATCATAAAAATCTGTTTCTGGTTAAAATGAACATAACAACATTGTTGCATTGCAGCGTAAACAGACACTTATTTCGTTCATAGAATAAAATAGATCCAGATGCAGGGTAATCTACACTGATAAACAAAGGCTACTGTTCTATAAGAAGCATTTTTTATAATCCCCGTCTTGGCATTTGGCACTTAACATAAAATGAGTTTTATAGTTAAGACTTTAAATGCTAGTCCTACAACCAGCTTAGTGGGAAACCTAAAGGCTCCTGTAATGGTTTAACATTTTTAATGCGGCTGTACTGTGTTTAGTGACTCACTTTCAGTGATCAGCAAAAGCCCTTCACAAAGGTATAGAAGCATGCTACTTTTAATTGATGTGAACATTTTATTCTGATACATAATCCAAATCAATAAAAAACCCAGCACACAAACAAGTACATTGTATTAGCACAGGTATGCAGTGGACAACTACTACTACTTACTTACGAACTGAGGACTGAAAATATTGAACAATTGTTGTTAGTCACACAATTCCGCATGTACTCCTGGCGCGACAGAAAGGTGTGGCGCATTTATTTGATAGATGACACATGTCAATGGCAGCACTGGGAGAGTCAATGCGACAATACGCATTACATCACAGACACCATTTCTCACCCATTATCAGAGATAGTTTCTCTCTCGCTCTGAAATGTATCTTTGCAAACTATCCTCTCTCTCCAGATATCAGCCTGTCGAAAATGTGTTTCCACTAGTGACAAATTAAACGAAGCAAACTGCTTATTGGTGATCAGCTACCAGTGTAGGACGACCTTGGTAGGATAGGTGATGTGTGTGAGGGTGTGTGCATGTAGGGGTGTGTGCACTTTCTTGGCATGTGTCACTAGCTCCGAGCAACTTGTTAATATCATTAAAACAGGATATTTCTGAACTCAGTTCATGAAGAAATGAATCGTTTGCCTACAGGTTGATGCCAGTACAGCGTGTTGGGATGTCCGTTGTTCACATTCATGAAGCGGAATGTATAGTATCAGGTCAGTCAGTCTTAAGGGGCTTTGAAAAGATGTCTTTGAGGGTCACCTATAGGCAGTTAATGTATTTGGTTATTCTACTGTAACTGCTTTGTTAACCCCTCAATGCACTCTCACAGAGTGCACTTCATTTCCCACTTCAAACCCCTTTTCCCTGCTTTGAGTAGCTGTAGGGGGGCTTCTGAGGCTCTTCATCCTGAATTTGAAAAGATCACACAGGTACTGATTTAGAGATTGGTTCCACGCCAGCAATTTTTATTTTTTTGCCTTCAGCTACTAAACAATTGCCAAATATGTGTTTCAGCAGGCTTGCTGTGTGGCTTTCTTTAATAAGCTCCCCAACTGTGCGAAAAGCTGGGAGTAGCCGCATGGATGCATGACCAGCTGAATCAGCCAATTGAAAGTTGGTTGAGGAGGTGGTGTGGCGCAGTTAACCACAACATTACGACAGCAGCATAGCAAGTTGTTAAAATTGTTCAACAGAGGGAACGCACATTTTGGAAAATAATACTCACGGCTCCCAGATACAAAGTCGGATTTAAATGAGACCTTTCTAGTTGAATGTGATCTAAGTAAGGAAGTCGGCCCTTGCAAGCTAATGGGAAATCATTTGGTATCCAATGCCTCTGACTTTAAGAAAAACTCTGTGAAGTGAAAAGTCCTGAGTTTTTGACATTTTATTGTCACATCACACGAGCCCATCATGGCATAACATCGAGGAGACATTCAGTCACACTCCAAAAACAAAACTGAGCACATTCTAACATAGGGCGGATTTATGTAGTATTTCTTTCCAGTAATGGCTGGCTTCATCAGGGGTGGAAAAGAGTTTAGACTGAGGCCAGTGATGATGAACTCCCCTCAGGCGCCAGTCCCTCTGAGTGTGGTTCCCTCAAGCTAACCTCAACATCTGAGTCCTGAGTCTGACTGAAAAGCGTCCTCATCAGGGGGCTTAAAGAGCAGCAGGCTAGACATGGACCACACAAATTCCTTTTTCAAAAACACATACAATGAGGACACACACACACACACACACACATACATAATCACACAGTGGGTAGAATGAACAGTATGGCACCTGCTTGGCAGTACTGCTGCTACATCGAAAGACAACGTGTTCCTAAATCTGTCTTCTTTTGACAGAATCAGTCACGTTGCCAACACATGTTTTCCTCTTTTTTCTCATTCAAAGTGGAAACAGAACTTTTTTTTTTTTCCATTTCCAAAATAAATCAGCTGGGCAGTAGGAGTAGCAGCAATATACCGTACTCCTGCCATTACAAACACAATGGAGCTCATTTAATTCTGAGTAGAGCTCATTTAATGGGTCTGTGTTCCACTGGTTTCACTGATAGAGATCACGTTGCCTAATTTCACCTGTTGGCTTGATTAACTGACAAAGCACTAAATGTACTGTATTCATGTTTTGTTGAGATACTGGTTACGGTTGGTGTGTGCTGTGCAAAACGTTGCACTGTAACATTCAAAAGCCCGGAAGAATATGCATTTTCTGTATTTTCTTTTCTTTAAAATCACACATCAATATTACACACAGTACTTATCACATCATCAGATTACTTGTTGTCCCTACAACAGAAACTGCTTATAAACTGTTATGTGCATAAGAAGTGGGGCCCAGCATAAACTTGTTTTTATTCTTTCTCTTCAGATGTTTGGCTGTGGTGCTGTGGCCCAGCTGGTGTTGAGCGGTGGTTCCCATGGCATGTTCCTCACAGTCAACTTTGCCTTCGGCTTCGCTGCCATGTTAGGCATCCTGGTCTGTGGCCAGGTATCAGGTAAACAACGTATTTCAGTTCAATTTATATGATCATTTCTCAGACAAATTCCATTAGCAGGAACCCATTTTAACCAGCGTTGTACCTTACATTGATCAATCTGGACTCTGAGTCTATACTTAGGTAATGTTGTTGCACTATATTTTCATGGTCTATAATATGTACTGACATACTGTCACCATGTACATTTGCAGGTGGACATCTAAACCCAGCAGTGACCTTTGCCCTGTGCCTGCTCGGAAGAGAGCGCTGGAGAAAGTTCCCCATGTACTTCCTCTTTCAGACAATCGGTGCCTTTTTTGGTGCAGCTATCATTTTCGGCATGTACTACGGTAAGGGCTGATTATGGAATTATCTTGTTACAACCATGTATGGACAGCTTTGTGTTTTAGGTTTCACACATTCTAAGTGCGTCATTTAAACAACAGTCCAATCAAAAACAAAAAAAAGTTTTATGCTATAGTTTGTTGTTTGTATGCTTTTAGATGCCCTGTGGGACCACCCTGGATGTTTCAATGTGACTGGGCCTAGTGCCACAGCTAGCATTTTTGCTACCTACCCTGGAAAACATCTCACCATCGTCAATGGCTTCTTTGATCAGGTACCCTTTTAAAAATGTGAAAAGAGCTATTATACACACAATTTAATTTGACAAATACAGGTGATACAACACAGGTGAACCTCTGACATGTCCCCCTCTCCAACATAGATAATCGGAACAGCAGCGCTGATTGTTTGTATCCTGGCTATTGTGGATCCATACAACAACCCCATCCCCCAAGGGCTGGAGGCCTTCACTGTGGGATTTGTGGTTCTGGTCATTGGATTGTCTATGGGCTTTAACTCTGGCTACGCTGTCAATCCTGCCAGAGATCTCGGACCACGTCTTTTCACCGCTATGGCTGGATGGGGCAGCGAAGTTTTCACGTAAGTGCACAGATTTTGAATGTGAACTCGACTTCGCAACACTGTCACGTGCCCTCTATCTATTGACCTTGTAAGCTTGAGACAAAGTAAAACTCATTTTTTAACAATGAACTCTTTTCTTTTGTCACTCCTCAGGGTTAGAAACGGCTGGTTCCTTGTGCCCGTCTTTGCCCCTTTCCTTGGCACCATCATCGGTGTGATAATCTACCAGCTGATGGTTGGCTTTCACGTGGAGGGCGAAGTACGTGACCTTAAAAATGCAGAGGAGGAAAACGTCCAACTCACCAATGTCAACGCCTATAACAAAAACAAAGACAGTAGCAAAGAAGTTCTCTGAGTGTGTTAGAGAGCTACACACACAAACACGTGCACATTCTGTAAATACCGAGACACACGAGCATTTTTCCATCCAACCACGACTGGTTTTTACAAACCATCTTTACAGCTGTTGGGATATCTCCAAAGTTAGCCATGTGTTTGTGAAAACAGGCCACTCTATTTTCAGTATCATTTTTATTGTATTATATTGTAGACAACGATTGTGTGTGAGTGTAGAGGGGAGAAACACAACTTCAGAAACACAGAATTACATTAATTCTTTTAGGAGATGAACATTTGGATCTTAGATTCTATAGCACTTTGAACAGTATTGTATGATGTATACCAATGTAGTTTTATAAAACTTGTATTTAGACGATTCATTTCTATGCATTGTGTCAGTCCAGAACTTTTCACTGTAGATATTTGAAATCAGGGAAGTTGTCAAACTTCAACTTAAAAGTTAAATTATTGAAGAATATTGTACATTTTTAAATAGTTTAGTGAAATGGCACTATCCATGTAGTCTTTGCCAATGTCGACTCTTTTGACAGCTGAAACATGGTAGTGAAGCTAAATCCTACCCACAACATTCTTCACTTTACCACCGCTTTCTAAAAGCAACCATATTGAAGCTGCTGTCTTTTTATATACACTCTCTTTGCCCTGTTAAAGTCCTAATCAGCGAATTGTTAAACAAACAAACAAATAAATATTGAGATATGCCATCAGCTAGCAAACTCACCCTTTGTATGAACTAAATGTTATCAGAAGAATCATTGTAGCCTTCTAATTTCATGCGTGACAAATATCTGGTAATAAATTACAGTGATCTTCTATGTACAGCCCAATATTATCTATCTGTCTTAAAGTTTATGCCTTTACATTTGTTTGTACCTTGCATATGACTCAATGGTTGGGTGTTAAACTGGACCATGAGCACATTGATAGATTGTATGTAGGTTGAGGGGAAATGCTTTTGTACTGATACAATAAAGTTATGTTTTTGATTGTTACATGAATGTGGATCATGTTAAGTTATTGTGTTGTTCATTTACAAGAGAATTGACAGTTGACATGTAACAGCCGTGTCCACAGTTAAGAGCTAAGCAGGAAACAGACTACACAGTGACTCAACTATGTTCTAATAATGATTTTATGTTCCCAAAAGGAGACCTGCTCCGTCATTATGGAGTGCAAAGCAGTATTTTGCACTGCTATTTAAAGTGTTCACTTTATTTCCAAGCATACCTCAGTATCCACAGACCACAACTGGGCCATCGACCTTCAGAGCATAAATCAAATCAGCCCTATTTCTCCATGCCAAGGGTTCATTTTGATAGAAACTCTTGCCTTCTTGCAACTTATCAACAACATATAGAAGCATGCAGGCCTAAATGTGCCTTGTCTTTTTCCAGCTTAATATGCCCACCCAACGTTGACTGTTTTAACAAATAATTCCAGGAGTATCACACAAAGGGCAATTCTCATGCAAGTATGAATCAGCAGTTTTCATACAATTACTTCCAACAGGTCTCAGCAGGTCACCTTGCATGTGTGAAGTAGATTACTGGCTTGCAGTTTTAAAACAGACAGGTTTCTCCAATTTCTTTTATTCATCTTGATGACAAATGGAGACTTATTCATTCATGGTGAATTAAAATGACAAACACTGTGTTAACGTTAAAAATGCATTTGTAACCGGAAAATGTGTACACATAGTATGAATGATTTACAGAAATGATCAAAGACCACTCTTTAAAGTGCATAACTAAGCCTTAAAGAGAGGCAACAACAAGCAAAATATTAATGAAAATGTAAAGGTACCCCTAATGCTGTATACTTTTAGGGTTCCCTGTCTATCATGCTGGCAAAAACCAACAGCACACCTGCCCAGCACCAAGTTGCACATAGACAAAATAGAGAAAAAATAGAGACTAGAAATAGAGGGAACATTGGACTGAGATTCACCAGATGGACATAATGAGTCCAAATAAGGTGATACTATATCAGCGTTGTGTTTACAGCTTGTTTCCGCTGCCCCCAAGTGGCTAACAATTCTTGTATGTACGTTGGCAGCTGGCGACACTGAGATGAGAGACAAAGTGAACTCATTTGGACAGACAGTAAGAACCACACCAGGTTCTAAACACGCCGACGGGACATTTGAAGGCACATGCTGTTTAACGTGCGATGTACATTTGTGAATTCTGCAACATCGAAGGAAATAGTTTGACATTTTGGGAAATACGCTAATTTGCTTTCTCGCTGAGAGTTAGATGAGATGAGAGACACTTTTATCTGTCTGTTAAGTATGGAGCTGGAGCCAAGAGGCAAAAGGCGAATTAAGTGCTGTAGCTATTTCTTGCTGAGGTTTTAGTAGGTGTACTTCGAAGAAAGTTGGCCAGGCTGCTTCCCCCTGGTTCCAGTCTTTATGCTAAGCTAGGCTAATCAAATGCTGACCCTAAATCCATAATGCGCAGAAATCAGAGTGGTATGCAACTCTTAGCAAGAAAGTAAATAAGCGTATTTCCCAAAATGTCAAACTATTCTGTTAACATCTGAAAGCCAGCAGCATCAACATGCATCATGATGTAAGCTGTCAGAGAGTCAAAACCAGATTTTTTTTCATCTGATGAAGTAGTATGTTGGACCATCTTTGAACACATCAGCAGCAAGAATATTTAAAGCAGTTCCTCGAAATAGGCAGTGAAATAAGAGCTTCAAGTTTCTGCAAGGTGCTGGCAGAGAAACTGAATGCCTCCAGAGAGACTTAACGGTTCACTGGAATTAAGGAAATTCCCCCAAAAATATCTTAAATATGATTTGGAAACTTGTAAGCAGTAATGTAAGGTACACAATCTGCAGTTATTGGACTAAAACATGCAAAACCGCCAGCATGGTCTTTCAAAGAGCTGATCCAAGCAGCACTCGCCAACCTTGTGGCCGACATGTGTTTTCTATCCCGAGCTGCCTTGCAAGGTAGCCTCGAGTATGCTCCCCGAGGCTCAGATGGAATTCTAACATTAGATCAGGTTTAATGTATTATGGCTCTGTAAGATATTGTTTCAGCAAATGTTGGCCCTTTAAATTCTTGAGTCATTATTTTGAGGTCCGTAGGATTCACTTAGCTCCAGATGTAGCAGCTGATCTCAGCTGATTCGCCATATTTATCGAACCTTATTTAACATAAAATGGGATTCTGGTAAGCATTGATCATTGGCGTGTATGCATACAGATTATTTCAACTGCATAAACCTTACTGTTGAATAAATGTCTGTAAATATTATATCCAATGTTGCCAAAAAATTGGCAAAAATAAGCCAAACAGTTGTAACCAGCCACAAAGAAAGTTTTAGCAGGTCCTCAGCTTTACAAGGAAAACAATGATGACAAAGTTTACAGTAATCTCAAACGCAAAGTACATAAGCTTACATTTTGAAGGAAGAAGCATACCTGGTGTACAAAAAAAAAGGGCCCCTCTTCCCAAAAGAGAATGCTTTCATGTTAAACCTGTATTATACCCTCAATATAGCGTCTCACATACCAAGTATATTCCTTTTCTTTTATAGGATCTGGTACTGAGTATACCTGTAAACTCTCTGTTATATCCCCTAGGCCAGGTGCTCCTGCCAGAGTCTCATCAAAGCATTTGCACCTGGTTACATTTCAGCATTGTGTAACACACTTTCAGAGGAAAAACAAGCTGATAGATATGTGGGAAACATCAGCAGTTTCGCCCTTTTATTGCAAAGTCTGGTATACAAGTCTGGTATACAAAGAAAGACAGGAAGAAAGAAGAACGATTCTGTATAAGGTGAATTGCCCTGGTAAGTTCAAACAACTTTCACCGTACATTTTATAGAGCAATAAAATGTATCTCACACAGTTGTATGGAGTGTCTGGTTCAGACTGGGACACTAATGGCCTGTTTTGTTATACATCATATGAAACACCTGAGGGGACGAGTTAGTAACATGTGCAGGCCATGTGTGATACCGGAAGTTTGTGAAGCTGCAAGGAATCCAAAAAAACAGACAGCTACACCAACAAGTTCAATACGGCAACTTTGAGGGATTTGATTAATTCATATCCATTTAGAACCATTCTTGTAAAATTCAACATTGTGTCAGCCCAATTTACACGAGTAACCCAGAGTACACACACACAGACATTTTATTGTTAAATACTCTGTTAAAGCATGTTGAGCAATACTGCAATTGCTTTGAATTGTCTTCCACATACACAACAAAATGAACGGATCCACACTGTGCAGTAAAGGGATCTGAATATGCAGAATGCAACAACAACAGATTCTCAAGCACACACATGCACACAAAGGTAAATGCAGTTTAATATTTAATATCTATCAATCGTCTTACTTTTAAGCTGTTGCAAAATATTTTTTTGCCTACTTGTTTACCAACAAAACACACTAAAATGTATCAAAATGAATCAAAATTGTCAGCATGGTGGTTCATGAACTATTAGCAAAATTATAATATTAAACCTACAGCGAGAAGGTAATGTTTTTGGTCCAGTTTCTCTGTCTGTGTGTTTGCCTGTTAGCAGCATGTAACAAAAATGGAATGAAATGTGCTGCAAAGCTACACAATAGGCCAAAAAACAACGTTTTGGCCTATTCACATGACATTTTTGTTCATAACTCTGAATTATGCAGTGCTAAATCAAATACATTTTCCTTGATTCTTTAGACCAACGAATAGCTATCCAAAACACTTTCCTTCCAACCCATTTCATCCAGTCTTTACCAAATTTGGTAACCGGTTCTTATTATTTGACATAAATGGCCATAATTATTTAATGCAATGTGAAATTGCAGCTAACGTCAGATTTGGAAAGTCAACCCCAAACAATCCTACAAAATGTGATTGTATTTAATTCTTCCATTTGTAGAAAGGAGGTATGCATCCTATCAACTGATTGTAGTTGTGATTGAACTCTAAAATGTGTTCATTTATTGCATTCCAAACTTCCAAAAAGCTTACTCACAGCTAAATGTAATTCTCAGCAATGTAAAGAAGTACAACAAGCACACGTGATAGCACAAGGACTCATGGGTAACAGTTAGACTACCATCAATATTGTTTAAATGAAATGTGGTGGCCGATCTATCTTTGCTATTAATGTTTGAATTATGTCCCCCCCCTCCGAGAACCATCACCTTACCGTGGTGGAGGGGTTTGGGTGCTCCTATGAACCTGAGGGCTGTGTTGTCGGGAGCCTAGTGCTCCTGGTAGGGTCTCCCATGGCAAATTGGTCTCAGGCGAGGGGCCAGACAAAGAATGGTTCAAGAACCCCAATGGAAGAACAAAAAGAGGAGGTGTGACCCTGCCCGGAGGAAGCCCGGGGCCCCCGTCTGGAGCCAGGCCTGGAAGGGGGGCCCGTCAACGAGCGCCTGGTGGCCGGGTTTGCCACGGAGCCCGGCCGGGCATAGCCCGAAAAAGCAACGTGGCACCCCCCCCCTCTCCATCATGTGGGCCTACCACCCGCAGGAAGAACCGTTGGGGTCGGGTACATTGCCAGACGGGTGGCAGTGAAGGTCGGGGACCTCGACGGACCAGACCTGGGCGGCAAAGGCTGGCTCTGGGGACGTGGAACGTCACCTCTCTGTGGGGGAAAGAGCCGGAGCTTGTGCGGGAGGCGGAGCGCTACCAGTTAGATCTGGTTGGGCTCTCCTCTACGCACAGTCTCGGTTCTGGAACCGTACTCCTGGATAGGGGTTGGACTTTATTCTTCTCTGGAGTTGCTCAGGGTGTGAGGCGCCGGGCGGGTGTGGGGATACTCACAAATCCCCGGCTGAGTGCCGTTACGTTGGAGTTCACCCCGGTAGACGAGAGGGTCGCCTCCCTACGCCTACGGGTTATGGGGGGGAAAACTCTGACTGTTGTCTGTGCATATGCACCGAACAGCAGTTCAGAGTATTCGGCCTTCTTGGAGACCCTGAATGGAGTCCTGTTGGGGGCTCCAGTAGGGGACTCCATAGTTCTACTGGGAGACTTCAACGCGCACGTGGGCAGCGATGGAGACACCTGGAGAGGCGTGATTGGGAGGAACGGCCTCCCTGATCTCAACCCGAGTGGTTGTTTGTTATTGGACTTCTGTGCTAGACATGGGCTGTCCATAACAAACACCATGTTCGAACATAAGGATGCTCATAAGTGTACATGGTACCAGAGCACCTTAGGCCGAAGATCGATGATCGATTTTGTAATCGTATCATCTGATCTGAGGCCGCATGTTTTGGACACTCGGGTAAAGAGAGGGGCGGAGCTGTCAACTGATCACCATCTGGTGGTGAGTTGGGTCAGGGGGTGGGGGAAGAGTCTGGACAGACCTGGTAAGCCCAAACGGGTAGTGCGGGTGAACTGGGAACGTCTGGAGGAGGCCCATACCCAAGAGACCTTTAACTCACACCTCCGGCGGAGTTTCTCTGGCATCCCTGTGGAGGTTGGGGGCATTGAGCCTGAGTGGTCAATGTTCAAAGCTTCCATTGCTGAAGCTGCGGCGGGAGCCTGCGGCCTCAAGGTCTTAGGTGCCTCAAGGGGCGGTAACCCTCGAACACCGTGGTGGACCGCGGTGGTCAGGGAAGCCGTCCGACTGAAGAAGGAGTCCTTCCGAGATATGTTATCAAGGGGGACTCCAGAGGCGGTTGCAAGGTACCGACAGGCCCGAAGGGCAGCGGCCTCGGCCGTGACAGAGGCAAAGCAGCGGGTGTGGGAGGAGTTCGGAGAAGCCATGGAGAAGGACTTTCGGTCGGCACCAAAGTGCTTCTGGCGTACTGTCCGGCACCTCAGGAGGGGGAAGCGGGGAACCATCCAAGCTGTTTACAGCAGGGATGGAACACTGTTGACCTCAACTGAGGAGGTACTCGGGCGGTGGAAGGAGCATTTTGAGGAACTCCTCAATCCGACTAATACGCCCTCTTTGATAGAGGCAGGGCTGGAAGATTATGGGGGATCATCATCAATTTCCCTGGTGGAAGTCACTGAGGTAGTCAAACAACTCCACAGTGGCAAGGCCCCGGGGATTGATGAGATCCGTCCAGAAATGTTGAAGGCTTTGGGTGTGGAGGGGCTGTCGTGGCTGACACGTCTCTTCAACATTGCGTGGAAGTCGGGAACAGTGCCTAAGGAGTGGCAGACCGGGGTGGTGGTTCCCCTGTTTAAAAAGGGGGACCAGAGAGTGTGTGCCAATTACAGGGGTATCACACTGCTCAGCCTCCCGGGTAAAGTCTACTCCAAGGTGCTGGAAAGGAGGGTTCGGCCGATAGTCGAACCTCAGATTGAAGAGGAACAATGCGGATTCCGTTCTGGCCGTGGAACAACGGACCAGCTCTTCACTCTCACAAGGATCCTGGAGGGGGCCTGGGAGTATGCCCATCCGGTTTACATGTGTTTTGTGGACCTGGAGAAAGCGTATGACCGGGTCCCCCGGGAGATACTGTGGGAGGTGCTGCGGGAGTATGGGGTGAGGGGGGCGCTTTTGAGAGCCATCCAATCCCTGTACGCCCAAAGCAAGAGTTGTGTCCGGGTTCTCGGCAGTAAGTCGGACTCGTTTCCAGTGGGTGTTGGCCTCCGCCAGGGCTGCGCTTTGTCACCAATCCTGTTTGTGGTATTCATGGACAGGATATCGAGGCGTAGTCGGGGGGAGGAGGGGTTGCAGTTTGGTGGGCTTGGGATCTCATCGCTGCTCTTTGCAGACGATGTGGTCCTGATGGCATCATCAGCCTGTGACCTTCAGCACTCACTGGATCGGTTCGCAGCCGAGTGTGAAGCGGTTGGAATGAGGATCAGCACCTCAAAATCTGAGGCCATGGTTCTCAGCAGGAAACCGGTGGATTGTCTACTCCGGGTAGGGAATGAGTCCCTACCCCAAGTGAAGGAGTTCAAGTACCTCGGGGTCTTGTTCACGAGTGAGGGGAAAATGGAGCGGGAGATGGGCCGGAGAATCGGAGCAGCGGGCGCGGTATTGCACTCGCTTTACCGCACCGTTGTGACGAAAAGAGAGCTGAGCCAGAAGGCAAAGCTCTCGATCTACCGGTCTATCTTCGTTCCTACTCTCACCTATGGTCATGAAGGTTGGGTCATGACCGAAAGGACGAGATCGCGGGTACAAGCGGCCGAAATGGGTTTTCTCAGAAGGGTGGCTGGCTTCTCCCTTAGAGATAGGGTGAGGAGTTCAGTCATCCGAGAGAAGCTCGGAGTAGAACCGCTGCTCCTTTGCGTAGAAAGGAGCCAGTTGAGGTGGTTCGGGCATCTGGTAAGGATGCCCCCTGGGCGCCTCCCTAGGGAGGTGTTCCAGGCACAGCCAGCTGGGAGGAGACCACGGGGAAGACCCAGGACGAGGTGGAGAGATTATATCTCCACACTGGCCTGGGAACGCCTCGGGGTCCCCCAGTCAGAGTTGGCCAATGTGGCCCGGGAAAGGGAAGTTTGGGGCCCCCTGCTGGAGCTGTTGCCCCCGCGACCCGACCCCGGATAAGCGGAAGAAGATGGATGGATGGATTATGTTACTTTAATGTCTGTTTTCAGACATGTTTGAATTTTTTGAAAAAAACAAACAAGAACAGCTTTCAAACATATTATCAAACAATAATTTTGCGGCCCCCTTGCAGTAACCCTGAGGAGCCCCTAGGGGTCACGGACCCCCTGATAAAGACCCATGCAAATGCTCATTGTAATGACCAAACTCTGAGGGCGAGCCTCGCTGTAAAACTTGCTATAATTTGTTTTTAAAGTTATAACAGTCTGTGCAAAATGCCAAGCATGAGAAATGTTGTTTTTTATGTTTCGACTTGTTTTAGAAATTGACATTTGAGTGACATCCATTGAAAACAGTGGTGTTATATATATATATATATATATATATATATATAGGATATATATAGGATATATATATATATATATATCCTTTTCTGATGTTTGTTTCTGATGTAGACACATTTAACAAAAACAACAAACACGTGCTCACAAGATGTTAGCATGTGTCTTTCTGAAATTGGAACAGAAGAGTATCCCTTGTGCATTGCTGAGGAGGAAATGGTGGATGTCCATGAATCTAGGGTCCTTAGAACACATCTGTTTATTGTTACTTCTCTTCCTTCCTCCTGTCTCTTCCCTTTCATCCAAGTCTAAAACTAAAGTGTCATCCACACCACTTCATAATGCAAAGGGATTGTTTGCTGTTTGTCGCTGGCTGATAGGTATTTATATAGAAAGCACAAACTCTACTTTTCTATAAAGGTCATATGAAGGTCAAGGTGGTCTCATGAATTCTGCTTCATCCGGTAACTGTCTCATGTGGTATAACTGTGACGCTTAGGGATGAGCAGGAAACAACTGTAGTTCTTTTGTACAGTCTCCAGGCTCTGAGAAACTACTGTTCTTCCAACAAAACTATAAACTGGAGACTGACCCAAAACAAAAAGGACATCAATACAGACAATAAAGTTCTATTCTATAATTGTATAGCACCCATCACTTAATCAATGCAACTGGAAATACACAGAAACATCATTTTAACAACGTTTACCAGAGTACTTTTGCAAGTGCACTGATCTGAAGAAACCATTGCAGAGACCGTGAAACCGGATATAAGATCTGCCAGGTATCGAGAGGGCTGAGTCAGTCCTCTCACACACACACCTCTTATTCATACAGATGTCACTCCCATCCTCTCCTTCCTCATCTGCAAGAAGACATGTCTGTGCAACTGGACACATTTACCATTGTTTTGGATCCAGTACAAGGTCAAAGGGGCGACTTTGAGCTTAAAGGGAGTTGCAGGGTGTTCACATGATCCACATTGGATGAGCACTGAGTAGTCAAGTGCAGTGGAGGAGGACAATGATCGCGTTACGATTCCTACACTATTCGCCCAATGTGTAAATAACAGCCAGCCATTAAAATTATGGTAAAGCTGAAATGTACCCACATAGGCATTGTTTTTATTTTAAATCTAATGTGCTGGAGTACAGAGCCAAAACATAAAAGAAAACTTGGAATTTCCAAATATCGACTGCATTGTTATGTTTAGCAACTCTACAACAATACATAAGGAAAAAGTACTTAAAAGTATGATAAACCTAATGTCCTAATGATAAAGTTTGAAGATTTAAGGCCAATCACACACAACTATTAAAACTATTGTGGAAGCTTAATAATTTAGCTTGAAAGAAAGAAAAAAAAAAAAAAAAAAAAAGTGTTTTTTTTCCAGACATCAGGCATGTGGATGTGGTTTGCAAGGATGTGGGATGCCATGTCATTTTCAGGGTGCTGTGTGCTGTTCATTAAACGTTGTGCCTTCTCATTAGTGCAAACACTACCAGCAGGGGAGACAGGGTGTCAAGCTCTAGGTTTGCAGTACAAAAACAGAGGCATAACTTATAACGTGTAACAGAGGCAGAAGTATTGGTTGCAAACGGAGTTTGGACAAAGCACCAGGCTTACATATACAACACTAACTTTCCTTCTGGCAGGGTTTTGTCCAAACACAGCTCTGCACATTATTGTTTAAATAAAGGGGAGATTACATTAACCTACCAAACATCACGCAGGCCTCTCCCAGAAAAAAAAAATAGTACAACAGCCTTCGGTTTTCTGTTGTAAACAGACTCCTCCTGCTGGGAAGTTTCCGTGCCACAGGGAATACCATGTTCTCTGGAAGCCTCATCACCATCATCATCATATTAACATATCTGTGATTACTGCATTCCTACAGACTGTCTAAAGTAATTACTATAAATGTTGCTTTTGTCAGCAACCACTCTTTCCCCCCTCACTCAGGATAATATTAAACTACTATGGGAAAAGGTTGGCTGATGCACAATATACACAGAAGCACATACGCTTTAGAGAATACATCATGTTACTATGTAGTCATAAAAATAGTCAATTGTATATATATATCCCATTTTATTAGATGAAAGCCTAGTTCACAGTATAAAAATACTTAATTTTAGTAAAAAAACTAACACATTTGCCACTAATTAGTGGTCTACCAGGTTGCTATATACAAATGCAAAAACTAAATCGTAGTTAACAATACAATCTCCACTCAA
>CALSCE010010657.1:15472662-15496046 GCA_943593645.1 Bovichtus variegatus | reverse complement strand
ACACAGACCAAACAAAACATTATTCAATTTACACAAGACACATTGCAACTCATTTACTTCTTTCTAAGTTATCATTCTTGTTCATGCATTTGTTAAAGTTCTGTCAATATTCTGAACCTGCAAATAAAAGCCCATTGAAACTCCTTAGAAACATTGCAACACACCCTCCATAAACTTTGCTCTCAGTTTCACAGTCATCCATCTCCACCTAGTGTTGGAAAAATAACTACATCTCTACTGAATAAGAAAAATTGACACACGGGCTACGGTCGAATACTCAAAGAATTATGTCCTATGTCTTTTCCTAACCACTTTTTCTTGACCTTGAAGGAAAACGTTAACATTTTAGGAACTTTATTTATAAACACATAGAAAATGTGTACAGTGAAAATCAGAATTCAAGATTAAATAAGGATTCCTGTCCAAATTAGAATCACACCTCCTAAGAAGGATGTTTTCAATTCCTCAAGAAATTGTGGGTCGGCATCACGTCCTTCCCTTTGGTAAAGGAAGGTCCAGTGTTCCCTATGCTGAAGGATATAAGAAAGGAAGCATTGGTGCACGGTTCCTTAGCATTTAGAGAATTCGACCGGCTCTTTTCATGGCTGCCACTTAGATACTTCAGAGTAATTTCATTCAGTTAGGAACCTCCCTATTCAAAATAGACTATTGGAACCTCAGCCACTGCTTCTATGTCAGCCTACATTGGAATCAAACATTTCCACTGATAAAAAGGAAAATACAGAGGATACATTCAATATTTTATGGATTTCTGTTGACCAAACTTGCCATAGTCCATACTGAAGAAAATCATGGTGGGATCTGGAGGGGATTTGGTGCTCAGGGACGAAAGAGGCACATCCATTACAGGATATGTTTCTGTGTCGTCAACGGCCATTATACCTTTAACTGGAAGTGGAGAAAAAATAAATAAGTCACAACAACTCAACTAGAAGTCATAGTTGTGTTTGTCCATCTTCAGCAGTGAGACAGAAATCAGTTCCTGCAGGACCAGCTGGATGCAAAGACATGAATCAGCATTGCGGTGATGCCGTTTCATTTGCACATATTTAACAGTGGATAAAAGTTAGTTTTGCTATGGTGTAAATAACTTGCAAATGTTTCAAAACGTTCTTGACAGAAGTAACCCATCACAATGAATTGGAAGAGAGGCATTCTGTAAAGCCTCCTTGTTGGTGCAATTAAAGACATCAAAACATTGAAGCAGCTCAAGTGGAGCTGCTCAGTGCCAGACGATCAGACTGTGCACTTTTTAAAAAAAAAAAAAGCTTTGAGGCTGAGCAACCTTTTCAATGCAAGAAAAATGACCGAATTCATTATCCTTTTCTTGTCAGTATTTTATTGGTTTTAACATCATAACTTGTCAAATAAATGCCTTTTAGTGTTAATGCTTAGATGCCGGCGGGTCCATGAACGAACCACCAAGCAGAATTCACAAGATGGTCACTGCTTGACCAAACACAAATCAATAATCTAATGTTCTAATAATCATTAACAAAAATAAACAAATGATAACTACTGCTAGTGAGATACCGTTAGGTCCTTACATGTTTCAGCCTGTCTGCGTATATCAGAGATGGCACTTGGAAAAATGCCAGGTTCCAACGATTTCCCCAGATTGTGGTGAGATTGGTGTTGGTTGCGTTTGCTGTCTCGCCCATTGCACAATGTCTGGTTGTCAAGTGTCCGCCACCTGCTGCCAGGCTTGTAAAGAAGGTGAGCCAAAAGAACATCCAGCTACCATTAGACATTTTACAGACTAACTCTCCTATTAGGTATAAATGTGCTACAATATACATATCCTCCCTAGTTTTGAAATACTTTTTAAGTCATTTGATTAAGGTACTACTATCAGATGTTACGTCACATTGAGAAGGCCCTTCAGTTCCTCTAAAATATTCTTACCAGCTTATGTTCCCTCGAAAGGAAGACCCAAGTGGATTCCTGTGTAGCACTCAAGTGCAGACCCCTCCCTATCAAAGTGAGGTGGCCTCTCTTGGAACAGGACCATGCCTGGCTTCTTGCCTCTCGGCCTATATCCACCGCTACCAATCCGGCATCAGTCTCGTCACTTTCAGAGCGAAAGATGCAGGGCTGCAGGTGTACACCTTCATGCTGCTCTCCCGGTGCGGTCAGACACTCCCCAGTGTGGTGATTGCTTAGAGCCTGGCTCTCTGGGAGCCAACGCCATTCCTGTAAGGCTGAATATGGGCTGCAATCAGCCACAGATACTCTACCTCCCAGGCTTCCTTCCTGCACCTGCAGACATTTAACCAGCAGCTTGTTCTGTATTTTTAAGCCAGATGTCTCTGTGGAGGGGACATGAAAAAAAGCATTGTCCAAGCTTGAATCTTCACTCATTATAAACATCTCAGCCATTGTTATTATTGGAGAGCGAGCTAGGTATGCAATTGTTAAATTATTAAGTTAGGCTACATTTTTTAACTCAAATTTAGGAAAAGGTCATGCAAGTCGGAAAAGAATATAGCTTTATTTATAATATGGCAACATGTATGTGATATCTTAGTCTGCAAACCCAGAAACTCACCTAAGATCTGTTTTAAATTGACATAAAGTAACTGAGGTAAGATATTGGCGAGTTTAAAATGTGCATATTATGCAAGTTAGTTGTCAGATATTGAATCTTAATCAGGGGACATGACAACATGGTCACTACAGAAGGGAATTTAAAGCCAAATTCCATTAAAGAGATAGTAATTTAACGCTAAACCTCCTTTACTTCTTGGTAAACTATTACTTCAGAGGTTTAAAAAGTTAGTGCCTTGTAATACTTAGCTCTAGCGTTAATCGGGAATACGACTTAAAAGCAATTTGTCTTTATCTCAACACAACTTTCTCAATGTATTTAGGTAGCGGTACTTTTAGCTAACTAAGGTGAGCAGCTAGCTAAATGTTTGTGCTGAAAGATGCAGGAGACCTGAGTAAACGTTGGGCTCAACAGGTTAAGCTCGTTATTTAACCTAAATTACGAAGTAGCGTTAAATGATTGAACCAATGTAACTACAGCCAACTAACTTTAGCTTAGACTTGGAAAGTGTTAATACGACGAACAGTATGCAACCATTTGGACAGCTAGCGTAGAAAACGTTGAAATGAATAACGTTAGTGGCCGTTTTCTTTGGCTTCGAATCGCTTGTCTTCACGGTTTTAGTCATCTCGAAATCAAACGACCAACTGCGTTAAAAAGTGCCGTCATATATGCTAAGCAACATGTAACAAACTGTAATTTCCTTTACGCTACCTTGGAAAATGACAAAGACAAGCAAATAGACACACGGCAGCCTTCTTCCCATGGCGATGGCGATGACAGGCACAGATAGCTGGGCTCTCCAGTGGCACTCAGCGCAGCCCGCATCTATTCATCAACCGTAGCAAGTGCAAGTGGGCGGGAACAAAAGTGTATGCAACCTCCCTCTGTGCGTCCATCACTTGGATAGATGACCAGAGGATCCGTGCACTCCTCCTCATAACTCTTCAGAAGGATAATTACGTTTAAATACTCCGTTATTCTCCAGGGATCATAGCAATTTCTTCATATTAAAGATGACTATGATTGCCCATTGCTATTTCTCCTCTCCACCCAGGTGGTCAAAAAAAAAACCATCCCTGTGTGCCACGGTCTGTTTACTGTCCTTTTTTTAAACTTGTTTTTTTAAACAACTAACATGCACAACTCATGGACGCTCCTTGTGTACCACTATGGCAGGCAATAAAATGTGTTTGCAAGCCAGTGTGCTACAACTCCACGGACTACCAATTAGATTTAAAGAGCATAAATCTGTTATAAGGACAAAACAGTGTCCCGAGCTGAATAGGATTTCCCATTCGTTACTGTGAGGAATGGGACAGCTTCCGGGACCTGCCTGGTCACGTGATGTTTTTCTCTATCAAGATGCACCACAAAGTATGTGGAAAACCTTGATCAAAATAAACATCTCCAGTGTTTAGTTTACTATTCTAACTATTAACTATTATTCTAACCCTATATATAGTGGACTTAGAATTATTCAAACCATATTCTTTAACTAAATGTACTTTTATTGCAATAATATTAAACACAACACTAGCCTACATTAAATATTAAAATAATATGAAACAGTTCACAGCCAATAAAAAGCTTACAAAAAACAGTTAAACTGTAGTACACATACAGAATATACTTTTGCATTTGCACACAGAAAATACTTTATAACCTGATCTGTCAGTCATTTTTGACTAGTTATTTGTGTTCTTTTTAAAGCTCAGCTTTTAGGATCTGACCCAGTCCTACCGAGAGCATCCTGAGAAGGGGAGAAAAGCGACATATAAGATGGAGGTTCTTCTTCCTGCTGAAACAGAGGTGGAGCAGGGGGTCCATGCTGCACTGAAGATGAAGCTTCAATTGAAAAACCGTATGGAGCGGCCTGTTGTGGCCACTGATTATTCTAGCCACTTGTTATGTTTGCATGTTGAGTGGGATCTGGTGCTGGGTACCCATGACCACCAGAACCTTCAGGTACAGGATAGGGTCCAATAGGGGAGGCTGGGGGACCGAAATCGCTGTAAGTTGGAGCCCCAACAGGACCCGCTGGGTAAGGCCCCATAGCCTCACCAGAATGATGGGTAGCAAAACCAGAAGGAATGATGACCAGTGGAAACACCACCGTTGGGTCAATGGCAAAACTGATGTCCAAATACACCTGGGAAACAGAAACATATCAAGAAGTGAAATCCATCTACATAATTTGAAATCAATTGCTATTTATGGAACTATTTACCAAGTAAATTATGTGACTGATAAACACAATTATTGTTTCGTATTATACTGTAAATGTTTATACAGCATCTAATACTGCTATTTCATAAGCTGCTGTGCCGTTATATATTTCTAATGATTGTTACATTACATTACAGGTCATTTAGCAGATGCTCTTATCCAGACTTCCGGTGTTCAATTTGAAAGCCTAACCACTAGACCACTAGACTACCACCACCAGGCCATTGTTGAAGTGTGTGACGTAAGACTGAAATCGTCTGTGCGACAATTACTTAATTGCCAATATTTGCAAACAAAAGCAATTACTTCATTTTTGAAATGGTGTAAAAATCACTATTACATTATGACATACCTTGACGTAATGGTCAACTAAGAGGATTTCACAATTATGGAGGGTGGGGATGATATCGGCAGGAATCTTCAATTGCCATGAGACAGTTTCCTCTGAGTCCAGTGCGATAGTGTCCCCCACCATTTTGCACAGACTTAGGTCACTAGTATTAGTGGAGCTTCTGGCGCGGTACACTATTTTCTGCTGTAAACTGAATTTTGGCTTAATTTCTTTGGAAGAGGAGTTGCGGATTTTGGCAAAGACTGACACAGTGTCACCTATCAAAAACAAGTCATAACATCTTTTTTATCTGGAATAATGTCACCACAGAATAAAAATTGCACGTACACATACTGCAGTAAGCTGGAGTGACTTTACCTGGAGAGCAAACCTTCATGTTAGCGGAAGCAAACATTTGGATCTGTCCCTTGGAGAAAACCCCAATGTCTTTTTCCACTGAACCAGACTGGGGACACTAGAACAAATCATACAAAAAAAACATGATTTCATATTAACTGAATGCCTCATACAGCTGAAATTCAGAGTTCAAGGAGAAATTGATTTTGCTGTTAATCTTTGAATTAGGCCATCCTTGTTCAGATCTCAAAATGATTCCTCCCTTAAGTAGATTTGAAATGGTCCATACTATTAAATATAATTAAATATTATCCTGACTCGCAGTTGCACTTCTTTTAGCAGAACCCACTCCAGTTTCTGTTTATTCAAAAAATGGTTTGTGCTTTCTTTTGTTTCCTCAACATGTTACACATCATAATATACTTAGGTGTGGTACACTGCTCTTATGTTCGAATGTTCTCCATGCAGGGCTTCATGAAACTTTGTTCGGACAAATACTGTTTAAAACAGTTTTCACACTTAACTCTTTATTGTTTCCTTTCCCTCAACCCCTCTATTCCATTCTTTCAATTTTAGCCAACTGTCTTTAGTTTTTAAAAACTAAACTAAAACTAAAATTAAAAATCCAAATGAAAGTTAATTTGGAAAAGTGTATATGGTGTATCAAATTCATAGCATGTATCATTGTAGTCCCGTTTACAATTACTTGGCCAGGGTGTGGCAAGGACTGTGAAACAAAATTGAGCTCTTTTTGTACTACAGAAGGCCACCGCCAGCTCCTCGACATCTTTGCTTCAAGCATGTAGACAATCTTTCCATGAAACCCCTTGAAGGATGATGGCATGTCCCTGTAAGACAGAACAAATGCAGTTATTTGTAAAAGCGAACAACGACACAGTACTTATGGTAGATGCTAGAAATTCCCACTTACCCCTGTGGGATTTGTAACCGGAACTTAAAGCAATTGACTCCTTGGGGAAGTACAGTGCCTGCAAAATAAGTGAGAATGATGAACACTTTCTGTAGAGACCTGACAAATGACAGTGCCTCTATTTACTCAGCTGAACGTATGTACTTTGTGTTATGTGCTCAATGAAATTGTGAGTCCAGGGTGGTTCCAGGAAGTCCACGTTTTTTTTTTTTTTTTTTTTTTTTACCATAATATATGGTATACATACAAATAGACAATGTTCCTTCAAGATGCATACCTGTTGTTGTCAACACTGAAAGCAGATTTCTTTTTATCATTTATGAAACAACATATCTAAATAAATAATGGAGTGTACTTTGCATTAAAAGTACACATATGACAAGCAGACAGTGCAGAGATCCTCAGGTGCAAATATTAAAAGCAATATGTTACATATAAACACATCCATCTGATCAAACTATGACCCATCATTTTAAAATAACATAAGTTACAGCCAAGTGTTGAGATAAGAGAGACAATCAAATGCACCAAACACATTTGCTTGGCCTACCTTTCTCGTGTTCTGCAATTAAGTACTCTTTGAGCTTAAAGTATCTCTTGTGCGCTCTGTGAGAGTCCCGGCGATCTCCGGTGCCTGTTGTCCAGTGTACGTGAGCATCCCCTTTAGCTTTCACCACCAGGTCCTTTACTTGGGTTTCTTTTGTTAAAGTGAAAGTGACTGTGCCTGCGATGGTATCTCCATCAGAAAAAGTTCCTTGTTCGTTGAGAGCTTCGTAAACCAGATCGAAGTCCTTTATCGGAGACATGTTAGTTCGCTCAAACGCGCTGTTTCCTCCGATGTGTGGCTCCACTGTCAGGATGAAATGGTCCTGAATGAAACAGTGGGAACTGGGTGTGGTTCCGCCTGAAGATTCAATTCAAAGTTATGACATCATTCTTTTAAGCAATCCCAGAAATAGCGTAATTAGGTTGCACAGTTTAAGTACACTATACCTACAACTATAGTAGTATCCTCTTTAAATTTGAGTTGTAGTAGTTTGGTATATTTATTGTATTCTAAGTTGTAGAGTATTCTAATATATTATTTATATTGTGTATTGTATTCTACAGCTATACATCTCTCTCTTCTAGTGTTGATGTATTTACTGTGAATTTGTTGCCTCAGTCAGTCAGTTCATTAGACCAGACTGCTGAAACTCTGAAAGCCGGTCTAAATAACACTGCTATTTTGTAATCTTCATGTGGGGATATCTGTGTGTTTACTGCTGCACCGTGTAACGTTAGGCTAAGTTTTGATAGTTTGTATATTGGCAATGACAATGCCACCTCACAAAGCCCAGCCCTTTTATTTTTTTCATAATTTTGTCATAATTTTTTCATAATTGTTTCATAATTTTGTCATAATTGTTTCATAATTTTTTCATTTAAAAAAAAAAAATGTTTTCATTTATTTTTCATTCTTTTTTTCTTTTCATGACTAAAATGCAAATGACATGTCATTTGTCTATATTTTTTGGAATTTCCTACAAAAAAAAAACAATGACAGTTTCTAAGCATGACAAGCATCCTCACTCAGCCCACCTCTTATTATCTTTTCATTATTTTTTCATTATTTTTTTATTATTTTCTCATTATTTTTTCATTATTATTTTTTCATTATTTTCACATTATTTTTTCATTATCTTTTCATTATTTTTACATTATTTTTTCAATATTTTTTCATTATTTTTTCATTATTTCTTCATTATTTTATCATTATTTCTTCATTATTTTTTTATTGTTTTTTCATAATTTTTTTCATAATTTTTTTCTTTATTCTTTCGTTATTTTTTCATTATTTTTTTTCATTATTTTTTTCATAATTTTTTCTTTATTCTTTCATTATTTTTTCATTATCTTTTTCTTTTCATAATTAAAATGAAAATGTCATGTCATTTGTCTATATTTTTTGGAATTTCCTGAACAAAAAAACAATGACAGTTTCTAAGCATGACAATCATCCTCACTCAGCCCACCTCTTATAATTTTTTCATTATTTTTTCATTATTTTTTTCATTATTTTTTCATTATTCTTTCATAATTTTTTTCATTATTTCTTAATTATTTTTTCATTATTTTTTTCATTGTTTTTTCATTATTTTTTCATAGTTTTTTCATTATTTCTTTTAATTATTTTTTCATTGTTTTTTCATTATTTTTTTATTATTTTTTCATTATTTTTTTCTTGAAAAATATAGACAAATTACATGTCATTTATTCATTATTTTTTTGTTTTCATGACTAAAATGCAAATGACATGTCACATCTCAAAAATGTGCAGAACATGTCCAAAGCAATGCACACAAAGTTGCCGTCACTACCCACTGCCAAAAAACAAAACCTGTAGATGTCCAGTTATCTTCAGCCAAAGCTGCACAGCAACAGGAATTAAGACGGTGTCTCTTGAAAATTGTGGGCTCTGTACAGCTCTTGCCACGCCAGGGATCTGCTCTTAGGGGCCATGCAAAACATTAATTGTGAACATTTTTGACTTTATAAAATGATTCTCTCCAGTCTTGGAGTTAAATCGGCCCCTATATTAAACAAATTCAGAATGTAAGGCAGCTTTTTCTTCTTCATATTTTAGTACTATTCTTTCTGACAGAATTTATCATTTTGGCCAACTTGATCTTTTCCTGGATTTTTTATCACCATAGTCCATGTTTGTAGAAATGAAGGAAATGGGATTCAACAGAACATTTTCTGGCGGAAGACCCCCAGACCCCCTGTTTTGTGTCCCCCCCACTTCTCAAACCTTTCAAAAAAATGAAAATTTTTTTAATCCCTACCATGTTTTATTGATTTTGAATTGTATTTCATTATTATTTACATTGGTGTTGTTGTACATTGTCCACGCATGTGTGTATGTGTGTAGGTGTCTATGTACTTTACAATGTTACTAAAAGACAATAAATACAGTTTTAAAATAAATAAATTAAAACAAGCAAAATTTTAAATAATTTATCTTTCAAGACAAAAGAAAGAAATTGATTTGATTGAAGAGATTAGATAGAGGAGATAATTTGCTAATAGTTGCGCTACCTTGGCCTAGACATGAAACATACAACAGAATATATTAGTCAAGTGTACTTACAGTTCTTTATTCAAATCTATCGTGTAATTAAATTAAACAAAAGTTGTCCTCTGGTGTAAAATGCAATACATTCGAACATATAAGGAACATGTAGTCCTATATTTGGCCTTGTAGCTGTCCTGTTTTTTTCAGCTGGCGTCCAAACAGAAGAGTGAGGTAGAGAGTAGTTAGCCTACAAACTATTACGGCAAAAAAATTATCTTGAGTTAAACAAGGCACGTAAAATCAAAATCAACCTGACCTGACCAGAAAACAACTTACTGTCATTGTTTTTATTGTAGGAAATACCAAAAAATATAGATAGCATTACATGCAAACAGTTATTGTTGCACATGGTGCCTTCTTCATTTCACATTCATACTTCAAATTTAACAACACCAATAAAATGTTAAGGACACAATTTAGGTGATCGGATTTCACATTTTCAACTCACTATTAGTATTTTACGTCACATAAACTGATTCAGTCAATAAGCATACATACTGTTATTTGGCATCAGCTTTGTCAGTAGCAGAGGAGGGGAAAAGGAGTGAATATGCTGGAGGAGCTTCATCCGATTGAGACAAGAAGTCTGTGTTCATCGTCGGTGCAGAAGGCGGCAGGTTGTACGGAGGAGCAGTTGGGGCCATGTTGAAGGGTGAAGGAGAAGGGGATGGGTGGATTTCTGGGGCAGATGGGGGTGCTTGAAATGTTGTGGCATTCGGTGGAGGGTGAAGCACAGAAAACGATGATGATGAAGAAGACAATGGAGATCCATACGGAAAAGCCAGCTGAAGCCCTGGGTTATTGTAGCCCCCACTCCTATGTGCCGACTGAGCAGGGTACACACCTGGTGGACGAGCATACGCTGATGGGTTATGTGGATACACAGGTGGTGGTGCTGAATAATTTTGGGCTCCTGGGTTTCCATAACTGCCTGAGCGTGGGGATACAGGATGAGGACCGCTATACACCGCAGGGGGAGGGAAGTCGCAATTGCTCGGGCCCCCAACAGCCCCAGCTGGATAGGGACCCGCAGCCACACCAGGCTGATGGCCAGAAGCGAAGCCTTGAGGCATAATGACCACTGGGAAGAGGATCTCTGGATCGAAGGCAAAGCTGATGTCCAGATACGCCTGAGAAAAAATATCACAGTCTCATTAGGACATTATGCTTTACTAACATCTGACATTCACAACAAATTTGGAAAACCTTTATCAATATTTATGAATGAACAGTTTTACAAAATCAGCTAAAAAAATGAACTCGCTCAGGATGTAGCTTATTATGCTTTACAATAAAGATACGCTGTTACAGTGTTGCATACCTTTAAATTGTATTTCACTGAGATGATGTCACAATTCTCAATTGTTAGCACCTGATCACAAGGGATCTTCATTGAACATGTGACATCCTTCTGTGTCTGAGGTTGAATACTGTCGTCAACCACTTTGAGGATATTGTGGGTCTCGTGTTTGACACTGCCATTAGCACGGTACACCACCTCCTGGATCAAACGGAATTTGGGTATCATCTCACTGGATGAGGAGTTCTTGATTCTTGCAACAATCGCGATAGTTTCACCTGTGACAAAAACAACATAACATTTTTGGTTCATTTTCATTTATTCTAATTCATTGCCACATAGTACAATGCAGTGTGCTCCAGAGTGTGTAAAACATAAAGGCAGTTTAGTATTATGCCTGTGATGCACAATTTACCCACGTTATGTCAACAGTGTTAAAACCCCACCCACTTATTGTTCCATGCATGTTTTTAGAAAGTTCTATCTGATCAAGTCTGAAAATATCACAGTGACTATGATTTAATAATGGTAGGCTTTTTTTTCTTCTTTTAATTACTTTAATCTTACAGGCTGTTTTGCAAGACTGTGACAACCACCATTAAAAAATGGTTTACAGCATCTTCCTTCTGCAGACGATCTCTTTCCATGACTTGAACCTACCATGTTTGAAGAGGATTTTTTACTACCTGGGGCATAGGCCATCCTGTCAACATTGACGTCCATGTCTGCATGTCCTTTTGAGAAAAGTCCCATCTCTTTCTTTTTTGAACCAATTTGTGGTAACTACAATAAAATAAACAGGGAAAACAATTACTTTTGATCCACTTCCAATACAGTGCATGATTTAAGTGTTTCAGTTATGGAGCGGCACAAATTGAAATCCAAATCCTGATTGGATTTTTTCACTGCAGATGTTTTGACTTATCATAGCAAGAGAAGCACATGTGGAGCTTATGCCGTTTATGATGGCTCTGTTAACTTCCTGTGCACAATAGCTGGGCCACGGAACTGACACCTTTAAATGAAATGCATCACTATTGTTATTAATTACAACTGGGCTTTTTTGAAATGTTAAAATGTCTGAGGGGAAAAAGACCTTTCACCGCAATTATATTGCAGTGACTTCATAGATGGATATCCCCAAACTTCAGCAAATAAAAGCAGAACATTTGAATGGGGTTTTGATTAAACTGTGTAATTGCTATATTTTTAATTTTTAATAGTCTATTATCTCCTTTCTGCTTCACCCCCCATGAGAAGTGCTGCATCCAAAGAAAGGACTGCTGGCACCCACTGATACATCTAGGGATGCATCGATCCGACTTTTCAGTCCGGATACCGATACCTGGGCTTTGGGTATTGGCCAATATGGAATACCAATCGGATACCAACTAATAAGTTGTATGCCTCATGGTGTGGAAATGACTGGGATCACTATTTTAAGTGCAAGGCAATATCAGGCTTGTCTTAAACATTATTTTCCTAGATTTGTAAAACAAAATGTAAACAATTCATATTTAAATATAATTGTACTGAATTATTATTTATTAAAATAATAGTATTCGATACCCGATCCAGCTATTTGACTCTGTATCGCGCTGATACCCGATATCAGTATCGGTGTATCTCTAGTAACATCAAATTAACAAATGTACAGTAGTCTCCATATACTGTAAAATAAAAAGATACAGTTTCTGTCAAGTGACTTGTAGTGTCAGAGATTTGTGTATCTATGTTTAAATATTTTACACACCATCAGAGAATGAATGTTTCGAGAGGACTTGGAGACAAAATGTAAGTGCTGTTCTACTGTATGGTCCCTCTTCCAACTCCTGGACAGCTTGGCTTCCAGCTTGTAGAAAATCTTTCCATGATTCCCCTTAAAGGATGAAGGCATGCTGCTGTAATGGAGAACCAACAGATTCATGTTATGTAATTTGAATTGAATTAATACCAATAATCTGAATTGAATTAACATCAGTTAGTAGAATATGCAGGAGCAGGCTATTTGGTTCTGTTTGCTAAAATCAATTACACTGTGAAAGTGCAAACATTCTGTTTGGGTAAATTGTCTTATTGTACTTACTGTGGTGGTATTTTCAAGCTGAATTTATAGACATGGTTTCCTCGGGGTAGTATAGCGTCTGAAAAGGAAAGGATTTTGGTGTTAATATTAACAGTGGTCTACTGCCATTACGAGCTACTATAAATATGCTAGTAATGAACACAGTGGTGGAAAGTAACACGTGCACTTTACATAAGAATGACCATTTAATACTTCCACTCAACTACCCTTCTTTTCAATATAGTCCATTCTGTCATCTAGATGCAATTTAGTTATTAGTCACTTTGCATTATGTAATAATATAAACTAAAGTAGTTCAAATGAGCCAATCGACCAACTATGTACTTTTTTTTAATTGAACATTTTGAACGTAGTGGCTAACTTGTTCTAATATTGTGGTATTGCCATATTGTTTCTTTGTTTTTTTTTTTAAATAGTTATGCATATTTTAACATCACTGATATTACCATGACTATCACTGGACAAAAACAAAATAAACTGCATAACGAACAATCAGGCAGGAAACAATATAGTACTATGTCAGTGAATAATAAATAGGTTAAGGCAGTGCACCTCAAACTTTTTTTCAATAACGTACCCCCTTTGAAATATTTGTATTTAACTTAATATAGTATTATTATTTTACAGACAATGCATAACTGGAATTTGTTAAATGAACATTTACAAAATATCTCAAGTACCCCCTGCAGTAATCCGAAGTACCCCTAGGGTTACTAGATTGAGAAACAGTGGGTTAAGCAATGCTTAAGTAACAAGAAGTCTTCCTCTTACCCTTTATGTGCTCTGGCGTTAAAAACTGCTTCTCTTTGAAATATCTGTTGTGTGCAGAGTATGTATGGGTGTGATTGCCGCTCTTTTTTGTCCAACGTACGAAAGCGTCTCCTTTAGCTTTAACATAAAGGCGTTCAACTGTTGTCTCTTTTAGTAAGGCCAGTGTTACTTTTCCAGTGAGCGTGTCTCCCTCCGAACACGTCCCGTCGGCATTCAGCGCGTCACAAGTCATCGTAAAACTTTGAATTGAAGGCATCGTCGTTGCGTGCGTAAGTCACACCGCACTGGTTAAATGAATAAAACCATATGATCAATCCACCTAAATATTTTCAAAGGCTTCCACTGTGTACCGTGCTACGAGGCCCCTCATGGAGTCTGGGACGTGGAAGGAGACACGCCCTACGAAAGTCTGCTCAAAGACCTCTACCGCCATCCAATGTACAAAGGAGATATTGTGAACTCATGGGAAACAAGGGGAGACCACTCTCTGCAAAAGCGCATAGCAATCATTCAAAAGCAATGCTATAAAGCCCCCTGGAGGTCAATCATACACGATACAGTGTATAGTCTCAGTATAAACTGAGACTACACACTGAGCTCAGATGAAAACATTGGAAGAAAAAACATTTGGAGGTGCGGGCATTGAAGATGAACCACAGACGTCTGATATTGGGTAACACAATGAATGGAACATTTTTTTATTCAACCTACAAATGTAATGCACAGTGTCAAAAAAAGTAAGCATATTTACTGCAAATAATACAATCAGTCAGAGTAGTCCGTATAGAAATAATTAGACAACGTGCAACGTCCTGGGTATTTACCCATAACAATTAAAGACAAATTGTACAAAAACTACTGCTGTGAGCGGCTGCCCTGTATGTGTATCATACAGGGTATCATTATACAAAAACTTCAAATGCAAACAAACAAACAACAGAATTACAACTTCTTGCTTTTATTCTGAAGGCTTGACGCCTATTCCGGGAGTCTTCCTTGAAACTAAAGAAGAAAAAAAAGGCATTCTTCAATTGTTGACTATTCTCTTTAGCTTTTAACTGAGGGCCGTTTATTTTATTTACCAGTGGCATCATTACTTTAATTTTGAATGGTTACGTTTTATTTTTATTTTTTTATTATTTGGATTGTGGTGCGTTTGTCGATAACCTACTTTGTCATGGGCATCAGTTATGTTGACTTTTATGTAATTCACACATCTATCATCAGGCATATTTAAATGTAATAGAATTAACAGATATTTCCAAGGTAGAAGAGATTTGGGTGGGATAACCCCTTATGTGCATGTCAGAGGTCACGATCAAAAGGGTGGTGGACCGTGCCGCGGTGGAATGGACCAACACAAGTCAGCGTCTCTCCATCGACTTACCCCCAGACTTATGTAAATCTCATTAAACTGTTTTATTTTCAGCAATACAATAATTTGAGGTACTTGTTTGCAGTCACAAATAGCCACAGTATTGTTCCTACTCGTTTTCAACCTAGCGCTCTACAAAATAACTCTTTGTGAGTGTTGTTAACAAACCCTTTACCCTCCTGAGTTTGACGTTATAATAAGTAAAATTTTCTCAAAAATGGGTTACAACCCCTCATAAAATGTCTGTGTAGATGGCCCCTTAGAATTGATTTGTCTATAACGTAATTTAATGTCTATTAACTTCCCCATGACATAGATGTTAGTTTAGTGCTACATCTGAAAATGTTGACCATGGTGCGTACATTATGGAGTTGCAATTAAAGTCGAGCAAGCAGGTGTGTGATGGGCCCGCGCTATGAGCATATTGTGAAGGTGGCAAAACAGGAGAGATAAATCTAATAATAAAACGCATCCGCTCGGTCAAAGTTTAACACAGGGGAACTTTGACCTGCACATCCACCGAAGCCGGCTGGAGCAACGCTGGAAACTCTATACCGAAAATTTAACGTGACCTTGCCTTTGGTTTAGTTTGGTAGACATTCCCATGTTGACGACTTGCTAGCATTCGTGTCAGTTAAAACAGTTGTATGACTGCAGAGTCGGTTGTGTAAAGATTACAATACTGTGCATTACATATTATCGCACTATAGTAAACTACATGTGGGTTTAATTACATTACACAATGGTCTTTTGATTCATCTATTCTATTTCTTTTGTTTTCATGCACTTCCGTATTTGTCGGAGACAAGTCATATATTGGAGCTATCATAAAACGTCACACCATAAATGTTTAGGTGAGTTTGTATACTAACTGCTAAAACAGTATACGATGACTACTATTATGTACGTACTGTATATAATTGGTATGTAACATGGATTTGGGACACGGCTTTAGACTGCGCAGTGACCTCATCACTTACAAACACATTGGAAAGTAAATATTCAAGGATCCAAATATGCAGACAACCATTGAAGGAGTACACATACTCACTCTTCTGTTCACGGTCTATGGTTAAAGTTTTGAAGAAAGTTCAGTAATACTGAAATTACTATCATAATGTGTGTGTTAGTGCCTTTTCTAAAATACCTCATTTGGCTTTCAGAGTTTCCCCCAGTTTAGATGACAGGCTAATCTCAATCAGTTGGTGTGTTGTCAACATAAGGTGCTATGGAGACAGTTACCCTGCCAATGTGGTGAGTGCAGTGAGGGTAGGATGGGGGGGGGGGAGTCAGGGATACAAGACAACCAAATGCAACCAATGTGCAAAAAGAAAGGGACCAACAACAGAAGTATAAAAAGAGAAACGGACACGGTGAAATGAAACGTTCTTGTCCTTTAACAGGTTAGTTCCTGGTAGCGTTTTGCTGCTAAGTATGTTTCTGCCTTTTTTTCTGTCTTTGATGTTGCATATGTTTGGCTTTCAGAACTACAAACCCTAACTGTTCTTCACAATCTGCATTTAGGCTTCTATTTTATGGTGATATAGGCCTTTTTGTAATCGTGTCAAGTACGATTCCAACTCTTCACTTCACTTTTTTAATTGGACAAACAAAATAACTTTAAACCAAAAAATGTGTTATGGTGCTAAAACTATATGAAGCTATTGTTCCATAAACACAGATTATAAATGCTTCTTCAGTGTGAATTTTTCATTTTTATTTAAAGTACAACTTGAGAAAGAAAGCCTTTTATACCTTATTGGCTTAAAGTCCAAGAGTGCTCTTCGTCAGTTGAATGTGTCTAGATGTCTTTTCTTGAATAATTTCCTTTTTAGATGTTTTTACCAGCTTTGTTTTATTTCATTGTTATGTCTCATGCTTCTGTTGGTAAAGACCAATTTGAAAGGACATTATATGTCATGAACTCCAGCAAACACTTAATTTTTCCAACTAAATTGAATATACCCATTCTAGCCTTTTAAAAGTTAAAACCCTCTGAAGATGGCCTCTATCTGGAATGAACTGTTTAAAAAAACAAAGCTTTTTGTCCCAGCAGAGGGCTTTGTCCAGTGCAGCAAGAAACAGCATCTCTAAGTGTCAAGGCGCGATTTGTGGTGTGGCATTTGATTTCTCTTATAAAGTCTTAAGATATTTATAATAGAATACCCATCAAAATAGAAGCTCTTACACTCTTGCAAAGCTTTGAGCTCTTTCTTGATGCACAGAATTTGGTAAATTTGCTGTCTTGTCTGGCCAGTAAAAATGCTGTTTCAACATATTTTCTTTGTGTATTGAAAAATATATTCATGTAATATAGAGATTTTTTTAAATTAGTTCTTTTATTTTAAAATGATCTGGTTCCGATCTTCCTGATTAGTGGATAAGGGACATACAGGTAGCAAATCATGGCAACAACTTAACTGCCAACTAATTGTTAGCAGGAAACATATGAGTGAGCATGACAGAAATATGAAAGTAATTAAAAGTAGGAAAAGTGAGCAAATCAAATCCTGTTTAGGGCCCTCATTAAGCTAAGGACAGCCCTGCACAACTCATCTACTAAAGACAGAGATGAAAGCCTAATAACATTTGTCCATTATGGACTTCGGGTGGCCATCTGTAGCATTACAGCAGATGCGGCTTCATATCACACAAAGACATCGTTAATGTAGCGATTTTATTTAGAAAAAATCTAAATAAATGATTTCTCACCAAATAACTACATTTGGGCAGTCGCTATACATTTTAAAATGTGTTGAGCTGCACACTAGGTAAAAGTAACTCTCATTATAAAAGACTTGTTCTTTTGTAATTTATGTATTAATGGCAAAGACTTAAATCACATCCCTCAGTAGAAGCTCATTAATCTATGCCGTGTATATGCCCGTAGTTGGATAGGTTGTATCCCTGCATTGGGAAAAAGGGTGCCTTGGTCAAGTCCAGTCTTTATTAAGATTAATGAACAGCTTGACATTTTTAGTCCTCTGTCTGAATCGATAATTTTAATACTCATGAGGGCCAATGGGGATCTAAGCTTGTGGAACACACATTGTGGCCACAGGGCGCATGTTAAATGTCCAAGTGGTAATCAATGCAAAGAAATTAGCTATTGATCTCTTATAGTTTTGTAATAGGTTATCTATTGGTTTGCTCTTTCGGAAGAATTCCAAAAGCAGTCGGATGGAATTGTGCTGGTAACATTGCTGTAGGGTGTGTGTACACATTCATACACCCAGCTTCCATGTGTATATGCATGTGTGTGCAGGGTGACATTCTAATTAGCACAGAGGGCAGATTGTAAATAAACATGTTGAGGAGAATATTGGTGATCTGCATCAGATCCACATTTCATTACAAATGAGGCTGGGAAATTCAGATTTGTTCTGTGCAAGCTTAATGCTGACCAGAAGATCAGTATTTGTATACAGCTACTTTGAATTAACACTATCATCATACTGTAGGTGGGACCACAGCTTTCATTGGTGACTGATTATTACTCCACTAACACTTGATTATCTAAAATACCTGCTCAGGTAAGGAACTGTAGTTCCTAACCTGAGAGAAAACTGATGTCACACACGTACACAGTTCTTGTTTATAAGTTAAAATTGAAAAAAGTACCAAGCAAACTTTGTTTACTTTTTCTATGTTGCTAAAATACATCCCTCTTATCTGTCTGTGTTCCCAGAATATATAGTGTGAGTTGGATATGAATCTGCTCTTCTGGGGTATTGGGGAGCTTGGGCAGACTGGACATGGGAGGCCACGGGACATCGGTCCAGAAGAGGCCCATCTGAGAGAGTTCACAATGCCAAGGCTGGGCAGAGTGAAGCTACTTGCATGTGGATCCAGTCACTCCATTGCGGTTACAGGTACAGGTTCCAGTTCCCTTGTATGTCACGTTGATGTTATTTATTCAGTTATTATTATTGTTTCCCATGATTTAGTCTATAATGCATATTCAGACAAAGGGTGCTTTTAATTATGTTAATTTGTCTGCTCGCTTCTGTTACTTGTGAGGAACTACCATACTTATCACTTGCTGCAGAGCGGTAGTCAAACTGACTGGTACAAATGTCCACAGAACCCCATCTTCTAATTTATGTACGGATCAATATTTTTTATTAGTCTATTTGTTTACTTACATTATCATTATCTGCACAATAATACACGACATAGCTGCATACAAATGTATGTATGTTGATTGAATTATAAAATAAAAAACAAACTTCTGCTTTGTTTGATACCACAACACTTGGCAATTCAATTATTCTATATATTATAAAGTGTTGGTATTATCACATACAAAGTGACAGTGCATTATATTGCATTTCACCATGTAACTGTGTTCTATTGTATAATCTGTAAATCCCTATACGCCACACTACAAAGCAAGCGCTGTGAGAATAAACTGTTAATAAAGCATTTATACGTCACGCATCTTGATAAAAGACACCTATGTTTCCTCGCTCTAAGCTCCTTCTCGTCTAAATGCCTCCTCCATCCTTGTCTCTTTGAGGTGCATTTGGATTTGAAGATCCTCCATGATGGCGGAGGGGGAACGATTTCCGGGTTAGGGTTAAGAGAGGAGGCAAGGTAGCATAAGTTAGCATAATAAAAAGCACCCATTGAGTTGTCTGATGTTTTGGTAAATATATTATGCCTGGTAGGTTTTGCATTGTTTTGAAATTATTAGGACAAGCTACCGTTACCAGTCTGATACTGTTAATACTCTGATTTTGATTTGCCGAAAGCCACAGCTATCCAGTGAGGCTTTAGAGTGTTTACAGAACAATTGGTTTAGGCAGACATTTGATCAATGGATGAGTTAGCAACCAATCCAATATAATCTAAATCAACAACCGTACATACTGTCTGACATTTGATGGACATGTTCGTCCAAACTACCTTGCAGTAACGCAAGTGTGTCCGTATGTCTATTTCTGTGTATGTACATTAAGAACAACAAAATACCAGAGTCAAATTCCTTGTATGTGTACGCACTTACTTGGCTATTTAAGCTAACTTTGATTCTGCTCATACAGGATGTAGAACATATATTATCTGGTGGTGCAGTAAACCTGTAAATGTTTCAAAGACACATAATTTCATATACGTAGGGTTTACAGTCAACATGAAGTGTCTTGCTCCCTGCCTATGAGGTAATACTGGCCTACTTATTTGCCAATTTGATAGACACCCTGATGACAGGAAGGGAAGAGGCTCCTTTAGTACATTAGCTGGCAGTAGTCATAAATCAGTAGCCTAGATAAGTCTTATAGATCACCCCAACTTTGGGTTCCTCTACCATCATTACAGGGAAAAAGGTGACATTTTTGATTGATTAAAATGGTGCAGGCTAGCTTAGGCTAAATCATGTTAAGTGATGTGACATTGCAGTTTCACATATCATATTTCTGTCAAGACAATGATGGTGGAAGGCATTGTCAAGGCATGATATCTGACAACAGCAGACATCTGGGGGGACCGGAGGAGATTTATGAGAAGGTTTTAGTGGTCTGAGGGAGATGAGAGAGAGTAAAAAGTGGTCCTTTTTTGTGCATTGTCACTTCCAGAGTGACTGTAAATTTTACTCCAGTGCTGTTGGGAATTGGAGACATTTACACATCCTGACAAATTGCCTGCTGTAAAAGTATTTACTGGTCTTGTCTTCCTTTTATTCTTAGCCAGCTCGCAAACACATAACCCCCTCACAGACAGAGAAATATTTACCCTCAGCAAATTTATGTGACACACGTTTATGTGTCGTACCTAAGCTCTAGCCCAACATATGTCATAATAGTGTCATGTTGAGAGTACTGGTCTGCTCTTAATGTTTTAATAGAGGAGGTCTTGAGTAGGTCATAATGGTTTTATATCAGCCACATTGTCTCGGATATCTGGCCCTTTGGCCCAGTCGGCCCAAGGAAAGGCTTGTTTATGGAAAAATAGCTTGCAAAGAAAAATCTACAAGGTGCACAAAAGGGTGAAAAACAGCTATACTTGTTAATCCACCGACACACACACACACACACACACACACACACACACACTTGCGCGAACACAATGAATGTGACGATGAAAAATTGCTGGTGTCTTTTATGACACATTTTAAAACTATGATAATGATAACTAGCTATTATGGAACTTATTTTCATAAATATAATATTAATTGTTGATTTAATGCAAATTAAAGACTGTTAAAAAATAAGACTACCTTTTTAAGTAAACTTGGTCTTCTATATACTTTTTTGGCGATGTCCAAATATTGCTCCACATTTTAGAAAAGCACTATAAATCGCTGCCACTCGGTGGCACTATTAGACTGCCAATAAGACAGTGTAGCAGAGGAGGATAGGTGGGGGTAGGTGGGAGAAGGGCGGCCCACACTTACCTCACACTCAGACAGAGCTATAATTTACTAATAGTGTGGGAGCCGCCATTGCTGTTATCTTTTAATAGATTTGTACGGGGGAAAGCAGGTGCCTGTTGTTAATGTGTCCAATTGCCCAAGTTGCCTACAGAATTTAGGGCATCCATCACTGTCGTCGGCGGTGACACCCTGTCGTTCTACTTCACGCGGCGGGCCGGCCGGGCTGGGGCTGGTAACAGATGAGGCTTCTCTCTCCTCCAGACGCCCACAGTCACACAGAGACAACCGCCATACGTGCTTGCACATGCATACACACAAAAACCCACACAGCTATACCACATTCTTAGAGGGCAAACTAAACTCATACCCATTATAACAGGAAATGCATATATTTTAAGTGTATACTTTAAATATATATCATGAAAAAACAGGCATGTTACCTGATGATGGTGGTGAGGAATATTATAAATTGATATCCAAAGATTAGGTGGAATAAATGGACTATGCTGGAGAGAGAACAGTGTCATTAAAAAAAAAGAAAGAAAAAAAAAGAATCTCTGTAAACTTTGCCCCCCCATTGCTTTGAATTCTTGACCTTCCAGCTGCACCTTTTGAGCTTAACCAGGGGCACCACGTTGCTTGCAGGTTTGCCCTGTGCCCTGGAAAACACCCCGTACAGCTGTGTTTCTTTAGACCCGGGCTGAGAGTTCGAGGGTATACAGAGGTGCCTGCTAATACCTTGTTAGGGCTGTTTCAGTTGCTGGGTCTCAGTGAGGTCAGTGTCAGTACTGCTTTAGTTCGAGGCCCTTGATCTGCTGGATGTTGGATGAAGCCAAGGACTCATGTGCTGGCCGTTTGTGACCTACCCTGATTTTCTATTGGAGACCTTGTTCTTGTGAGTCCCATGGACTGTTAGAAGTCAGAAGTCTTTGGTCAGACATGATTAGTTCGATTAAGGTCTTTGAATTTCGTGATAAAAGACTAAATGATCCTTTCATATATTATTATTCTTAAAGTTTTTATTTATTATATTGTACACAGTATGACGAGAGAGATTTGACAGAAAGTCAGTATTCTATCCCAAAAAAAAGACTGACACAAGACCGAGCTGGCAGTTTAGGTTATTTCTTTTTTTTTTTTTATTCCCCCATTTATCTTCACCTCTTTCCTTATGAGTTATGTACCTTGGTTAGTCTTTGTCGTCAGGTGTTAAACAACATATGAGAGCTATGACCCAGCTTCCTCACCCTCTCTTCGTCTCTGACATCTCTCTTAACATAAAACAGAGCCTTCACTCTCACCATAATTGTAACCATCATGTTACTTTTGCACTGTTTTCCAGTATTTCCCTCTGCATGCTGTAGGTAAGCATTTTACCATTTATGAGTAAAGCATTCCTCAGATGCTCCCCTCATTCCCTAGCTGTGATCACATAGTTCCTTCTTCAACTCAAAACATCTTTAAAAACATAAATTGTAGTACTGTAATGACATCATGCACCTGTTAGTAATAAAGAACACCGGCTGGAATTTTTAAAGTGCATAATATTATACCACTCGTCAGTAAAAGCAAGTATTGATGCATCCTCTATTCTTCAACTCGTCATAAAAATCCTTCTGCAAACATGGAGAGACACAGCTCTGTCTATTCAGTTTAATGATGTCCATTAAAATAGATTACATCAGGCATAGTTTGCTTTAAATTACTTGGTCCTGAAATCCAATAGGTTTTTTATTTAGTTTTTTTAGAAAGAAAGAAATATAATCCTCTGATGTAACATGAGTGGACAATTTACCTGCCATCTACCTGATCCTTATTGGCATTCAGGAGACACACTTACCTCTCCGTAGAATCAAAGGGATAGAAAAAGTGAGATGTATATATGTGTGTGTATGTATATATATGTGTTTATGTATATGTATGTGTGTGTATGTATATGTATAT
>CALSCE010010657.1:15272283-15452922 GCA_943593645.1 Bovichtus variegatus | reverse complement strand
CATCCACAATGCGGCAGCCCTTCCCATGCCTTTGTTGGTTGGGGAGCGGGTACCCTGTCCCCATCATCTGGTTGTGACACCCGCTCTGTGGGACGTGGCAGCTCCCTTAGAAACCGGCAGAGTTCCAATCATCTACATGCCATAACCTTACGGCCGCCTTTGTCCACACCTCCGCCAAGATTCATTTGTGTCGCCCCAGCAGGTCTGACCGCTGAACAATTCCCGGTCGGAGCAGGAGGGAAATACATTTCACTGATTAAAGATATCTGGTGACTGTTCTACATGCTGTCAGCACACTGTTAGTGTTCCCCCACCCCCAACAACCCCTCCTCTCCCCCACTCACCTCATGTAAGTCATCTCCTAGACTCTCCCCCCTGTACTCTTTAACTTTACTTCTTCACCTCTCACCCTAGCATGCCGTAATTTGAGCACAGAGCAACTGATAAAGTTTAATAAACACCATGCAAATCTGCAGTTTTTGTTATTTTTCTTCTCACGTGCTGTTCTGGATTGATACAAGCATGTAATCTGGCAGAAAGAATTTACAATAAAGTAAAACTAAAGAGAAATATACAGAAATAGCAATAACAGCAAAAGTGAAAAAACAAACTTGGCTTAATGCTGGAAAAGGCAGAGGACAGTTAATGAAAGCAACCTGCAGTCTGAGAGAAACAGTAAAATAAACCAATAATGTTGGATGGGCGGTGTTAAAAGAGAACATGATCAGCGTGTGTCTCATCTCAGTCGCTGTGTGGCCTGACCTTGGGCTTTTTGCAGTATCCTGCAGTGGCATCTCAGCCAGCTGTAAAATAAAATGGAGGACGACACGCACACAGTAAATCAGAAATAGCTGGGCCACTGTGCACTGTATGTGTTTAAGAGTCCTACACTGCAGTTAAAGGGCATTGCAACAGGGGGTATGAGGGGATGAGCAGTTTTGTGTAAGAGAGATGGGGCATCTCCTGAACCTCTTCATCACTGTGATCAAATATCGGAGTTGACGAGTTAAAAAATGAGGTGCTCCTTGCTTCTTTTCCTTTTAACTTTTCCTTTCTTTGTTTCTTTATTTTTTCTCTGTCTTTCTTGCGTTTCCCCTCTCGCCTGATACTGTAGTCCACACAGCTTTGCGTTAAAGAGGAAAAGGCAGAACTGCGTATGACTATGAAGCTTTTTTTTTTTTTTTTGCACATGTAGCACTTCTCCAGACCAGCAGGGGACAGTGTTACTTGACATGTAAATTGAGATGTATGCACAATTAATTAAAGAAGAAACATTCTCTTCTTTGTTCTCTTATTTGTTGTTGACTTTGTTCACATACAAGTTTTAGCCTATTTAACATTAGTTGTTCGACTGAACTGCCCTGCCCACGTTGGCAGAAACACACAAATACAGAGTGGCCTATAACTTCAAATGACTTGATTGTTCTACTTTCTTCACTAGGTGCTCCAGTATATGGGTCACATGTTTTGGAAGGTGGAGATAGAGGGGGTGTGGGAATTGGCACATCTTTTTTTGAACATTTTGCCCATTTCCATTTCAGGAGTCACCTCCAAACCCTAATTAACAGGGAAAGCCATCAAATCAAACTTTACCAATCCCAAAGGTGCCGTCGGCAGGCAACTGGCACAGACGCTCCCAATGCCACTCTCTCCTGCCACCTTTTGCTCCACCGTTAACTCACTTACTAGTGTGCCAGTGCTTGTGTGCGAGTGCTGTATGCATGTGTGTGTTGGGAGGAGTACAGGGGGCAGAGATTAGTGGGAATGACAAGTGCTGCTACTATTATCAAGGGCAAAGATCTGGAGACATCAACCCCTCCATGCTAATCATCCATGTGTGCATTTGGCTGTGTGAGTTGCTAATTTACAGTATGTGTGTCTGCAGTCACACGTATGTGTATTCATGCAGGTGGTGTTTGTGGCTGTGCACTCTTGCGTGTTTGTATGCACGCGTGCACGTCAGAGGCGACAAGCGAGTGTTAGATGTCAGTGGAGGTGAGGGACTGTGGAATATGGAGAGCAGTAGAGTGGTGCCCTGTGTGACACCAGTCCTGTAGACAAGGGTTAAGCAGGGAATAGGGAATAGTCCTGAGGTAATAGCATGGGGGCGGAGGGTTGATGAAGGGTGAACAAAGGTGATGCAGTGTTTCACAGACACGACGCCCTGATATGCTTTGTTGGCTCATTTGATAGGAGCATGTGAGTGAAGGAGTGTGCCCTCGAGGGAAATTTAATAGCAGTCAACATCAGCCTTTACGCTATGAAAGTAAAAAATAGGGTAAATATACAGGGCTGTGAGAGCAGAATAATTCAACAATGTACCAGCGTAGCTCGGGATGTGCAACTGTATCTCTGGCTCTTTTAAGCCAATAGGACCTAGCTATTCGTAGCCTTTATTTCAGTTATCATTCAACCTGTGTCTAAATATGAAAGCCTCAGTGTACACATAGTAAGGGCACTCTTCATTAAACGGGCAGACTCCAGGGTCTCCCCTCATTGTCTCATCCACTCTCCTTTCTTCTATTAGATTCATATCTGATATTTAGCTACAGAGCCGCATTATGCTCTCTTCTCTCCAAGTCTAGACAGAAACCAAAGGCTGTGTCTACCTCACACTACAGACTACAGAGGTGACTTATTCCCATGTGGGAAGCACTATTCTGAAAACCAGACAGGAGCTGATGGGCTCTGAACTTCAAATTCTGTGTCAGGGGCCCAATGGCAGCTAGAAAAGGGTAGCAGGCAAACACTTGACCTTCCATTAATTGTCTCCCATGCATAACCACTTGTTAATTACTGGAAGAGCCAAAATGGCTTCCAAAGCTACTTTGTAAAAGGTCACTTACCACTGGGTAATGAACAGTCTCAGCAGCTCTTAAGTTTGCTGGTCTGCTGGTCTAGTAGACCGTCGCAGGCTAAAGATGTATGATGTTGTAATGTAGACGCTGCCTTTGAGTAAGAGAAGATGGAGGGTGGTACTTTGTCTTTCAAGTTTCTTTGACCATAGTGAGGATTGTCTGCCAGTTAAAGGCAGAGTCATTGGGCTGAATATAAATTCCCTGCCGACAACCTATTCAACATTCATGTCAAATACCATAGTGTTAAAGTGGAATGAATGTATGCCTATGGACATGCAAGATGCCAATTAATAACCTTGTGGTTCATAACTTTATTGCATGCACGCACACACACATAGACTCAGACACATGCACACACAGATATGAACACACACTCCTCCCTCATCTCATTAGCCTCTGTCCCCATTCTCTTTATCTTTTCCACCTAGTCTGCATAAGGAGAATATATACATTCTTTGTAGTGACAGCATTATCAGCAAGGGTCATCGTTCTTGCCTCTTCCACAAAGTATAACGATAAGGACTTGTGTTATTTTAAAGAACCTGTTCAAAGAGAGTAGCGATAATACAGCGATAAGGTGATTAAACAGAAAGGGTTTTATATGATGCACATTAACAGTTTTGTCCCCTTTCATGTCTCAGGAATGATTACCATTAAGTATCTCACCCTCTCTTTATTGCAGCTTATGAAAGCATCTAAATGGCAGCTTATAAACTGGGAGTGAACTTTCTAGGCTTCTTTATATATTTCAGATTATTCTCAAATGTTTTCCCAGAGGTGTTTGCAGTCAGCCATCTTGTTTTGCGTCTGGATAGAACTTTTTTTTTGTCCTTACATTTTGTTTTTTCTTGGTCCATCAGTCCCATGAGTATTGCATGGTAATATTACAATTTAAATTACAGTATGAACCCTAGCACAAAGGTCCAATCCCATATTGTGCTAACTCTCCACCTTATCCATCTCATGCCTGTCTTCTTTGTATTGGGGTTATACGCAGATGCCTTGCATCACCACACATTTGATTGTTGGTTAGCTAAATGTGCTGGCTTCAACCTTGCAGGGGTCTGTAACCTTTCATAGGGGTACACATCAGCTATATGCAATTTCAGCTGATGTTTAGTGGTATATTCTCACCTCTTTCACTCTCCACCTATTTTCCCACTCCTTCTCTATCCCTTTTTTAATAGCTCCTGGTATTGTCTTGGTCCTTGCTGACAACAAAGGGGATAAATGCAATGCCTACTGTAAGTCCCTGTGGTTAGGCCTTGGACATGACACGTGTCAGCCTATGATAAATTGGCTGTGTGTCTGTTCAATTTCAAATGCAAAGCTCTAGAGAGAAAGAGAGTGAGGGAGAAAGAGAAAAGAACATGATGGAGAATGGGGTGAGAGAGAGAGAGAGAGAGGGAGAGAGAGAGAGAGAGAGAGAGAGAGGGAGAGAGAGAGACAGAGAGAGAGAGAGAGAGAGATGCCGGCATATTTCTGGCACAGGGAGAGAAGGATGCCTCAGATGCTGGATGTTAGTGTGTGGGGTACAGATAAGGCATTGCACAAGTTTGAGAGCGGGGTGCCCACGTCCTAGGGTTTGGGAAGTGAAATCTTGGCATCAGGACAGTTGCTAGACAGTGGAGGAGGAGGTGGAAGAGAGGGGAGAGAGACGAGGAATGAAAGATGAGAGAGCTCTTTTCACAATGCTGATGAATCACTTTTTGCTGATGTATCCATAAGCAGTGCTAACAAATTTGTGTCGCCTAACTCTGGCCCATTCACTTCTATATGTGCAGGGCTAATTGTTTATTTCTTTATTTCTGTCCTTTACGTTTGTCTTTTGCAGGGTGATTAGGCACATACAATAAACGGTGTGGGACACAATGATTTAAAGGGGAAACAACAAAGGGTAAAAAAAGAAATATGCAGTGCTTCCATGAGATGCCTGGCTAATAATCTGCCTGTGCTAATCAGTGCAGCTGGGCCGGGAGAGTTGGCGCTCTGACACTAGGCAGCCACGCAGAGCGTTGGGGAAGAGACAAGGATGCGAGCCAAATCCAGCTTGTATCTCCCAAGCGGAGCTTACAGGAGGGAGTGGGGGGGGGGGGGGGGGGGGGCTGGGTGAAGAGAGAGGAGAAAGCAGCTTCTATACCTTGGGCTCTCTGCCTGCCTGCTTGATGCCTCCATGGGAAAAGAGGAAAGGATGGCACTTTTCCTTAACAATTGGCCTACGAGGTGACAAAGCTGATATTATGGTAATGTCAATCTAATCACAGAGAGAGATATCTCCTGGAAATCCTTGGCAGACGAGTGGCCTCGCAGATATCTCAGGGTTTCCCAGTGGCTGCCCCCCTACTGTGCCCCCCCGGCCTCTCACACTTTATAGACGATCTCTTTCTACGGATAGGATGGCACATTTCTCCCGTTGCAGTGGAATGGTGTGAAATGCATTGTGAAAAATAGAATGTTTTTTTTTATCAGCACTATTACTTGATTTCCCTCGGTGGCTAAGGCAACCTGGCAACTTGGCACTGTTCTCTGTGTAGTTTTTTTTTTAGTTTTTTTTTTTACGACTACCCCCTTGAAACAGCTTATTTTAGTCATCTGTTTCTCAGTCTTTCTTTCTCTCAAACATTCCTCTGATTTGTTCCCTGCTTCCTCAAGCAATCTCGATGCTCCATAATATGTAGCATGAGACTCCCCACCCGTACATGTCGTTTTGACCTTTAAATGTCATTTGCAGGTGTGTTGGGGCGGCTCGCTGCTAATGCACAAATTTGATAAGAAGTTTATCTATCCCAGAATCCAAGACGCTCGTAATAAGGAACACTGGTTGGTCTGCTGACATCCCTGCCAAACCGACCCCGCAGGAAAGTAAAAAAAAAATCTTGATATTATAAATGGCTGCCAACCACTGAAAGAAAGGCGGAGAGAAGGGAAATGGGACAAAAGGGGAATGGAAAGAAAGGTCCAAGGCATGCAAGACCCTGACTGTGCTGAGCCAGGAACTGTTTTTTTCCCTGTGATCTATCCATGGCTGAACTCTCTGACACCTCATCTGCCGTGCTGACGAGACGTCGCCGTGCCTTAATTGAAGTGGGTTTGTCTCATCCCTGCTCTCCCATGATCCTCTTCTCTATGGGTCAGTGAGAGGTGGGGGGAGCCCCCTTGAGTACACAGCATTGGTGGGATTGCTATTTGCCTCCTACCGCCCCACTGAGAGGATGTTAGATTGAAGTTATTTTATGCTTGGCTTAACTCTCTCTTCCACTCTTCTGCATCGTATCTCCTGCTCTCTCCTCTTCCTCCCCTTTTTTTCCTCTTCTCTGTATTTCTCTATCCTACCGCTCCCCCGATCTCACCATTCCTAAAACCTCTCATGCAGCAAGAAGGGAGGAAGGCATCCGTTACAGTGTGAAACTACTGTGATTTTATGGAGGTCCTGCAGTTGAATAGGTATACTTTTCCCAGTGGAGCTAGATTCTGTTTGAAAGTGCTCTCATCTTTTTAAGTCTCAAAATGCATTTGAATGTGTTTTGAGAATGGGGAAGGATCCGAGGGTGTGCAGCTATACACCACAGTGGCCTCCTACCAACAGCCTGTTTGCCTAGTTTGGTATAAAAACTGTGGCATCCATAACGTTAAGGGATTGTTTTTCTCCCGTTATTAGTAACGTTCAGCCAGAGTTTCAGTTGCTTTCATACTTGAGAGAAAGTTTCAGTTGGTAACGCTACAGTAAGCAGTAACAAGTCGCGGGTTGCTTGCGTTTGTGTAGGCACATGTGAGTTTATGCGTCTCTGTGTGGTATCCTGTGTGAGTGCGTAGTTCTTTATGTTTGTGTGCCTGTGTGTGTTCTGGAGTCAAGCCTTTCTGTAGCTCTAAGTGTTGTGCGCATTAGGGTGATGAGGGTAATGATGTGCGAGGCAGTTGTGTTTTGTGCCAGGGCGACCCTGCGGCTTGCACCCCATTCCCAGCCCAATGTGTTTCTGATTCTCTCCATCCCTCATCACCAGTCAGCTTCTTCTGACAGCAACCACATACATATGAAGTTAGCCCACATGTGCACGTGCACATACACTCAGACACTCACATATCGTATCTACGCTTTCATTCATACATATAGAGTAAACACAGAACATGCACACACACCACACCTCGCACGCAGTCAAAGTGCACATATTTACAGCCACACCAAGGTATGCGTACACACACACACTTGATGTTTTTTAGCTACACAATGGAATGATCGCTGCAACCGGCTACCTCTTCTTTTTGCTCACATGCGTAGAGCAATATTCAACCTCATTCCAAGGGTGAAATGGTAAGGTCATTGCATAAGTAGAAGTCAGCGTTGATTCACCATTTCGAGCTGCAAACATGTGGGTAGACTCACATTCACCCATATAGACGTACTACCAAAAACCTGTCAGAAACATGCCTCTGCATATTGATTCCTCTGTTGTCAATGCTATTAGAAAGATGTCTGACATTACCTGTATTTCCCACCTACCACTGTGGGGTTCTGGCTGGGACGCAAAGGCAAATATATGACAAAACCCTCCGCAGCACGACTTACCTTTATGGTTCACTGCTGTAATTGGCCTAGGGTGAACCTACCCGCTCAACACTGGCAGTAATGTATTTGAGAAGATATTGAAAAAGCTGATGAGGGAGACACAGGATGTGTTGTAGAATACAAAAGTTAATAATGGTGGGGATTTTGACGAATGGATCTCTAAATGTATCCTGATGTCAGTCTAAATTGCATTCTTTTGCTCACGGTTTTTTGTGTTTTAATTTGTACATTCTCTCATTGACTATGCAAGGTGCTTGTGCCTTAGTAGAGAAGAGTTCACTGTGTGCGGAGGACATTTCATGCGGTAGGAGTACTGTTGTGCTATATATATATATATAAATATCTGTGGAGATGGTTCAGACAACCCTATGAAACCATCCAGTACTGTCATCACACAGACACACAGTGTATGTGTCTAAAAGAGTCATGGACTCAACACTCATACAATGTGCTTTTGAGTACATACATATCACTTTATTGCTGCATATATCACCCCCACACTGAGACATCTGAAAAGAGAGCATGATCTATACCAAAACATTAATCATCATTCATTGTATGTTAATAAATTCAGAATTTCTCCATTTACCATGCGGACGTCCACGCGTGCTGGAAATGCAACCTTTCCAGAGCTCATAAATCACACACACTGAGTCATCTGACAAAGTACCCCAAACACAGGCTGAGGCGCTGCGATCCCTAGGGCACAAACACACGGCATCTAATGTAGCGGAATCAGAGCGGGGACCAGAGCTTTCTGATGCTTCTTGCCGATTCTCTGCTGCCAGCCCTTACCAACAAGGAGCGTTAGCCGCAACCTGGGAAAATAACAGGCAGAATCAGAGGGGATTGTGGGAAGACCCTCTCTGTCTCTGTCTCTCTCTTGCTAGTTTCTCTCTGTCTTTTTCCTCGCTGCCTCCAGGGGTTGAGGCCATGTGGAAACAACAACACTTACACCCACAGGGTTGGCTGCTGCTGCATACAGTGGGGACCACCTGTCTTTGCCTTATTAGACCAATTTCACCATTGAAACTTAAAAAAAAGAGGGACTGTGAATAATATTACTTCCAGCACTTTCAGTTGCCTGGCTGTGTGGAAATGTGGAGTTTTAATGCCATTTTTAAATCTTCAACCAGAAACTAAATAAATGAAACAAAAAGCATTTGACTTTAGCGGCCATCGGCAGAGTTTAAATGTTACTTTGTGCAACTTTGTGTTGTTTGTGTTTCATCACTTGTTTCATGCAGCATAACTGTAATGTTTGTAAACCATGATCTTAACACTAAACTATAACAATACATCTATGCTTTAAAAGTGCAGATAATACACGTTTGTAGTTCTCCTCAGAACATGGATTTTAATAAAAGTATTTTAGATGATTTCGTTCAGTCTGTACTCTGCTCTCTTCCATTCGACGCAAATTGCTCCAATCTGGCGGTTCAGGGGGATTACCAAAGCAAGAAGTAAATCTGAGGAGATACAATAGCTTCTCCTCTATCCACCTCAGCACAGATGAAGAGAAACAGATTTATCTGCTACCAACTTCAGAAGCCCGGTAATAATGGCTGCTATTCAGGTGTAAGGCTGTTATTTGTGCACCTACATGACAGATTAAATTATTTTTAGCCTGCGGGGAAAAGATCTCCATTGTGTTTCCCTTTAAACAGTCTCTTTACCTTTTAGCAAAGCGGTCACATGATCTCTGTGCTGTATACACTTGCTTTATGCTTCAGATTAAAAGATTAAAGGCTTTGTGGTGAGGAAAAAGACACAAACAGCAGCCCAATGAAAACCATGGTACTGTCAAAAAGGGTTTGAGTCGGTGCTACAGTTGTGTTGTATACATTATAGAGGAGTGCTCTGTAGTGCGATTAGGAAGATAATGTCATCACATGTTAATGACCGGAGTGTTTGCAGCGTGCAAAATGAATGCCCTCTGATATGCAAAGCACTTCTGCTGAGAGGGTAGAATCGTATGTATGTATGGAAATCCAGTGGAAATAGAGACGCTAGTCTGTGCAGTGTAAAACAGACAGCATTATTTATCCCCTTTTCTCCTTTTCTCCCCTTTTCCTCCTTTTTACCCCCCTTTGGGTCTCTGGATCCTTTCCCATCTCTCCTCTGTTGCCCGGGCCTATCCCCGGCTCCCTGGAGACTGAGGGACGAGTGGTTATTTCTGACTCTGGAAGATGGTCGTGACTAATTGATTCGACATCTGATGGAACGTGTGTAACGTCTCCTTTCCCCCTGCTGCTCTAGCCTTGCCACTTGCTCAGATGAGCAGAAGCCATTAATGTATTGTGCATATATTTATGTACTATACGGCTGTGTTTGATATGAGAAATGTGTTTACGCCAGCACTGTCTGTGTTCCTCTGTAAACCCCACGTAGTGTTGTCCCTGGTAATCTAAATTATTACTGGACTGTTTGATGTCATCCTTAGAGAAAATAAATTCTGTATACCAGTACATTCCCATAGGTCTCATAACAATGGATTATATGGCTAACACTCAAAATACTCCCACTTATGTATCTGTTAGATCGCTTTGTATTGTTTTTACATGTTTTTAAGATGTTGCACCACATAAACACAATTGATCCCAGAGGTGCTTTACTGTAGGAATGCATCTAATTCACCTATTGAAGTTTAGTCTTCTCTCTTTCTCTCTGCCTCTCCTCTCCCTACTGTCTTCCTCTCCTCTGGCCTTCTATCTTTGTCTTTGTGGTGTGGTTTTGGGTTGAGTCCAGAGACCTAATGAGGCGGTTCTGATGGGCCAAGTCCCACAGGTCTTGAAGCTGCAGCAGGCCACTGTTGATGCCCACTCGAAAGTACCTAATTGATCTAATCATTTAGCCGATTGGTCAAAGTAATCAGTCTCTAGTGGGCACACATGGGATGAACAATGACAAGTGTTTAGTGGCTGTAGGCCGGTTTCTGTCTCTAACTATAATAGGCTGGAGGTAGATAGGGGTGTGTGTGTGTGTGTGTGTGTGTGTGTGTGCATAGATGCATCTTTATGAATTGTATGTGCACCCCAGGTGGCGGTCTACTGAAATGCCTTAGTGTATAAAAAAAAGTTTACAGTTGTTTTCAGTTTTCTTTTCTCATTTAAAGTTTCTGTTTATGAGATACATTTTTCATGAAATCTTGATACCTAGAGTATAAAGTTCTCATTCAAGCCCACATGGAGTGGATAATGTTTTGCATGTAATTTTAATGAACAGTGTACAGTATATTTCAAGGAAGTACCCTTCATTTTCATTTTTAAAGGTCTACAGAGCTAGGCGCAATGGAACTTCCTTTATGAGGAAGACACATTCAGTATATCGTCTGGATGTGGAGAAGGCCACTAGGGAATGATCAAGTGTGCATCCCATCGACCCGCATCCTCTTCCCCATTACCCTGACATTTCATCCCCACATTTAATTCCAGGCTTTTCTAAAGAGCAGGTAATAGTGCAGAGGGGTACAGGGACCCAGAATTAAGCAGTTTTACACCGAAGGGTAATTTGGTGTGATAAATGTGCCGTCGCTAGTAACTAATAATACATATTTTAAGTAGCAGCGGTGCGGCTCCGCGGCCCAGTAAAGGTAGCATCATTATTAATGTGGGAGTCGCTGCGTGTTTTAGTCAGGGTTACGGCACCAAGGTCAGAGCTACGTTTCACTGAATTAAAAGCCATTTTGAGCTATGGCACTCCTAATCAACTCGGACCTAAAGGTGCATAGCTCAGTTATAATGAGGCACCAATGAATTTAAATAAACAGCAAGATCTAGTGATTTATAAAGGCAATGTGCTATCCTTATAGCTCGTTAGCCATGACGGATACTCTTTATTCTCTGGGCCTCTTTACCCACAGGACCCTGAGCTTTTAACCAAGTAATGTCTGCCTCCATTGTCAGTGGATACGCATTCGGAGCAGGACACTTATCCCCGTCATTATGAAAAGTGGAGACACAATACAAGAGTAATGGTAATGTATGCCATCCAAATAGGTGATTTTTCTCCTCCCCTCCCTCGGTTTTTCGCCGATGTAAAAACTACCCCAGAGTTTTAGGCCTATGAATTCATCATCATATTTTCACAAAGGGTTTTTCATATATCCTGAAAGGAAGCATAATCCTTGATAGTGGAAATGTTTTGCATTTAAAGGGGTACTTTTGGTCGGGGAATTGATGGTGATGTTTGGGGGGGCTGTAGAGAAAGGAAAGTTCTAGTTTTTAGAGTGATCACTTATATGAATTATAATATTTTTTTGAGTGAAAAGAGTCAGTGGCTTATTTCAACTACTTTACTTTGAAATAATAGAAACTTCTGCAGCCAATGTGGCACCATTAAAATGCTGATTAGGAACTTTCTAGAATAATGATGTTTGATACTCAGACTCTTTATCTCCTACATTTTAGGAATTAATTCTTAAACAGTCCCCTGTCTGTTAGCAAGGGTAACTTTTTCCCTATTTTTCTTTTTCTTTTCCAATATTGATCTGGCCTGTTGCAATTATAAGTATTGCTCCTGGTTTTTGCGTGTCTTAATCTAATGACCCTGGGAGTATAGTTAGAACTTCAGCTGGGGCCAGAAGGGGCAGTGAGGCGTGCACATGTAGCCGCCCCCCTGCCGCTCCTGTTGGGGCATGCCAGGGCATTAGTCACTTCATCAGGTTCTTTGTTGCCCGCCTCTCTTTTGTGTTGCCCTTGAAGGATGTTGCAAGCAAAGCCATGGCTACAGCCTCCTCTTTACATCTTGATACAGCTTATTCAGGGGACCTTTTGAGAAATCAGTGGCTTGGGACAGGCTTTTTTCCCCTTTTTTTTTTTTTTTTTCAACCTCCGGATTCAGGATGCGTTTCCCCCTCATTGATTACAGCTCAAGCAGCTCACCTCATGTTAAGAAAGACTGGTATCACTGCACATCTTATGGCATCCATTTAATTACAGAGAGACCTCCTTTTAACTACTACAAGGTAAAACTAGTATTCAACCACTAAGAGAGTAATCGGTTCACTTGTGCATGAGCAGGTACCGTGTCCTGACGCACACTGCACTTTTCTTTGTATTTGGCAATACCTGAGGCCCTTCTGAATTCAAATTGACATTAAATATTTTCATATTCCAAAGGACAAAAGTGTGGACTCACCTCCAAAATACACTTGTTTGATTTCCCATGTGAACATAGTACATATTGACACCCATAGCTTTCAACATTCAGAGACTCACTCACTCAGCCTCTCACTGTGCTCCGCATTTCAGAGTAATTTTCACTCCTGACACCACCTGACACGCCAATTTCTGTCTCAGTTGCTGAATGGGTGATTTGTAAAGCCATGTTCACCTCAACACTCAGAAGATTTACTCAGGGGTGAGCTTGCCAGGTGTTTGAGCTGTCAGTTCGCTCTGTGTTCACAAACTTGCCGAAGGGAAAGTAATAGCGATACTCAGCCAACAGAGTTGCTATTGTAGTAATAGCGAAATACATGTTGTAGTTACTATAGATTTGTAACTTGCAACAAGAAACGATGGTATTATTTCATTAAGCCATTTTACATTTTGTTGTAAGTTTCTGAACAAACTTAGCCTTTAATGATTAAATGATTCATGTCTTTAAATGTCACGTGACAGGCTGTGCTCTAAACATGTACCCATCCCTTTAATACCTGCACATATGCTGTTGTCTCCTCAACTTATGTTTTCAATATGGCTACACATCCTGCAGCTTTTTCTTTTCCTGGTTACGCTCCCTCCTTCCTCTCACCATGGTTTATAAACAAGCTGTAGTTGTTTTTGGGGCTGGAGGTCGTTGATTTGTCTGCCTCTCCCTGTAGGTCATTGAGGTCACAATGGCCCCGGAAGCATCAAGCTTAGAAAATGAGAAGCCCCGCTCGGCTCTCCCGCTGGCGACCGGGAGCACCCCTTGCCCGCGCCCGCCCTGATGATTAATGCCACCCCCGTCCAGCCACAAACCTTTCTGCCTCAGATAATGCCAGGCAGCAAGCGCGGCTGACACTTTTAATGTATAATTAAGTAGAAAAAGTCAGCACTGGCTATGCAAATTTTTTAAAATGATAAATGACGCTGTACAGCAGCAGGGATTGATTTGGTGTAAATGAAACTAATTAAGGAAATGTCAAACATAATTAATAAAACAGGTTTAAGCTGCAAAACATTGTCAATTGAATGAATGAGGAGGCATTGGCTCCCATTGTTCAGGCTTTATTTAGGTCTTGTGTTTAGCTTGTTCCCTGCTCCAGAATGCTCTCTCCCCTCCTCACTCTCTCCACCACCAATTCCCTGAGAGGGGGAAAATAAATTTGCTTGTCTCTCCGCTGACTGTAGAAATTAATTGCTGAAATCTTGTCCCATCCAAGTGTTACATTCACACGCAGGACATTAACATAACTAATTTGAAAGAGCTCAAATGACTGCATAATGGAGCTCCGTCACCATGCATGACAGTCGCTGGTCATACCAAATTAGCTTGGTTTTATAATTGAAAATTTTCCCCCCCTTTCTAATTTTTACACCATTTCCCTCCTTCTTCTTCATATACTCTCTCTTCTTCCTTGCTCCTCTTCCTTCCATGGTATCTTTCCTCTCCGTTCCGTTTTCTTGATAAGAACAAAGGTTTTATAATTTACAAAAAGAGTGCTTGACCTATAATTAGAGGAGTGAGGAGAGAGGAGGGGGAGTGCCAAGTGGTGGCAGCAGAGTCAGATCCTTAGTCCTGGTAATGATGCTGTAGACCTTGTGGCCCCCGGGGAGGCAGAAGAATAATGGGATGGGCTATTTATATGGGGTAGCAAAGCAACTGGCCACCAGCCGCTGGGATGCTGGTGCCTGGGTATGGTGCAGAGCAGCAGGGGCTAGCGGTGGGCTAGTGGGGGGCAAAGGAGGGTGAACACTCAACCTGCCACACTGCCAGCTCTCAGCCCTGCCCATCAGTTCTGTACGTCAGCCTGATGCACCACTGTCGGCCTCTGTGCCCCCGCGCCAGCCGCTGCCCTTGCCGCAGAGAGAGAGAGAACTGGGTGGGTGGGTGGCTGGCTGGATGAGTGGGTTGGGGGGGGGGGGGGGGAGAAACATCTGCCACTCTGAGAATAGCAGAGGACTCAAAGATACAAAGAGAGGAGGGTATCACAGTAAAGTGATGCATCTGGGTACTTGGATAAATACACATTAATGGCCACATACATAGACAACAAAGACCTGGGACAAATACTACTTGCAAAGTTATTCTTGGACTTTGTTTGAAGCATCTTGACAATTTGCATGTGTCAGGATGCTAATCAGTCTTAAGAGAGACCGCTAAACTAACCAAATACTCAACATTGACCATCTACACTAAACTTTGCAGCAGGCAATTGGAGTTTTACGGCCCACTCATTTTGCACATTTTGTAATATAAAACAAAAAAAAAAATCTTAAGCTATAAATGTTATTTATTGTTGTGTACTGTTTGTGTACCAATCCTGGTGCTTACACAGATATCGTTAATAATGTGCTTGTGTGCAGATTATTGCAGCAGAGCTACGGCTGCCAATATTTTTGTGTTTTGGTTCTACACATTCTAAGCACCGCTATTTATCATACTCCCACATAACAATTCTCAAGAGTTAAAGGGGAAAAAGAAAACAAAAACAAGAAAACAAAAAGTACAAGAACAAAAGAAAACAAAAAATACAGAACAAGAAAATAAAACTCTGGAACAGTCGGTCTTTATTCCCATTGCATTTTCATTCTCATCTTTATTTCATTATTCCAGTGAGAGTTATTATGCTTGTAAAAGTAAACTTAAATCCTGGACTCCTGTACAGTTTCTGCATTCTTTATGGATGACAGTAACAGCTCTACAGCAACCATAGCCCCACAGTCAGCCACAGAGCTATGATTGCAGCAATACCATATGCTGTGCTGATGTATAAATGCATGGTCCTTTAATGGATATTCTTTTATTTAAGTATTTCAGTTTCTTATTATTCCTGTGAACAAAAGAAAGCTGTTCGTAGACTGGTTATTGGCAGTAGTTCATAATGAGTAAGCTGTATGTTCAGGATCACTTAAAAGCTTATAATATAACCGCATATTATTATTAGTGGTGTTTCTTTGTTGTGGCCAAGCTGGAGCTGAAGTTTCATTCTCCTATGTTTATTGCTTGCTCTTTTTCAAGAAAGTCAAAGCAGACTACGTCAAACTGTAGATACAGCAGTTCATGCACAATTTAACAATTTAAAGCGAGAGTACCAGATCAGTACACACACACACGTGCATAAATAGTGCACAAATCCACCCCAGAGTTGAATATATATATTTTTCCCAATAGAAAAGTGAGTAAAATACATAAATAAGCGTCTGATAAGACGGCAAGTAATGTTAATGGTACAGCTGGACAAAAAGTGTTGACAGTCATGTGATGACTGTGCCTATAAAAACCTTTTATTTTTATTTTACCAGCTGTATGTAAAGTTTTCAAATAAGAATTTTGCAGATGTATTTCAAACTTGCAAGTTAATTGACCTTTTAAAGAACCTTAATATCTTGTATTTGCTTTCTTTTAATTACCAAAAGAGTACACTGCCAACATTAGTAGATAGTATATACTTCTTAGTATGATCAAATACCACAAACATCTACATTTACAATAAGTCTTGCATTTCTTCTTCTCCCCGTGATGACATCTAGTATAAATCCCTCGAAACATGCTGTACTTCTCATAAAAATCACTGACCTGTTTTGCACATTTTCCCTAAAGTTTCCAAGTGGTAGTTCACCTTTCATGTTATTTCCTTTCACACATTTTGCTAACTCTTTTGTACAACCCAACCCTTAATATGCCAAGGGTCACGAGTCAAACATATGCAGCATGGATTACAATTTATTACCCCACATTTTCCTGATAGTTTTTCTCTTTTGACAAGCTTAGGTAAATCATATAGCCTGCTCTATAATGTATGAGGACTCGGCTGGCTCGATGAGTAAAGTCCGTTGCTATTGGCTTTTACCCCTGTGGTGTTTGAGTTCCCACAAGACCAATAAGGCTTGTCTGTGTTCCAACATGACTGGAATCACTGCAGGAACAGGTAGAGGTCCGGGTATTTATAGGAACCATATGCAAATGGTTCAGTGCCATGTTGGATTGTTAGAGCAGAGAGGTGACAGTTAAATACATGTACATAGAAGGAGAAAGATATAGGCTTCTTTGTGACACGTCTAATCAGTTAGGACGGCCTCCTCTCGTCATTTCATTTGAATATATTCATCTTGGATTAAGACTACGAAAGTGTCTCTCCCCTCCCATGTATATTATTCCTTACCGCTGAAGGCTCATTATTTTACAGCAGGGTGTGTGAGAGGTGGCCCCAGTCTCTGAACTCTCTGTCGAGGCTGTATTAATCAAACTTCACACAGCGGGGAACGGTCCACCCACTGACACGGCACTGCTCACTCCACACTGGAGGACAAAAGGGGGAACGCACAACCTAAACTGTTACCGTGTAACATCTACAGCTTTTGAAGAAAAAACACTTTCGCAACAATAACCCTCACACCCTTTCAAAGATTGCCTCGAAGACAGCCAATGCTCAGAAAGTATTTTACAGCCTTGTCCATTCATTTCAGTCCACACGTCTTATGTTAAAATTGCCCTCTTCCTTTTCTCCGCAGTCGACAACAAGATCTTTGCATGGGGAAATGGCACCAGTGGACAGTAAGTTAATTTCTATATAACACTATATAAATGAGCATGTCAACAGTGCTTATTCCCTCAATTCTTGGTATTACAGCACTGTTCAGACTTTCATTGCCTTCGCTTTACTTTAGTGGACTCAGGTGTAAAAGGCATAAAAGTTCAACCTTCTTTGGTCAGTCTTGTCCTGCCCAAAGGTCATTAAAATACCTTATTCTCTTGTCTTCTGACAATCCACTGTACAGCGGTATGTTAAAAGGAAGAGAGCCACTTTGGAAGATGGACAAACAAACAGACACACGTAGTTATACACACAGATAAGTTGTTTTCCTCCTGATGAGCTTCCTTGTTAAAAGTTCTCAAGCCAGAAGCCAGTCTGGCTGTAATGACATCTAAGGGCCTCAGGGCTGCAGTGATTCAGTGGCCCTCAAGTACTCAAACAGCAGCACTGCAGACTTCAGGGAAATACATAAAAGAAACGGAGGCATCACTTCTCACTCTCTCATCATCTCCCATTGTCCCGTATTCTCCTTCTCTTGCTCTCCATCTCTCTATCTGTCTCGTTCGGTCTCTTCTCTCATGATGCTTTGACCCCTCTAAGCAGGTCGAGGCTCTCAAGTGGGGAGCTTATAGTTGGAGGAGCCTATAGTTGGAGCTCCACAACACCCACTTGCAGAGCAAAGGGTGAGCATCTCCGTTACACAACTGGCACTCTGATATCTGAAAACTCCTCAGCTCTCCTGTGTGTCTCACTGCAGGCGAGAGAGGAGAAGAGTACGAGGGAGCTGTGTAAATTTAAACTGGCAAACTTTCTGATGGAAATAGCTGTGACCCCAGAGTGGTCTTGTCTTGAGTTGAAGCATTGTTGTAATCAATACAGGCTCTCGTGGGGATGGCGGGCGAGGACCTTTCGTTCCCCGTTTGTGGAAATAATGGAGAAGACTGTTTGTTATTTTTCCCAGACATGCCGCAAACTAGCAGATATGGCCGGGGCATTGCAGGTTATGACGCTGGCTCAGGGAAACAAACACAAAGAGGAGCATTTTATCAAGAAGCAAACAGCAGAGCTCTGTTTGAAGCTGCTGGGAGCTCATGGGTCATAGGGGCGCTGGGGCTGCATTTGACCAGCTCATCTTGAAAAGGGGTCTTGGATTTTCTTTGTTCACCCACACTGGGGACATGGAGACAGAAACACAACTCCTCAGCCGAGGCCTATGTCAAGTCATTTGTACAGCTACAAATTGAGTTAGGTTTAGTTATTATTTCTTCCCTAGGAACGTAAAACTGACCTTGCTGAAATATGCCTGTTAGATACACTCTATAAATGACTGTTGTATAGAGAAAGCGTATCAGAAAGACAACACCACAGTATTGCTGAGCAGGTGCATACTATAGAATGATATCTACCAAGAGCTCATCTTTTATTATTCTTACATTAAAATGACTTTTTACTTGTTTGTCAAGCACACAAAAAGAAGTTTCATTTGTATGCATTACACAAGCTTCATGTGTAGAACAACTTTCTATTAGTTTGCGTTAAATGATTCATTTAAACCACATTTTGTAAATCTGGGCCAATTTAATAACTTGATTCCTTTTGAAAGTTGATAGAAAAATATTTGCCAATTATCACCAGAGCAGGTTCTTTCATTTATAGAAACAAAACACTGGCAATCACAGACATTTCAGATAGATCATCATTGTACGTTTTTATTTAATTTTATTAGGCTCTACTGCAAAAACTGCCTAGCTACCTCTTCTCTCTTAAATACCGTACTTACAATGTCAGATCACAGGACATTTTAACGTTAGCGGTACCTCTTGTACCTCACTGGATTTGGCAAAAGTGGCTACAAATACTGTAATTTGCTGCATACAAATGAAAATGACTTCTAAAAAAACATGAAGTGCCGTTCTCTGATCTCACTTAAACATTTTTATTAAGGTTGTACTTATGGATTTGCAAACACACTTGTAGTTGTGAAAATATGTAATGTATGCCTGTGAATTATCTGACTGTCTATGCTTGAATTTTCTGTGTATTTATTTATAAATTCTTCTTGGACACGGGTCTCTCTTGAAAAAAAATTGCAATCTCAATGAGACAACCCGTTTTAAATAAAGGATTAAATAAAATAATGACACTGATGATGGCCTCTCTGAGTGCCAGTGTTTTGTTTCTATTGATCCTTGCCACTACCAGCCACCCGATACATTATTTAAGTGAAGTTTAAGTTTTAGAACTGTGCTACTTCCTACAACAGGTTCTATAATTTGCCATCAAGATATAACCATCTTATGTCATCTACATAATAGAGAAGAAAGTGTCAAACGTTTTTTTTGTCTGCTTTTTCAAGGCTCGGTGACGGAGAGAGGGCGGTAAAGGACCAGCCCGTCGAGGTTAAGTTGCCACAGGAACTGAACGTTAAAGGGAGCGACGATGTGGATGTCGTCAACATAGTTGGCGTTGCCTGTGGAAGCAGACACTCCTTCATATGGACTGAAACGGGGCAGGCCTACAGTTTTGGGAACAACTTTTACGCCCAGTTAGGCTATGACGCCCAGAGGCTTGACTTCAAAGACCATCAGGTAGGAGGATAATGGTGTGCTTACAGTGATTAAAAACTGGACATATCGTTAAATCTGGTACCTTCTGAATATCTGAATCACTTTCTAACACATCTACATAAGCTGTACAGTGTATTCATTCATATTCATATTCATATCATTAGTTTTTAATTCATTGTTGTGAGAGAGAGAGGCTGGTGGAGGCAGGCCTGTGTGATGGGCCTGGATGGCTCTTTGCTGGTTGTCTCTCTCTATCTCTGTCCTTACATGGCTTACCATACAGTAGCATGCTGCTGAACCATACAAATCATAAATTAAGTGCTGTGGAATTGAAATTGGCTCTCTTGTGAAGTGTTCCACTTGCATTGGAGCTTAATTTTGCCTACTCATATCATTTGATGCAGTCCCTCAGTCCCTCTTTTGCTCGCTGCAGCCCATCGCTCCCTCTTCCTTCTCATGCAAAATAAGCCCATTTAATGTGACAGTGTCTAGGTGAGTGATTGCCACTCAACACTTGATATATGGGCATGTGCTTCTGTGCGCATGTGTACTGGATATATTATATTTCCGACAGATTTTCCCAGTCTTTTGCAGTGACATTAGTACGTTGTTATACATTAGGTCTCAGTTTTTTACACCCACATATTGTAATAGATGTATTAAACTAGAGAAAATCTTGCGAAGGAATCACATCAGCTGCGACGCTAAATCGGGCCAGGGGCGTAAAGTGTGTGTGTGGGGGGGGGGGGCACTTCCTACCCCCCTTGCTCGGCTCACACTTCGAACTCGACCTTCCTTTTGATCTCAACTACACACCTGTAAAGTTTCGTGATTGAATCTTTCACGGTTGCGACGCTCCTGCGATCACAAAATCTGTTTGCAGACAGACAGAAATATAAACAAAGTACTCAGAACTGCCTCTGTGGCAGTTCCTGCTACAGTAGGTGTCTCCAGTACCACATTTTGCCATGATGACACAAACAGACTCGCAAGGTTAAAACAATACCAGCGTCGCTGTCTCAGCCGGATAAGTAGAGTATTTCAGTCCACTCTCTATCACTACTCCTGTGCTGAAGTCCGTATGGAGAAGCTTACTATCTAAGTCTTCTGACACAGCTTCTAACCTGCTCAGTCAGTGATATCTTTGTCTCTGTGTCTTTTGGATTAAATTTGCCTAAAATCTTAACTACTAACATATGCTTTACTTTAACAGCAGTATTATCAACCACCTTGTTATGTTATCTGTTGTTCCTCTGGCCTTGTTCCAGCAGTAACATAAGACAAATTCCCTGAAGAAAGGCCTAAGAGTTCATATGAGACTGGCCTCACACTGGGTGGGTGGGTAAATGGGAGGGGGGGGGGCAGAAACTAACCAGCCACCTGGCAGTAGTATGGAGTCCCAAGGGCCAAACCTATCACCTCTCCTCCCTGATAAAGGCTGCTGGGATCTGCATGACTGCACCCAGACCTCACCTCTTTCTGCTAAAGCAAAGGATACTGAAGGGAAGAAAATGCAGCAGCAGTGGCCTGAATGGGACCTGGTGGTATGTGTATCCCAGCGTCACCCTTTCCTCTCAATCTAGCCATACCAGTGGCCTCTGATTGCCCCAGGTAGAGGCCCAAACCTGGCCCTCTCTCTTGTGTACCACCAACCTTAATTTTCTTTCATCCCTATTGCCTCCCTGTGTTCGTTTTCTATGTAGGTCCAGAAAAGCTGCTCCACCTCCGGCTATCCCCCCGACTCTGTACTATATGATACTGGCTATTGTTGTAAAGATTCTGTAGGTTGGTGCAGGCAGGCTTCACCCCTAAGGCTCCGTTTCTCTTTACAGTCTGAAATGGAGTGGTAAGAGACTGTGGAGATCTGAGAAACACTATATTCTGTTCTTTTTTGGCCCAGTGATAAGGTGTTGGGATTCTGCTCACACCTGTGAGCCCATTGTTTAGACATGCTATGGCATTTCACCTGCACCAGACAAGGTTAGACAGAGCTCCTATTTAATAGTTTGATTGACATTATTTTAATGGCACACCGTGGGGAGCTATATGTCTGTGAACGGAAATGAAAGTTAATCTTATTTTTTTCCCCTTCTCAGGTCTCTGCCCCCTCTCTCTCTCCCCTCATTAGGACAATGGCATTGTCATTTTCTCAGGATTTTGAAGGATGTGTTTGTATGCAGGACTTATATAAACATTATGATGAGAATTAGCAGTCACAGGCTATGTTATTGCGGGAGCTGTGGTAGTATCAAGCCAGTATCATATACCATAGGTGTGTTTGTTTTTATGTGTATACTTTTTTTTCTTTTTGCATACATAACATAGCTCAGTCTCCAAGTAGGTTAACACCTTCCTAGCTGAAAATGTACCACCCATTGTCTGTATTTCTACAAAACTAGGCACGAAGCGACCGTGGGAGAATGAAAATAAACTCTGTTCCTAAGTGTGACACGTGTGCAGCTTGAGCTTGGCACGGCATCTATGTTCAGCCTGGCTGAGCACAACTTGTTTGAATGTCATATTTATCCCTGTGTTTTGTCAGAAAATTAACTTCCTGTGAGTTTGCGGCAGAGCCGAGCATATGGCCACAGCTCTCTAGAGATGACAGCCTAGCAGAGCGGGAGCTCGCCGGTGCCGCTGCCCTGCTCTGGCGGCAGATGCTCCGGGCTTCTCCGCGATTAAGTGGAGATCATCACTGTTTTCTTTGAGCACCGCTGTGCCTTGTACTCTGAAGTGTTCCGTTAATCACTGCCTGCCTCCCTGCCTTTTCCACACAAGCTGCCAAAGCACTCATTAAGTTTGAATCTCCCTCTCACCAATCGCTTGCTCACCAGCTCGATACATTGCGTGACTGAATCTTAGCAGGAACACAATGGTTTGTTTCACCTGTTTGCTAGAGGGATCATAAAAGCCACAACATTATTGTGCACACTTGTTTCCGGGCCCTCGTCTGCTGTTCATTCATTTTTAAGGCATTGTGTACATACTGTCGCTCTTTATGCCGCTGAATGTTTTCTCTAGTCTGTGTATGCTGATGTAGTCTGTATTTGAGTTTCTCCCCGAACACTAAGATGCTGCCTTGTTTCCAGTACAGGCCTCTGAGGGGAGTGAAGCCTTTTCTACGCTTGTTTTTTTCCCCTTCTAACAGTGCCTCCTCCTGCCGGTTATTAGGGAACTGCTCGTTGTTGTTCAACATTACTGTCGTGTGTGTGTGTGTGTGTGTGTGTGTGTGTGTGTGTGTGTAGTTTATGGAATCAGAATGCAGGTATAATGTAAACACAAAAAATTGAATATATAGAAAATATAGAGTCTTTGTTAGCCCCCCCCCCAAACCCCAGTATCACACATCCAGTTATGTGTTGTATATCTTCTACACAAGCAAACATCCAGTGTAATTGTTAAACATTGTGACACGCTTTAACCCTGATTGATCTTGATCTCCGACACAAATAATAATGTGATTACAGGCTTTTCTCAGCTTCTCTCTTCACAGCAGTGGAAAATAACATTAGATATTTCCTTTCATGTTAATCGCCTTGGTTGGAAGTATACCTCGGTGCACCAATAGGCCTCAGTAATGCCTCCTTTCTTCTAAAAAAAACCATCCGAAATAACCTATTTGCAGCACACCCACACACACATTGCTTAGCTCTATAACACCGTTATTCTGCACCCATCAAAGCCTAGCTTGCTTGTCCTGGTGCAGCGATCATTCCCCCACAATAGCCTGGATGGCATTACTGTGCTTTTGAAAGCATTTGCATGGCAAAGCAATTGCATGCACCTTGTAAATAAAGGAAATGATCCTGTTCATCGCAGGTTGGATTTCCTGGATAAAGCTGTTGGAAATGTATCCCTAACCCATCTCACATCGATATACAGACCCTGTTTCCTCATCCTCAAGTTTACTTTGCAATAACTGTCTGTTTCTTAATCTTGTCTGTCAGGCTGTCAGGCAGACACACAAAAACGTATGTGGTTCTCTCTGCTGCATTGGTTACTTGGCAGACATGCTGATTAGTGCCAGTTTGCCTCTTTTTCAATATGTAGATACCCAGATAGAAAGCTGGTCCCATTCATTGAGTCCAAGTACCAAAATAGCAATTGCTGTTCTCAATCAACTATGAAGAAATTGGTTTGCATTGTTGGAAGAGGTTGATTAGTGACTTTTTGAAGAGGCTCTTGAAATTACTTTCAAATCGGGCCCATTTGACAGACAGCTGGTTGTATTAATTTTACAGTGTGAGGTCAGCAATAAAGAGTAATGCTATTTTTTGTCATAGTTCATACTGTATGAATGCCATGCATTTGTGCCGTCTGGGCCTGCATATTGTTATTCAACACAATAAGCGTTTATCTCATCTACTCAGAATCAAATCTATTCACAACTGTACAAATTGCCGCTGTGCTCTTGGCAAGGTACAGCTAATTTTTCGACGAAGAAATTCCTTGTCAGGAGCAGCCAAGGGAGAAGGTGTCAGTTTGATACCACAAGTACACTAACGGCTGTGCGGGAGCATAAGCGTTCGCTGCGCTTCGGTGACGGTGCGTTTGATTTCAACACTGACCACCGGTGATGCCAACCCTGTAGTCCTCATCTGAGCTGCCTCTTGAGACTCAAACATAGACGTCCCTCCCCCACCTCTCACTTCAGACTGATGCTGCTGAGAGAGAGACTCTGAGAGAGGAAGAAAGTGAGAGGCTGGCAGACAATAAAGTCGCTGTATAGTATATACTTCTATCACTGTCTATTGTTACACCGCAGATACAAGCTATGCAGTACATGGGAACTACAGCGTGGGTGTACAACGACCTAAACTACTATACCCATCTCCCCTAGGGGCACCTCAAAGGACGCTTGTTCTGTTCCTCCTCTCAGGCCCTGGGCTCTGCTGAAAAAAGAGAGGCAAGTGAGAAACAGTGAAGAGGGGGAACAGAGGGAGGTAGTCTCAGCTGTGTAGGAAGGCTAACCTGCGCCTCTAGAGATCATGCGTCTTTTCAAAAAGTATGACGACGAACCCATCTTTCTGACTACTCCATCCCTCCTCTGACTTGTTTAGGACCACAGTGTTGAAACAGTTCAGTGTGATGCCTTCTGCTGCACTCTTAAACTTGCTATAGGCATTCCTTATTGTTTGCTATTCTTTTTAACATTAGATGTTATCCAAAGTTTGCACTTGAAATATGCATTATTTTCTCAGCGTGAAAGAGAGAATATGGGGTTTGTAACCTTGTTTCAGTTTGAATCATGTGCCCCACTGTTTCCTAATATGCCCCTAGTGTATGTAATGCTGAAAGCACATTTATTACACATCAATAATTCTGTACATTGCCTTCTGGAAAACTAATTCTCATAATAGGATTTTGTCAATGTGATTTGAATAATGATCTCAAAACATCCCATTTTAGGCTACTTAACTAAATAGAATATTACTGATTGCAACACTTATCCATGGTTGGGGTTTTGGTAACCTTCTTTTCTGTTTCTTGCCAACAGCCAATTTTCTCTCAATTAAAGCATGATATTAGCACTCAGTAGGGCATAAACAGAAACAACCGTACACTGAATATCATGCCTTAATTATAAGCTTAAGAGTGGGTGTACAGATGGATCCAGTTTCTATACTCCTATTAGAGTGCTGGTGTTTTTATGTGTGAGCATGCGTGTCTGTGAGAGAAAGGCAGAAGAAATCATTGCCTGCATGTGCAGGAGTGTGTGTGTCTATGTAACACTTTGGCTGCAGGAAAAGCTGGAAGTTATCAGCTCTTTCCTGTTAAAACCTCTGGAAAGGGAGGGCGGGAGTAAACGAAAGATAAAGGCACAGGTATAGTGGGAAGAAAAAGTATAACATTACACTCAGTGGTGATGCCAGTTGGCCAAAGTTAGCAGGAAGCTGTCCTAGTAAATGGCAGCAGCTGCTCGCAGTTCGAGAGAGCATGTCCCAGTCAGAGGAGAAAAGCGATGGCATCTACATTAATACTACCTTAATGGCCCATCTGGCACTCCGTAGGGTCCCTGGCTGCGCCACCGACTCATAGGCGTTTGACAGGCAGTCTCCAGCGCACCAGACGCGCATGGCATGCCAAATGGCGGGGAGACGCCTCCGTGGCGCACAGATCTGTCAAACTCTCTCTGACGCTGTAGTCACACAGGCAAGGGAAGTTAAGGCAAGTTTTCACACGTGATTGGTTCTTGACATGGATGGGGAGAGGGAGGGGGCAGGAGGAGGACGACTGGCTCGTCTATCTCTCTCCTCGGCACCCTCTTCAAATGCAAACACACGTATGTGCACACGAACATAATCACACACACCTCCACACATACACACACTCTGCATACTAGATGCTAAATTGCCATGACCAGATTAAACCTCAATGAGAAAGCCAGGTTAGGATTAGCCAGTGGTGGATTCACTCTGCTCTGATGGCAAATGAAGATAACAAATATTATTTTTGCTGCGAGTCACAGCCTCTCTCTGTAAACAAATACTGGAACAAATTGCTTCATTGGAAGAAATTGTGGAAGGTCTTATCAAAACACCACAGGGGTTTCTGGCTATAATTGGCATAATTGGTTGACAGAGCAGGCTGCAGTCCATGATGTGGCACAGCGATGCACTTTATGGTATCATGATCACTCGATCATGGCTTTAAGGTCTATAGATTGCCCTTTCAGATGTTTAAAGATACTGGGCTAGAAGTGCATTTCTTACTATGCAAACAACGGACATTGTAGGATCCACCGGTATGTTGTAATTACTTGTTATAATTTACATTGGGTTATACTGTATATTTCCTTATGTTGTCTCATCTTCCTTTCAATCATAGCGAGCTACAGTAGTTAGATCAATTATTCAGTCATTTAGAATAATCCTTATTTAAAATCAAACTGTTTCCCTGAGTCACCACCTTGTGACGGAGGTTCACTCCATCAACTAATGACATCTGGTATACAGGGTGAAGGAGAAACTTTAGCCAGTTTTACCAGTGGATGATCCGATTCCTATCGTGCGCTATGTGCTTGTCCTTTCCATCAGCCCCTGTTGAGCTGCACAATACTGGCACAGTGGAGGTTTCTCTCAGAGCAGATCACGTTCTGCAGTACCCACCAGCACAGATCACAGTCCCAGAAGTGTGTATCACACTGCTGCTGGGAAACTATGGCTTCTTTCTGATGAGTAAACTACACACAAAAGTACAGCAAGAGTACTTTAAAACATTTGCTTCCGTTCTTTCTCTCACACTTTTTCTTAAGGACATTTTGAGAGATAGCAGCAGTTCAAAAATGGAACGGAAGGTTCTTTAGAAAATGCATTTCAAATGGCTTATCCAGTAGGTAGCCCCAGAGGACACCTCAGGGATAAACCTTGGCAAAAAAGGAAGATAGAGGAAAGAAATTGAAATTGGAAAGAAGACACAGCCGTGACTAAAACAGTAGAACTATATAGAGAAAAGGTATCCTCTTAACCTGCCGACGCCTCTTCAGAGGAATCGCAGCGCTCCATATCAGTATTCACTTTCTGAACATTCTGCTGTGTTCTGTGTTTATAAAAAAAAAAAAGAAAAAAGTCTAGATCCACTGATGTCTCTTGCCCCAGACAGTCTCATATTTAGACAGCCTGTGCAAGGGATTTCTAAATGACTCACACCAATGTTAAACACTGTCCCAGTTTAGTTGTGTTGTTATTGATGTGGCTGATGTTGTTTCTTGCATTTAAAGTAAATCAGTGGAATGGTGTGCATGATAAAAAAATGGGTGTGCTGTTTTATTTTAAGCTAAACAAAACACAAAACTAGTGAAATTGGGGTCAGCTGGACAACAGCTGCCAAGTTTTGTGTGCAAGAAGGTGAAGGGAGGAGAAAGAGAGAGAGAGAGAGAGGAGGGCTGAAAGGAAAGGAGAGGAAAAAAAAAGAGGAATCAGCAAAATGAGTTTGGGGGGATTGAGAAGAGAAGAGCAGGAGGAACTCTTCAACTTTCACTCTCATTCCCAGATGTGTTGTAGGCAAGACGTAGCCTTTGAAGAGCTTGTGGCAAAATAGGCAAAATATGAATGCACACACCCTCTCCACTTTCGCTCTTTCTATTACACTTCCCCTTTTCCTCTCTCTTTCTTTTTCTCCCTCTTTCAAACTCTCTCCACATCTCCCCCTCTTTATCTTTCTCCCTGGGCATCTCCGTTCCTTAGTGGCAAGCCCAGCTGGGGGGGTTTCTGTGGTACTGTAAGTGAACCTTCACTGTCTCCTTCGGCAGGCAGCTGTCCCTGCACAACACACAAATGCACGCATACTGCGTTTACCCGTGCCTCCCCTGCTAAAAGATATTTTCACATACTCGTACACATTTACATACGTGACCAGGTCAAAATGGATTTTCAAATGTTCAACTTTACAAAAGAAACCTCTTGTTAATTGAAGTTGAGACTTCTAAACAGTTTGAATTTTATTTTTTTTAGGAGTCTTTAAAAAGGACAGGACTATTTTCCCTTCCATGACCACTACTCTTTCATGTGCAGTCTACTCTAAAGCCACTAGAGGGAGCTTATATTATGCTGTGGTCCATCATGCCATGAATCTGTTTTTATAGTGCTGAAGCTCTAGCAAGGATGCACATTTCTTTTCAAATGTCCCCTATTCTGCCCCTAAAAGCCATCAAATGTGCTGCATTTTCATGTGTTTGACAATGTAGAGATAATAGCCTGTAACCTTGACAAAAGACAAAGGCATGAATTGGTATTCAGAGTGTGCGTTCGTTCAAACTAATACACCAATTGCTTCTCATATGTTTTTGTTTTAACACAGATATCCAGTAGTGTGAGCCTATGTGTGCATGTGCAGAGGTGATAATTCTACAGTTGCTCAGAAGCCTGAGCAGGGTGTATAATGAAAATAACAGAGAGCATGCCTAGGCGTGCTTTCAATCTGCTCCCCAATTGTAATGAGTGTGGTCATCCAAACTTGATCAAAAACGGGAGGAAATCTGCAAATGATTTATAATATCCTGTGGCGATTCATCAGTTACACATGTCAAAATGATGCTGAGCTGAAAATTAAAAGGCATCTTTTGTCACCATTATTTTCCAAATATAGACGGAAAGTGGGAGCTGGAAAACAACTCAGTCAGGTTCAGTTTAGAGTATATTCCATTTTATTTAATATCATTCCACCTGTATACATTTTATATTTTCCTCCAAAAAATAACGAGTAAATATTATGCAATGATATAAATAGTTTGAATAAGAAAAATATCACCAAAGTTTTTATTTCTAAATAGTTTTTTAAAAAGTCATTTTAAAGAGTACCCCATATTACGCATTTGGTTCAATAATATCAGCGTGCTTATCATTTAAGTACATTCAAACACCTTTTTTTTCCTTCTGATTTATGCACACCCTATATATACACATGCACATTTATCCCTCCCTTATGTGCACCTATGCCCTCTTACATTTCATCAACCTGCAGAAGACTAATGCATATTGCCAGTTAATCATATTTTTCTGTCTCTGTCCCTCCCTAATAGGATAGTGGTGACATGACAGCATCTGAACTAGACTCCCAGAGTTGTCCTGCCATAATGTTACACAATCTTCCCTCTCACGTTACTCAAACAGGCTTGGCCGATGGGATTTGCCGTACTCTGCGCTTCTCCTCTCCTCTACTCCTCCTGGCCTTTTCCTGTGACAGGGCTGCCGATGATACAGATCCGCTGTGACATTTTACATTGTGCTCCCTAATTGCAGCAGCTGATAGTGGGATAGCTCACCATACAGCTGCATATTTCCTCTTTTTTTCACCCTTTGGCTTTTTTCTTTTTTTTCTTTTGGCCAGCACAGGGTGTTGTACTGTGTTAGACTAATTGCATTATTCCCATGTTGTGTGATGGTATGCCATTAGGTGTTTCTACCTGCTGTGCAACTCTATCTACAGCAGCACTTTCATATAAAATCCAATAATTTAACTGAATCCTTAAACAGAATTGTTTTTGTTGTTAATTTAAAATCCACATTTACATGAGTCAACACGCATGTTTGTGGGCCAAAGTGTATTTGTCCGTTCCTTGCTTTGCTCTGGTGTTGTGTCCTCAAGTGTCTCCCACTGCCTGCAACTCCCAAACTGAAAGCCAGAATAAACCTGTGTGACAGATGCAGCTCTAATTATACAGTTGTTTTAAGACTGTCAGGTTGCAGCGAAAAGGGAGCCAGCCATTTGGGAAAGTAAAGGGGGAGGGTATGGAGTAGGAAGAGGGGGGTAGAGGGGGGCGATTTGATGGACGGACATTGTAACACCAGCATCTGGTGATAGCTGCAGCTGCCGTATCGTTTTCCCACTGCCAGCTTGCCAGCTAAATAAATATTGCCACGATCTGTCTTGTACTAGCAAGTGTAAATTACTTTAACACGTCAATAACTAGTTTACAATGATGTTTTTTTCCTGCCGTTTCAGGGTATATATTGATTTCACATTGCTGTTAAATGGCATGAGCATTGTTTCCCTCACTCCGCACTTCTTTTTCACATAGACTCTCAAGGAACTTGGCACGGACAGGAGATGAAAGGGAAAACATATATCTATCCATGCAGTTAGTGTACCTTTTGTACATTTTCACTAAATTATAAAAAATCATATTTAATATTGTGGCCCTTTATAATTGAAGGTATCACATATTTTTGTTTGATTTTGGGAGTAGGGGTCAGATTTGGGAATATTTGTCTTTGTGTTTTGAGACTGACACTTTAACTGTAGTGTTACATTCTGATGCTCATAGTCTCACCACTGTGATGCATTTAGTGTAAAATGAAAACCTTTCTCCGAAACAGTGCATCTAATTTGTTTCTTGCTTTAAGTAAAGCTGATTATAATTAGCATAGAAGACAGACAGAAATCGTTAGTGTCAATGTTAACAGTATAATTTTACATTATATGCTGTCTTTCAATATCTTCCTCAATAATAGAAAGAAATAATTAGTCAAGGAAAGTGATTCAGTAAGAAACAATGCCCAGAATATATGATGTATGTGTGTGGTGTGTTAAAATACACAAAAAAACCATAGAATGTTCAGAATGTAAATGGCTCTGTATGAGGCTTCATGGTTGTTTTTTGTTTGGATATGCACGTGTGAGTTATGAAGTAGAAGCATGCACTTGTGTGCACCCATGAAGTATCTCTGCAGGCGAGCTTACACTTCTATATTGTGTGTCTATTTTCATTCATATGGGTTCCTCCTCGCGCGGACAGATGTTGGGAAACCCACAAAATCAGAGCTGAAGCCGCACTATAATCACCGCGATTTTAATCAAGGTCTCGCATTGTGACCCACTTATTTTCTCACAGTGCTGATTGCACTGCAGTGCAGTGACGACTAGCATTACAAAACTGCAGCCTGTGATTAACCTTCACATCATATACATGTCCCCTAACCAGCATACAGCGAATCCTAATCCCAAAATTACACCCACTTGGACTGAAAAACCTCTCCCTTTGTCAAATTTAAACATTTTCCTCCCTCATCCTCCGATATTGATATGACACAATGATGATGCCTGCTTTGTCCATATGAGCAAATTGAGGCATGTCTGAGTGTGTAATACTCAACCGACATATTTCACTCTGACAGAATAGTTTTTGTTGTGTACTCTGTAACCTTCCTATTTTTATTCACTACTAAGTTAAACACATCCACAATATATGATACAAATAAAACACACAATTATGTCAAAGGCTTTTGTGAGAAAACGGAAACATTCTAACCTTCTTAGCCGTTTTCACCAGCATTATAATTTTCACATCACTGATAATAAAGCAGATTGATTATTCATTCTCATGCTTCAACACCATTTAATTGTGTGGCCAGAACACTCCAACTTGGGGTCAACAGGGTTCTCTCTCATTTACACACAGATGCATCAACACACACACACACACACACACACACATATTCTGAAATCTCTCTATTTCCTTCTCTCTCTCTCAGATGCTCTCTCTACGCCTTCTCAAAGGGCCCCCCAAAACATGCCCAGACTGGAATTTGCCAAAATATCCTTTTTCCCATCAAGCACACACTGTGCCCCATCTCAGTCCCGTCTCACTTATTGCTTCAACATCTCAATTAATACCCCTTACGAGGCATGCCGCCCTGCAGGGGCACAGAGGCTCACTGTGGCGGTGGATTCTCCCTGTAAACGTCAAGCACAGATTCAGTAGTGCTTTCATTTTAAACCACCTCACTAAACTATCACATAACTCCATCAATCAACACCAACAGATTAAACACATTGAATCATGAGCAGGTGTCCGATATCATGTGCGTGTATGTGCCTGTCTTCGTTCCGGTTTTTGCATCGGAAAGTTAGTTCAGTTCTTCTGCGATCAATCCGCACATTCGTGTATTCTTTCAAGCTGTTGTTTTTGTCATGAATACTTCACACAGCACGTAAATATTATGCATTCCGATAAAGCGGCATAATAGGAACATGGTCAATTCTATGAACCTTCGCACCGCCGCTAAGGGCATCAACCATGTTTGGAACAGGTTGAGTGGCGCCCTATTTATGAGGATTATAAAACAACAATACGGAGGCTCCGTAGTCCCAACAAGACGGCAAACTTTATTACTCCTTTCAACCTTGACAAAGGGAGCACATACCAGATCCCCTCCTTCCGTTCTTACCTTTCACAAAAGCTCTAGACATATAATATTCTCATGTGAGTATTTCACATTTATGAGGATTCAGGGAATTTAATCTTCAGAAATTGTGGGATTTTTAAAGGTTCCATAGACACCATACATTAGTTTTTATGAAATGCATTTATTCGTGTGTTCTTTCATAGCTTGGAAGTTCAAGAAAATTGAGCTGCTCAAGGCAGAGGGCTTTTATATTTAATCCATATGACAACCATACAACCTATACCATACCTGTAGATCTGCAACAGTCTCTGCTCCCTGTCTCTCTCCTCTCGGTTCTCCTGTTCAGTAGCTAATGGATCGTTGTGGTTTCCAGGGTCTGCTCCAGAAATGTTCTCCTGCGGAGATCTCGTAAGAAGTGCCCTCAGTTGGTCCCTCCGTCGGCCATTAGGCCTCTCCACACTTTTTATCCCTAGACCTCCGAGACCTCAAACTGCCAAATGAGTTGAATTATGGCCAGTTATGTGGAGAGGACCCGGCGTCACAGGGGAGAGGCCTGAGTCAGTAGAACTAACCACACTCCTGACCATTAAAAGACAGCCTGACACTGCCTCTTCATTTTCCCCCCTGCTCTCAAAGGCCGGCACTGCAAAACCATGTCCCCCAGAGGAGACACAGTACAGCAAACCAACCAATGAGGCAGGTAGCTAGCCAGCCAGTCTGTCAGGCAGGCAGGAAAGCAAGCAAGCACCGATCTCCTCTATAGTTAAGTTCCCACATCATTAAAATTGTTAATCTTTTCCTGGACACTCTTATTGTTTTTTTTTTTGGTGTTTCTTTTTCCTCACCTATTTTTGCCCTACATTTGTGTCCTATATATTCACCTGTGTCTCATCTGTCTCTTCCCTCTGTGTTCTTCAATCATATTCCCTGCTATTTTTTTCTTTCCCCCCCTCTGCCCTTCAGCTAAGTGGGTGGGGTTGCAGGGTTATAACCACACAAGGTTAATTGCAGCAGCTAAAACAAGCATGGCAGCCAGGGCCCCAGCTACTGTATAAAGGAGGTCATCTGAGTCAGGCAAACCCTCACAAATCCTCTCACAACATCTACAGTCACACGGATGCTGATCATGCCAGCCTCAGAGACCACAGTTTGCATCACACACACACACACACACACACACACACACACACACACACTGCACTGAATTTGATCTGTCACAATAACAGGGGCATCATGACATGATGGATACAGCCCTTTTTTTCCCTCTTCTCTCCCCCGTTCTGCCTCTCTCCGGTAATCTTGATGCAGTGTGTAATGTTTGCTGTAGCCGGCGGCTGGAATTGAATGAGTGATACAACCAGAGGTGCCGGGATTACCGTGGGCAGAATTGATGCTATCTGTCCAATGATGTGTTGTTTTGTGGAAGTGAGGCAACAAACCGGAGAGAGAAATGGTCGCAGCACTCCGTATGATTTTACAGTTTAAGTGGTGAAAGACAAATAGAATAACAGTGATGTGCTAGCAGGGGTTGTAAATGGTTGAATAATTTTCCTCGATTTCAACATTCATTTATCTTTTCTGCAGTCTTTTGCGCGGCTTCGCATGGCAGCTTGAATGCTATTTATCCCTCTAGTCTACTCACAATTGCAGCATCAGCTTGCCAGCGCCAATCTTTAGAGGTGAGACAGGTGGCGTCCAGTCTCTAGTCCTCTAATAGGGTTGGCTCAGAAAAGGGTCAGAGGTAAACTAATGACACCTGCAATAGATGCTTCTTCCTGGAAGCCTAAGCTAAGGCTGAGCAGGGGCTGGGCTTGTGGGAATAAAAGTGTGCTGCTTTAAGACTCGGCAGGCTGTGCCTGGGTCAGATGCTAACCATAGAAAAGACTAAATTCAGCTCTTTCTGCCAGTTTGGGGCACAAGCTGAGGGTCCTGGTCTATTGTTGTGGGGTCAGGTTAAAGCCGCCCAGATTGCAAGAGCAGCTGACAACCATTCATCACAAATTCTGCAACAGTTCAGCACTGTGTAGCTATAAAGTTCTGCTTATGTAGGTTAAAGTCTTTGGAAAGTTTTCCCTTTTCACGATTGTTCCTGCATTCTAATGGTGATATTGGTTTGAATTTGTAGTTATAAACATTGAAGGAGCTATTCCTGATGTTGTGAATGCACATTGTTCATTGCTCTTCATTTCTTTTCACTGCTATGGGACACTTTGTTTGGAACCAATTTGGCCTGGGATCTTAATCAACGGTCCCTTCTTATTTTGTCCAGTAACTTCTTTTTTTTGGTTCCTTGGTTCCCGGTGTGTCTGTTGAGTAACTCATTAATTCGGTCACTGTTTTGAGTGTTGTCTGTAGCAACGATTCGGCTTCTTGTACACAGTGGATCCATTCTATTTAGCAATTATTTCAGCTATTGTTGAACATTCTTACTGTTTCTTAAGAAAAACACTTACTCGCTTTTGAATAGTAGCAGTATTTGCTATTCTCTCCTCAGCCACTCACTAGAATTTGCAGTACATGTTTGTAATAGTTGTATGTTTTTCGGCTGGCAGAGAGAGAGAGAGACTGTTCTGTTGGCTTTGAGGGAAAAATTAAATAAGAAGGGCTATTTTTCTCCCCTCTGTAAACAGCTGGCAGCATCCCATGCTTGCACAATTAATGGGCATCTAATTGGCAATAATCATTTTTACTTAAGCAAATTTAAAATAGGCAGTTGCCCCTGGAACAAACAGCTGTTGGTGGAACCTTCTGTCAAAATAGCGTGGATGTTTGAGGATATGGCTGATCAATGCTTACAGGAGGTGGTCCAAACTCTTACATACCCAACTGTTGGCACACACTTGCACAATATTTTCTACCTAAATCCATCAACAGTGCTGGAGGATTTACTGTATGTTGCCTTCAGGTGCATTTAATGCAAAAATTAACCTTCACTGCACTTATTTATTAACACATATGTTGTGCTTAAATTGAACCATGTTGTGTCATAGGTTACCATTGTTGGTTCATCAAATTGTTTTAATGCAACATTAACTGTTTAGAATCCAAATGGCCTTCTGTGCCATTAAGTCAATCAAAAACTGTATAAGTTATTCTTGCTCTGACGGTTCACCCTGGTGGCTTATGGGACACTTAAGCCTCTGGTCAGGTGATGTTTGGTATTTATTTTTTAAAATAAGGACTTCAGAGTAATGAGGACTGAAATATATTATATCATAGAGTGTAGATTCACTGCTTTCATCTTCCTCTTACATAAACTGTAACACCATGCTAATGCACTTCTAAGGTGCTTCTCCTTTATTGCAGTTAATCTCCGTCTTTGTATCCAGGGATTTTGAAAACATGTAAGATCATTAATTCATGGGAAGTAATCTTAGAGCATTATGAGCACCGGACACAATGAAGTAAGTGTAGTGTATGGTGTCTCAAAAGTGGAACTTCAGCTAAAGTGGAGCTTCAGCTAAAGAAAGGAGTATACGTGCGTTAGTTAGAGAGCCAGTTTGTAAGATTTAGTTCAAGAGAGGCATTATATTTGTACCACGATGATTTCTCTATGGTGTCAAGGACTTTTCAGCCACATTGTTTTTCACATACTTATTGAATCCTCTTTTGAAAACGTTTAAGGTCAGCACTCTGCAATGTGAATCTGTAGAGTTGTGATTTCATTTAACTGAAAGCAATCCCTCCAAGGTCATGATTCAATATAAAATATTATGAAGAAGTACAATACTGGCAGGAAGGACAGAGCCTTGCGGCTGGCAGACAAGCAGGCCGTGAGCAATGAATTAAACACAAAATTGTGCTTTGCCATATAACTCATCTGGCCGGGAGTTACTCAGACTGAAAGCTAAATAGAATATGAAGAAAAAAAATGTGAAACTGTAGTTCATTTGATAAAGGTACAGTGAAAGTCTCTTCGATATTGGCTTTGGGACTTCTAATGTAATGAACAAATTAATTTACATGATGAAGTCTCTTCTGCTTTAAGCATTCCCCTTGATGAAAGGTGGAAGGAGTGAGGGTAAAGACTAAAGAGGGAGACGATGAGTGTGTAGGATGCTGAAAAGTAATGTCAAACAACCTGATTGTGAGAAGGGAATGGATTAAAGGCATTGTTTGAGCTGGAAGAGGAGGCTCCTTCCATACCGCTGGCTGCCATCTTATCTCGCCCCCCAACAGTGGTCTAATCTGTTGGTCGAGCACGCCTGCAAGTAATTTCAATCCGTCAGACAGACAATGGAGCTGCCACCTTGTTGTTCATCACGGATTACTGTACTGTGCATCCTGTCCCGCCCCTACACAGACCCCTGACAAAGGACTTAATTGAATATCCGTCCATGGCTAATTTGTGTGTGTTCCATGTGGGAATGTGTGAACACAATTCATCCAAAAATACATACAGACTTGATTTCACATGCATGCTCTTTACAGTAAGCAAGTGCACATAAACAACCGCACAAAGCTGTGTGCACCCCCCTATAGGAATTTACTTTTGAGGCTATTTGTTCATTTAGTCTGATGTTGAAAGTCAGGTATTATTGCTTCCAATCATTATGGCTAAACTGTAAACAAAATGAATGGACCACATTCAATTAACTCTGTGTAACCTAACATATAATTACTTGAAAGCACAGAGTGAGGAGTGGAAGATAATGGATTTTTTTTTTACCCTTGAACCTTAACCCTACTTTTCCCATTTGTTTATCAAATTAATTTAATACAGTAGATTTGTTATGCTTAGGCTTAAATACATATAAACACCCATTTTAGCTTCACATTACACTTGCGCTTAAGCTAATTAATCCTCAATGTTTATCATGCATAAACAGTGACGGCTTTGCATTATACTTCTACAGAAGTAAGGGTCTTTTAATTGTTTATCATATATGTTAATTATTTTGTGCCATCACAGTTTTCTCATTGTCCAAAGATCCATCTTGTCCTTGTTTTTAGACAAACATTGAGGAATGACATTGAATGACATTGGTCTTAATGATGGCACATTGAAGGGTTATTTTACAAGGAATTGGTTGCATTTAAAGACCAAGACAAATTTGAAAAATAAACAAATTCAAGAGCAAGAATTTGTTTTAAAAAAATGTAAATAATAAATGAATTCTTCAGAGAGACTAGAATTTGACCAGTGGAAAACCACGCTGTCCCCGTTTTTTCAACGGAAGAGAATGTCTGTCCGTCTAGGTTTTCTGAAGTGACAGCTGTGCGTCATCTCATATGATGATGTGTTAAACAAAACACTGCCCACATGTTTGCCTTAAACTAAGTAGCCCTTAACTGCTTGGACAGACAGCAGGCTGTTGCACTTTATGTATTTGTTTATTTTCAAGATAAGGGGCCTCTTTTATGGATAAGCAGCTGACGCTCCCGCTCTGTCAAGCTGGGACAGGCTGAGGGAAGATAAAATAGAGTCTGTTAATCTGGTGCTGGTGAGCAGAGAGAGCGATGTTATTGACCTACGCTGGCAGCAATGTGTTTCAATTATACACCGCCATCCATTTGTCAGGCAACCGGAGCGATGGGGGGGACACGGAGTTCAGGCCTGGGTTAGAGTCATTCTCCATCACTTATGATGTGTCTTTGGAAAGCACTTTAATTGAATTACCCAATTTATTCTTCAAGCAACAATGCCCTGGCCCAGACCCATGACGTGAGACAATTAGATACAAGTTTAAAATCAGGCAGTTTGCATACTTCATCTTTTCATGGTGTACACAGGGACGAGACAGCTAACTTATGGTGACTTTCTTCCTCTCTTAATCCTGAATGAATTCTATTAATGTGAGTGGTGCGACTCTATCATGACAATTTTCTCTTACACCTTCCTGGTGCGACTGCTTGACATACAGCTTCATGAAACCTATAATATGGTAAGTGCCGCTGCCCGTGTGTTGCTACCCACCCATGTGCACCGTGTGTATGCATTGTGTGGAACTGCAACTGGTCATTTCTCAGCACAAAACTCCCAATACTTTGGCTAAGTGGGGTATTGAGACTGTTATGTATTGTAGTTTACAAGCAACTAAACTATAACTTCAGCTGATGTACAAGCAGTGTACCCTTGACCAATGCCGAAACCTTTTATGATTCATACAATCCATCATAGCCAACATTTAAAATATACTCTGCATGCATAAGGATGGTGGCTTCTCAGTTGCACATCCAAATGTCTACATCCGCCTTTTCAGCTAGAAAAATGCTGCCTGCGCAAGGCACGTTGTCAAAACTTGGGAGCACTGGTTAAGTTGAGTTTTCCCCCTTTGTTCACCAATCTTCCAAGCAGATTTCCTTGAATATTTGTCCTGATATTTGCAAATTGCACATGGTTGAGTGTGATTAATTCTAATGAAGTTCAATTTATTCTGGTAGAGCAGCTGGAAGAGGCTTAAGTGTTGCCTGCGTTCTGTCTGTGAGCTGTCTGACAAGATGGCCAGGCTGTCGATCACCTCAGCCCCAGTTCCAGGTGTAGGGAAGGTGCTTGTGTCAGATTCACACTGGCCTACTTGCACTCTGGCCCTCACACCTGGCCGTTCACCAAGCACTGATTGTCAGTTCATTCATTTTCACCAAGACAACAAGTCTCGCTGTCTGCTCCCACTATCTATGTCTAATCAACAGTGTTGCTCTCCCAGTATCTCCACAGCTCATCTTGTTAAGGGCGAAGAATAGTGGATACAAATTTACTCTCCATAAGCATGTAATGTACACCAATTATGTTAATTTGCAGTGTTGCAGATGGCCCAGTGTTGATTGCAGCTTTAGGATCAGGAGAGGCAGTCTAAAATTTGAATGTGGGAGTTACGTGACACTCATTACTGCACAACCTCAACCAAATATCCCTTTGTCACTCATCATCCATCTGTGCTCACTGTCTTTGACAGATAAGGCTGTGCAGAACTCCATGCAGCTAAAGAGTTGCCCAAAAAGCAACAGAGAAACACTATCCCTAGTTTTTAATTGGAAGTTCCCCAGTTAAACTGAATTTGGGTGTGTTCTCAAGACAATGAGTAATATAAGCAAGAAGTAATCTGAAATGGCAGTGATTGGGAGATAAAAACAAAACAAAACAAGATCATGTCTTAATACATAATTATTCTTTCATTTACAAAGTAATCGCACAATTAATACACAATAGATGCTGAATAATGATAGTAGTACAGATAGTATCATTGAGGAGTGTGCTTTTTATTTGTTTCGTGTCATTTTCCTTTGACAGTCTACCTCATCGGGATATGGATAGATATCCACTCTCAGCGTACTGGCTCCAGGGGCAGGAGAATCCACTCCAAATGCCAGTCCTCTATGGGAACTGTGACATTCGAAGAGTGCCAAGGTGTGCCGTGTGTTAGGAAAGCATATGCAGTCAGCTGTAAATTCATCATCATCAGCCATGATGCTCTTTGTTCCGGCTATTGAGGCGAGTCAGTTTAGCCCCCGTCTTCTGTTAGACCATGCTGAAGTGAACCCATGCTGATGTCCAAATGAATGGAGTCCTTTCATGAAGCCAGGGCCATTGAACTCTCGAGACAGAATATTGCCTTAAGTCCTGCAACCTTTGTGGCAGGGGGTTCCTGCCAGGCATGATTCCTGTTTAGTGAATAAGTGGGGTAATTATGGTGCGGTTGGGGCTGTGCAGCAAATGTCACCAGCAGATAAACAGTGGGAGCAACCATTCCGTAAAGGCCTGATTTATCCACCCTGGACCCCCTGTAGCCTGCGGATGAATTAGGAGCACTTGGGTGTAAAAAAACAAACTAGCTTCTCTTGATTTCAGTGCAGTTCAAGGATGCATATGATTGGAGAAACAGTAGTTAACAGATAAGGCCGGATGTTAAACCTTACTTTGTCACACACCACATCGCTCATGCTGGTCTGAAAGGCAGGTGCTGGTTTGATCTGTGGATGCCATGGTCAGAATAGTGCGTGAATAATATGCAATGACAATGTAGAGATTACAGACACATACAACATGTAACATTTTTATTCCTGAAGTACTAATGGAAACTACATGTGTAAAATAATCCCTCACAATTATGGTTTTATGTGTTGCTTTTAAGGAGTGTGAATCTTAAACTTCTCCATTCCAAGTCCCCTCCTCTGTATCTCTGATTGGCGGATGAAACCACATCCATTGCACTTAAGGAGTGCCCACTCACGCGTGACTGCAGGGCGGCCTTTATAACATCATGAGCCTGGGGAAATGGGAGAGCCAGCCAGCGTCATTCCATTACCTGCTGAAATGGATGCCCCTGTATCTCCTCCTTGATTAGCTTCGTCTCGAATAACAATGATAGCTTTAAGTGTGTCTAATTGAGGCCGGGCTCGCCCTCCCTCTCTGCGTGAAAGTGCTTACTCATTTTGTCTGTCCTTTTAATAATTACATTATCATTTTACGCCCCTGCCGGTTCCTTGGGAAGTGGGCTGGCGCTTTTGTTGAAGTGAAAGCTCATTATTGGAGCTGAATTATGTGCAGTTTATTGATCCCCATGGTGGATTATGGTGCTCTAAGTTAGTCTAGACAGAATAGTTAGCCAGATGACAGAGAGGAAACATAGAGGCCCCGGGGGAAAGATCCCTGGGCTCAGTTAGCAATTAATGCCTGCCAGGTAATGGAATTTAAGTTTACACTAAATCCACCAATGCCTTGACATTTGAAGTGCCTTATAAAAAAACATTAGCCTAATGAGAGGGTCGAGAGCAGGAGAGGCATTCTTTTACACACTGTTTCTCTCTCTCTCGCACTTTTCCTTCTGTTTTTTCTTCTTCATCTTCTCAGCTCATCCCATATAAGCGCACACATGCCCTGCTATCACTACCCCATTCAGATACGTCCGTTAATTACTTAACACAAAGAATTCACTCTAGAAAAGAGTGTATGTCGGGGTATTTTAGGATATGTGTTTTCCTCCCTTGATTGGCCTGGAATAAGTTTGATTGATAGGCTTTAGTTACGTCCATTTTCCAGACAGGTTTTGCTAATCTCCATCTTAGTCTGGGTGAGGGTGTTTGTGTGATAAAGTGCACAATGAGTGGGGGAAAGGCCAAAGTGCTGAGTAAGAAGGCAACAGGACATTCATCTCTATAAAGCCGAGGATGGATAAGGATAAGGCTATCCATCATTATCTTGATGAACATGCCACATTACCAATGGCATTGCCTCCCTGCCATCCAGGGCCAGCAGCGGTTTGTCCTCCCGTGGACTTGTGAGGGCCTCCGTCACATGAGGAGTGAGTGGGGTTTAGCGTGTCTGGGTATTTTATTATGTAAAATTTAGAAGCGGAAGTTCTCAAATGCTAAATGTTTCCTAAAAAAAAATAAAAATATTGGCAAATATTTTGATTTAAAATCAGGAACTATCTGAAGAGTAAGTAAACAAGATAACACATCTGACCAGACATTCAGAGTCAGCTTGCCAGAATTCAATAATTGGTGCTCGAGGCACATTTGAGTTGAGATCAGAAAAGTAGTGAGTTGCAATATCCAGCACTAGTCTGGGTGTCTATATAAAAAGTAGCTGACCATCTCTCTTTTCATAGTGGATTTACCCCTCAATAAAATCTATGTCCTTCCCCCATAGCTGAAAATATGTTCACTTACATGTACGTGTTTAGGACACACACAGACACACTTTATTGGGGCAGACTCCCGGTTGCTAAACTCCACTTTAAAGGATGGCCTTAATGAAAAATACTGGATAGTCAGGCAGTGTGCTGCACCTGTTAAAGCAGCCTTGTACATCCTGGGAGCGAGACAGGGAGCCAACAACTTTACCCAGTAATGAGGCCAATATCTAGCTCATAGCCTTTCTGTGCCTTTTGTGTGGTTTACCGTGCCCTTGGCTCATAAGCCTTGATAATGTTAGTAAATACATACAGAGGCATGGATAAACTGGGCTGTAATCCACACTACCTCTAGATGGAAGAGGAAAGGGAGCGATACAGGGGAGAGGAGAAGAGAGAAGCGCCTGATTAGACTGGTTTTACTGCTCCTCTGCCGCCCTAGAAAAACACGGCAGCCCTGACCTTGCATAGCAGAGCCCTTATATATCTAATGATTTCTGAGTACCTTAATGATACAGTGTGTTCTCTCTTCCACTCCTTCCCTCCATTTTGCCTATCCTTCTTTCATACCTTTCTCTCCCTATTCTCTCTCTTTTAGCACAAGCTTGTGCACACACACACACACAAAGTACACAGCCTTGAAAAACCCAGTCAGCAGTTTAGGCTTGGAGTCTAGCAAATGAGCTGTCCTATTGAAATAGAAAGGAGAGTGCACTGTGCTGCAGAAAATGCTGCTATAGCAAGCCTTACAGAAGAGGGACGTAGGGAAAATTACTTGTCCGGACAAAGAAACATGAGAATGTCCTTTCACTACAAATGTACCAATTTACATTTAGACGGAGCAGATTACATCCATTTCTTCCATATTTTATTTCCTCTTAGCCTTTTTTTTTTTTTTTTTTTTTTTTTTTTTTTTTTTTTTTTTTTTTTTTAAACACAACTATATCTCAACTCGTTATCATTCATAAAAACCCACTAAGTGGTGTAAGTGCTGTAAGAGAGAGAAAAAACTTCCAATTCCAATTTTTTTCCCTCATTGCTTTAGCATTGTTTCCTCTCCTCCTAGACACTCCATTGGTTTGAACACTCTCACCGTGTGGTTGGACTCCTGCAGTTTAATGGCAGCTGTAATACAGCTCATCTCCATTGCATTAAAGATGACTAACCAACCACAGAATCTTCTTACATTTTTAAAGGGGTGCTGAATACTGTGTTATAGTCTCCCATCCCACCAACAGAAGTGTATTTTTAGACATGATGGGTCTAGCTTTATACGGAAAACATATTTCTTAAGTCTTCATTAAGCTTTTGAGTTCCCATGCCATTTTGTCAATGTGTAGAAAACAGCTTTGACTGGCTTAAGTCATTCATTCTTGCGTTTAATTCCCTCTCTTTGACCACTTAAAGCATGAACCTCCATTTGGTCCTGGTATTCCCCCTTCTCTCTCTATCCACCCTCAGTAATTAAGTTTCCATTCTGTTCTGAATAGGAATGTTAAGATGGAGGGTTATCACTGGGGTTCTGTAGGCTCACCCAATGAAACACCTATAGTGACCTCTCTGATTTACCCAATAGGGGTCCCCCCCCCCTCGATATCCCTCTCCCCTTCATGGCCATCTTGTTGTGTGGTCTCCTCTCTTCAGTTCTCTCATTACTCCCTGTGTGAAGGCCTGGGAGGTGGGTGGCAGGGGAGGAGTGGGGTGGTTGAAGAGGAGGGCTTCTGTCCCTGGATGAGTGAGTGTGGATAAGAAGTTGTTTGAATTCATAATTGTGCTCTTGTGAAGGCAGAGATTTGTAAAGCAAGGCTGGGTTCATTGTGTGGCAGTGCGAGTCCGGTGGAGGGTGCGAGCCGCTCAAAGCTAATGTAATCTACGCTATTAGAGAGGGTTAATTAGCTGCTGAACTGGAGCCTGAAGAGCAGAGGGAGAGAGAGGGAGGGAGAGAGAGGGAGAGAGAGAGAGAGGCGAAGGGCGGGCAGTAAGGATAGAGAGGTCTTCAGGGAGTCATTAGAGACTGCTTGTTGCAATACAGCCACACAGTCAATAAGGCTACTCCTCTGAGGAGTAGAAGAAAGGCAAAGGCAGACATGGAGGGAAAGAGTTTCCCACTATGAAAAATATCTGGAAATTAGCAGCTCTGCCACTGGACACATTTTGGGGAACCAGAGATGAATTGTATGGCTTTGTTTTTTATCTTCTGCCATGTAAGGCCCACATTTGTTGAACATGGATCCGTTACCCAAAATATATAAATATACTTTATATGACAGTTTCACCACTTTTTCACAGAACATCATTTGATGATTATTTACCTCTACAACCAATCCCAGATGACCTAGAAAATTCTCAGGAAAGTCGGTACAATAAAACATTTTTGGTTTCTGTAAATACCCAAAAGCAGACAAAAAAACTGTCTGCGCAATCTTTTTTTCTTTTCTATGGAGCTCTCGTTGCATCATCATGAAGTATGCCTTCCTGTTGGCACAGACTCTGTGATGAACTACTGTATTGGATCAAACTTTGTATGAAACTGCAGTTCAAATTCAAAACAACTTTATTAATCCAATCCAATCCAAAGGGCAATTAGTTACGAGCACCTTGTACACAGAGAAACAGTAATATACAACAACATACAAACAGAAACACCAAGGAGCTACAATCTATAAATAAATAAATAAATAATGGTAAAAATCTATAGAGCATTTAAAAGAGTGGGGGGGGGGGATTAATAACTTTGAATGGCAGTTAGTTTTACAAGCAGGTATAATATAACAGACACCCTGCAAGAACATGACCCGAAGAAGCCCAAGTGCTTGCTGCTCTCTGGAGGATTTGTTGGTTGCACATTGGTCATTTACAGTGATTTCATGTTGTATCTTCATGCGGTTGTTAATTTCGGTTGAGAAAGGTCAAAATTCAGTTTCAAGTACCGATCTCAATATAATAAATAAAATAAAAAATCACACACTGTTGTTCTGTCTACAGGTTTAGGCCTTGTCACTGAAAAACAGCTTTGTAGCATTACGTAGAATACAATGTTGACATGTTAGAAAATGACTCCAGTTACACTCTGGACTTTACAACACAGCTATAATGGTTAAGGTGTGATGATCCTTTCAGTGACTCAAATAGACAATGAATGAATGTGCTGTGGTTCAGTGAAGACCCTTCAGCTTTGGGTCATTGTGGTTGTAAAGCCTTTTTTTTCCAGGACAGTGGACTCATATTCTACCATAACACCGTTGCTCTCAGCTTTTCAAAATCAATTTTATACTTTAGTGAAATCAAGCAACTCCAAGATACAAGAAGTATTGATTTCTTGAAAATTGTATGGAGTGAAAACCAAATGGAAAAAAAACAAACATCTGCTTTGTCCTTGAAGCTGCCGCCTTCTTCTTCCTTGAACTTGTTAATAGTTTACATTGAGGGCCCAAGAAGGTAATACCTATCCATCATGTATATCTTTACTACCTATCATACTTACCTGGCACTGCTCTGCTGAAAAAGGCCTGCATAGCTGCATGCTCAGTGTTTCGTTATCCTCTACTGTGTCAGGCAGGTGGAAGTGCTCTGCTTAAAGTAGCTCCAGTGAAACTCTGCTGGCCCCCTGCTAGCAGTCTCTTTGTGTTTATCACTGTGTCCTCTAGTAGTCCATCCTATGCTGCCATGGGTCTCTTGTCGCTCTGAGCAAAACTTCACTTAAGATGGGTAGTTAGTGCCTGTTCCCTTGGCATTTTAATACAGATTAATTACTTTCCCTGGCCCAAGCAATCCATTTTTGTTTGTTCGTGGATGTTTTTAGCTTTTTCTTGACCTTGGGGTGAAGAAAGAAAAAGAGAGGGGAAGAAAAAAAGCCCTCCACAGTAGACTTATACCCTCAATTTAATAGCCGAGTGAGGTGTTTCTCCAGCATCATCAGATCAATGGAGAGTAAATAGCCCACACTTCTTGTTTCACAGTGCAGTATTGATCTTTTCCTCAGCCTCCGCTTCCCTTTCCCCGGCATCTCGTGTCTTTCAACCCCTGGGACTGTGCTGATTGCCATAGATTGGACAAGCTAACAAGCGCATGATGAGGAACCAGGCTTTCTTTTCTTCTCATAGGCTGTTTCATTTTTTTCTTTGTGGCACTGGCATGAACACACACAGACAGACAGACAGACATACGCACAGGGACTTAAAAACATCAGATCTACACAGCTCAGCGCCATAAAGGAGTATGCTGCTTCTTTCTTGTTCACTCTGTTGTTCACGTTCTGTCTTCATCTACACTGAGAGGATCTACTGTAGCTGTGCCTGTCTATGGGATGTTAGCCAGGCTGATGGAGTATACCAACTTAACTACAGAGCTACTCAGAGATACTGTGTGTTTCTTCACCTCACTGAGAACTTTTTTTTTTCCTTTTTTTTTTTTTTTTTTTTTTTTTCCAGCTGGCACCCCGTTTGTTCCAGAATCTTCCATCATCTCTGAAAATATCTCAAGTGGCCTGCGGAGAGCGACACTCTCTGTTTGCCCTGGAGGACGGCAGTGTGGCGGCATGTGGGTAAGTTCAGTGTCAACGCAGCAGACAGTTTGCCGAAAGTACAGACCTGAGGGGGATAGGAGGAGAGATGAGGAGGCAAACCCCTCCCCACACATCCCAACCCCCCCTGATATTACTGCATAGGCAAATTGGGCCGGGGTAAAGATCGAAGGCTTGTGTGCATGTGTGTGTGCGTTGCATTGATGAGAAGTCATAGTGTATTTTAAACTTTACCTGTTCTGTGTGTGGGGGTGCACATTTGTGCATGTGTGCGTGCACATGCTTGTGTTTGCGCGTCTCTTCAGTTCTGCTCGGCATGCAAAGTTGTAATAAATCTTGGTGAGAGCGGGTACGAGAGCTGCATGTGCTGCCGGGTGGCTTAGGATCAATATGAAGTATGTTTATTGAATCCAATAGTTGTGTTTGTGGAGAAGGGGAATAAGCCAGCTGGAATAAGTAATCAGTTGTGCTTTTAAGGCTCATTACCAGCCTGTTGGGCATATAGATCTGCTTTTAAACAGCCCTCTAGATTGGACACGTTTATGCTTGAACACAGCCAACATGATATTCTTGCATATTTCAGCATTGTATTTGATCATCTACTTAGTATTTCCAAGATTTACTTTTTTTCCTCCAGAAACTTTAGATGGTTTTTCACAAGCAACTAGTTCAGTTTTTATTTAGTTGCTTAAATGTGGATGTGTTACTAAAATTATCCCAATTCAGTCTGGTATTTTTTTTTCTCTTTAGGGTTTGTTTTAAAGGCTGATGATAAGGATAATATATATCATATCTATCATATATAGATATGATTCAGGATCAAGGAAAACTGGAATGAGGTTTTGTTCCACTATTTTACTCTTTTCTTTAAATTTTAATTCTCTGAATTGTTGTTTTAATTTTCCTGAGTTGAGCATGACCATGTGACCTACAGCTTGTCATTAAAACTGATGATACTAAGTATAAACAATAGAATATGTAATGATCTGATCATTTTCAAATCTCAAATTAAGATATATTCCAATATGGTTTGAAAGAGGAGTCAGGAGGAGTGTCCGGCTCTGCGCTTTCTGCCATTAAAACACTCACAAATAGGTAAATGCTAAAACAAGTTTGCAGGCTAATACAAAGACAGGAGACTGAGTCACAACATTAAGAGACAGTGATGCTTTCAGCTCAATCAAGAGTAAATACATTCAGTGGTAGTTTGATTATTTCACTGACGTTTTGATATACTACTTTGGTCTGACAGTCTTAGTTTCTTTTCACTGTACAAGACTCAAAAGAACACTTCAATAACATACTCACTAAAGTAATCAAAAGCAAAGGTGGTAATCCCTGTTACTTGCACGCACATATATCTCTCCCCCATTCCTCCCTCTCTTCTTGGCTCTCTGTGTTTGCATGTGATATTTTAGGCGACTCTGGGAGGGATGACAGTTCTAACTAGGCCTATTAGGTAACCCTCAGGGTGCCCTCAGCACTGATTTGAGCACCATTAATTTTCTATTATGGAGTGCTAAAGATGTGCCCCTGCACAGTCATTCACCTGGCTTATTGAGTCTTGCACACACCAATTGTGGACTTTTCCAGGGCAGTGTTGCTGAAGGTTTAGTGCGACCCCTCTGGGGAGCTAATTTATTATTTGCAGATATTGATCTGGCAGGGTAGGCCAGCCAAGCCGTGGCCAATGTTGACTCTGCTCTGGCCTGTGGCGACTTTAACCCTTTCCAGACTGAAGTGGAAACACATTAGATGGATGGTCAGTGGCCGTTGGAGCAATGCTATTAGTAGTTCTTTCAATTCCTTTGCTTGTTAAACAGTTTATTGAAATGAGGAACTGATGGAAGTAATTTGCAATGAGGAGAGGATAGAGATTTTTATCTTTCTGGATATAGACCTCACTTTTTCTTTTCTTTGCAAACAGACAAATACGCGCACACACACACACACACACACACACACACACACACACACACACACACTGCGTTTCCAAGGGAAATAAAATCACAGTTAAGAGGAAGGAAAACAAAATTAGAAGGTCAGACAAAACATTTATCAAGCTGTGTGTGTCTGGTGGGTAAATAACAGAGGGACAGTAAAGGGCATGACTCTGAAACCACCAGATAACCACAGCAGATCATCACAAACAGTCTCAAGATTCACTGCAGACAATAGATATTTCTCAGAGGGTTGCCTTCAGAGCATTTGCTAATATTCTTTCTCCTATATTGCTGTTTTGTTTTGAACATTAAACTGAGACAAATAACCTACATCAGACGCCTTATTGTACCTCTCCAATGTCAGCCATATAGGTATTGGAGTCTTAAGAGTATAGGCATTAAGCGAGTTATTAAGGCACAATGTCTAAACATCTACAGTATATGATAACAGCAAATTGTACTTATTTTTTTTAGATAATGTCATTTCAAGCTGAAACAATCCTGCTCAATCCTATGCTATGATGTAATAGAAAATAAGTTGAGCCAAAATCCAGGCAGATAGGTGAACAAGAGGGGACTTGATTGTTGCATTAAATAAAATATCCAGATGTGTTTTTTGCGCATGTGTGTAGAAAGTAGTATGCCTATAGGGAGACTGTATATATGCTATTGATGTCTTTATCCTGTACAAAGTCACGAACACACACACACACACACACACACACACACACACACACTTATGCCCAGGGACCAATAAGTTGCTTCCCACAGGCCTCCTCAAGGCCCTTCTACAACCACAGACTCAGCTCTAACCCTAATTGGTATTTAATGCTCTCACTGAACCTCAGAGGTCAAACAGCAGTGTGTGTTTGTGTGTGTGCTTGTTAGTGTTTGTGTAAGGGTGCTGAGCTGAGTATGTCACAGGAGGTATTACCAAGAAAGGGCAAAGAGGAAAGCTCCACATTGCACAACTATGGGGGTGTCCTGTGATGACTGTTGGGTAGCCTGAATAGAGGGTGAATGATGATAGATGTCCAGAGAGGAATTATGGAGGATAATAGACCACCATTTTCCTTTTATACCGGTTGTTATGATAGCATTTTACCTGATCTTTATGTCCTAGAACATAAAATAAAGGTCAGGAAATTTCCCAGGGATGAAAGTGCCTTCAACCAATCCAAATTTGTCCATACTCCCTCTGTAAAGGCCATTTCATGGTCGACAAGCCTGTCTCTTGTTGAATTTGGCGGAACCTCAGAAGTTGGCCCATATTCATCTTCCATATTCATGTGAGTCACTGAAACTGAGGTGGAGGTCAGAGAGAAGACATCGCTGATGAGGAAACATGGTGGAGTGGATTTTCCACTGTTTTGCTGCATAGTCTCTGCTAATGCTGTCATGAAAGAGTGGGCAATCCGCCCATGGAGCCCTGACGGGGAGGCAGACAGAGGGAGGAAGCCACCTCATGCTCCCATGTCTCGTTCCATGCCACTTCCAAAACTCAACTGTCTGTTTTCTGCCAGAGACCACAATCTGTGGAGACGCTCCTCGCAGCTGTCTGCACTGACGGAGAGGAAAGGAAAACGAAAAACAAAAAAGGTTGAAATTAAAGATTTCAGGAGGGGGCTGAAATACGTGAAACGGGGACAAATAAGGTATTACCCATTTGTGATGTCTCTGGCATATCATTCAGTGTCTCATCTACCAGATAAGTCTGCTATGAATAAGACAGCATAATGTGGGGTTGCCTTTTTATGCTGCGTCTTTAAATATGTAATTATCAGACTTGATCTGCTCTCAGCTGTGCGAGATAAGTCCAGCATCTGGACAATTCCAGACTGACTGAATATGAAGAGGCATGCCTTGATTGAACATAAAGAAAGGGTGGAATTTCACATCCAGCTTTGTTTACTAAAAATGTTACATGCTCTTGGTTTATCATAAATGATGATTTTTTTTTTCATTGGATTTACATCCATTACAGAGCTTTGGAACCTGTGCCATTACAAATTGCTCTATATGTAAACAAAGTAAATGGTTCTAAAGCAACACAGTTGTCAATAAGCATCAAGCAGCCGTCGCTGACGTGCATGCTGTCTCATCAGTAATCAGGCCAATCTGTTTTAGCAGAAAATGGCCATACACGGCGCAGCATTGATGGAAATGTCTCATTTCAACTTCAGGGTGCCTTGAGAAGGCAAAGCAAATCAGCAAATGTTCATGAATTTGACAGCAGAAGCGTGGAAATTTTATGACAACTAGTTGGATTCGGTGAGCAGAGTGCCAGCACTTTGCATTAAGTTACACTAGGCGCTAATTGGATGCTACCTGGCTCTACATCACTAGCAGCTCCGAACAGGATCAGGATCTGGCTCTGACTAACAGCAAGCTCTCTGGTGTTGCTGGCTGATTACCCTTAGCAAAGGGAAAACCGAAACGATGATGAGAAAAAAATCCCTTCTCTTCTCTCGCACAAGCCCTTGGCCCTGTTGGCACTGTGCAGGCTTTTTGATTTTTCCTGATGTCCCTGAAATTGATTTTCAGCCATGATTGCATCGCCTCTCTGAGGATAATCAAAGATTTTAAATAATTGCTGCAGTATGACTGTACAATGGGGAATAACAAGAATAGTGGCCACTTCCCCTTGCTGTCATCTACAGAATCATTTTAGCTGAGCTCTACAGTATGATTTCACAACATACCTTTCAAATGGTTCCCAGTTGTAGGCATGATTCCATTTGTTTCATTGGACAGGGCTTATAAAATCCTATAATGACAAAACATACCATGATGTCAAAACTTTGAAAATCGACTTTGTTATTGAAAAGTATTATTGAGGTAGTTAATACGTAACCACTTATTTTCCTTTTGGCTTCGAGGAAAAATAGCCAAACTCTTAATAATAAATGACTTCTCGTGTCCTAGCCGATTCATACACAATTAATCAGCCATGGAAAGAAAATTTGATGTCCTCTGAATCCCTGCTACACAAAATTGACAACACGTCAGTTCCAAGTAACATTCTCCCTGCTTAATCTTGCTGTCATTGATTAAAAAACATCCCGAGGAAGTCGTTTTGTTCTGTTACTCCTGGCTGCCTCATATAAGAAAGACATCAGCATCCTGGAGCCACCCTTTTGTGCCACGGTGAAAGATGGTCTCTCGTTTAACGCGGGAATGTAACCAGTGTTTGCAAGGGGAGAAACAGATTGATTAGAGGACGAGGGAAGATTAATAAACTGCACAGGGCAGTTATGACACCCATTGTTTCACACATGCCCTGTAGAGGTGTGCCTCCCAAAATGCATCATTGTGTAAAATATTGACCTAAAGCATATCATTACTCTCTTTCTAGTATGTGCTTGCTTTGCTCTCCGAAGGAGGCTTCTAAACAGTAATAAACTGTTCTCTGCCTTTTTTATTTTTCGAGAAACTGCACCGGCTCCTTGAACAAAAAGTGTATAAATAAACACACCTCATGGTTTGTCAGAACGGGCCCAAAATCCTGTTATGTACCGCAGGAGCAGAATCATTGGCACTGCAAACGGGCCGAGATGATAACCTTGAGCTGTTGCCGACATGACTCAGTATCACACGATCACGAGTCAAGTTAATAATTTTCGCTTATCTGCTAACTTGCTGCGGAAAGAGAAACTAAGAAACCCTGAAGAGATTTTAAAACATGACTGTTCATGTCTCACTGTGAAATTCATATTGTGTACGTTGATATATTATATCGCTAAAAAGGGGGTCACAAACCGATCTTTCTTATCAGGTTTTATTGATTTTTATTTATTTAAGCTGCATCTGCACTAAGCATAGAAAATTGTGGAAAATGAAATACCATGTTGGCGGAGTAAAAGCAATGTATTTATTTTCCCACATGTTTCAAAAGTGATGTTTGTATTACACTCGAACACGAGACATGTGTGTATTCACAACAGCAGATGTTCCTCATGAGTACTGGCTCCTGTGTTACTTAGTGGGCCTATTACTTCAAAGAGTGTTGTATTATGGATAGTTGTTTTGCATTATGTAGCCTTAAAGTTGTCAGCAAGATTCTACCTCACTAACTCTACCGTGAGTTAATTAGTCTAAAACTTTCTGTAAGCCCAGTTTACACTGTAGGAGTTTTTGTCAATCTTCCTTCCTACCGACTGCTTCGGTTTTGAGGCAACGGTTTTGTTTGAGCAATTGACTTATTGCCCTTTGAACTGCTTAGAGTGAGAAACTGGAGTAGAGTGGTTACTTTCTCAAAACTAAAGCTTTTGTGAGTCTTCGCAATATGCACAACACTATATCAACACATACGGTATTACAGTCTCAATCAAAACGCACTGAACCTGAAAATGTCTAAAGAAATGACATAAAGGGGAACAATGTTAAAAAAACATAAATACCAGGACAGATAACTACAGATAATTAGTTGTACACACTCTTAGGTGAAGCATCAGACTATAGCCAGCTATAATTGTCAGTCATAAGGATACATGATAAACATAAAGTTACATACACCAACATACTTGTGAATGTTGCTACTTGTGAAGCATACTTTGTTTAAAAGTAGGTGAAGGGAAATAAAGATAGATGGGTCATTTATATAATATTGAAAATGTGTTGTAATAGATTAGGGATGGCATTTTTAATATACAAATTGAAATCACAGCAGAAGAAAATAAAAGTGTTACAATCAGGGTTCTTTTAAGGTATTGTAATTATAACAAACAATTGGATTAATCTACCATATTCCCCATCAACAGCTTTTGGATGCTGTCATGGATGGGAAAATAATGCTTTGCACAACAGAAATCTTTCACGCAAAATGTTATAAGTGCTAATGGCATTTCTGTATGAAGAGTGAAGTGTATTCCAATTAGTCAAATGGCAAAACTTGATGTTATCTGAAATTAGCTTTCATGTGAGATTTTCTACCCTTGTTTTTTTCTGTTATTAGCTAGAGGCACGGCTTTGTTCCCCTTTCTATTTAATTTGCTGCCAACCTGTTTTATTTATTTCTGTGGTTGCAGAAATTGCCTTTTGACCTTGATGATTACAAAAAGTAAGTGAATTGAAAAGGCATTGATATCCAGAATTCAGTGGGCTGATGCACAAGGTTATTCATCTTCCTGACTCGGTACGGTTTCAGTTTTGCAATGGTCAGATTTTAGTTCTCGCTTTGCTGTTTTCATTATCTTAAGAGGGCAGAGGAGAGCTTTTTGCCAGCGACCTTAGAAACTTCCCTTTCCAATTCAGTATACTAGCACATATTTTTACCCAGACGCACACACACCACACCATCTTCGATAGAGACGTGCCCCCTCCCACCACACATATACGCACACTCATCCTGAAGGCAACCTCCAGAACATGTGTGAAAAGTGAACATTTTCTGCTTAGGAGAAACATAGACACTGCATTTTAGCCTCCAATAACTCTCAATTTTTCATAACCGAATCGTTGGGTAATAAACCCTACAGAATGGGACTAGAATCAATTGATAGTGTAATAAAGTGACTGTATATGTAAATACTAACTCAACGTTAAATTACTTTTAAATAAAAAGGGTATGGGGAGCCCCTCTAGCCATGCTTATGTACCAACGTTGTTTTTTAGAGCACTCCACCATACACATAAATATAAGGACAATATACAGTATGTATTAAAAAGATAACTGACACCAGTTTCCAGATGAGAGGTGCCTTGTTTTACTGCTCATCTCCCTCTTTCCTCTCTGCCTCACAATCTCTCTCTCTCTCTCTCGCTCTCTCTCGCTCTCGTCTCGCTCTCTCTCTCGCTCTCTCTCTCTCTTTCTCTCACAGACACATAGACACACGTAGACACACAGTATAGCCATATCACTTTGACACCTGTAAAATATGGAAGTAATGATGTCTACAGTGGATGAATGAGCCTGCAATAGGGCTATATAGTGCCATGTACACCTTGGGGTCACTCATTCGATTCAGGGGCTGCTAGGTAGTGATCTGAAATCATTTCCATCTAATGGCGGAGTAGAAGAGACGGAACCTGGCAAAAGGCGTCTCAATGGTCCCTGGGATCTTGGTTTCCTTCATAATACAGACTAAACCATTAAACTCACAACTGCTTCCTATAGCTGCCGCTGTAGTGCGCACATCCCCTGGTGTGAATTTAGCGGTGGTGGTAGTTTTTACGTATGAGTAAGTGTGCTTACAACAAAACTGAGTTTATTTTGTACATTTTATCTTAGTGACGGATCATTCAATCATGTTTTTACGCTCATACTGCACCTCTTTCTTTCCGTAATATACTGTTGGCAACCATTTTCGGGTGTTTTATTATTCTAGCAAGTGCGCAGACATGTCAACACTTTAAGATTAGTCTCTGCAGTGGCCTCATGGATACCTGTAAAAAAAAAAAAAAAAAAAGATTTTGCTGTCATATCACATTCCCCACACTATGTAGGTTTATGCTCACCATTCCCAGCGTTCATATATAGTTTGTTCCCTATCAGTCACATCACTGTTCCTGTTTTGCTGAAAAGTCCACTCATTCAGCAGTATCAGTTATTTTTTTTCTAGAAATAAAAGAAGTTAAATATATATTATTTTCAAGCTTTTCACACAATGTTGATATAATAGTCAATATAATTATATTAAATATATATATATATATAATTATAATTATATATATATATATATATATATTTATAATTATACATATATATATATATATATATATATATAATTATTATAAATATATATTTATAATTATTTTATGTTTGTAACTGATAATTTCATATTATCTGCCTATATTGGTGATTGTGAATGTAGAATCATTTACAGTTATCATATTTAAAGTAACTCATTTGGGACAAGAGATTGAAAAATACAGCATTTTCACTTGTGTATGCAGTAAACAGTATCGCGTTGTACAGTGGATGAAAGAGATGTAAGGGGGCTGTAGGGTAAGCAATAAAAGAGAATCTGATTTGGGCTCTCCAGTGTTTCAGTGTTTTCTCTACTGCCCTTTCAAGCTTAGAGAGGCCCGGTGGGGGCTGGAGTATGTGAGGCTGGAGTGCAGGGAGCACGGGGCACTGTGTAGGCCGAGGCTCAGCATCTGCCAGCCCAGACTGTCCGTGGTTTGTTCCTTTTCCAGCACATTCTTACGTAATTATCTGTGATAAACTCCTCTGCAGTCAAGCCACAAATCCACGTCAGAGGCCTGGCTTACCAAGCAACTCTGAGAAAGCCACATGCGCATGGACCTTGAAGATGGATAACACGCACACATGTATAGAGCAAATGTGCATTCTCACACACCTACTCACGCTTAAATTCACACAAACAAGACTTTGGGCTGCACTGTCAAGTGGGTTTTGTATTTTGGAGCCAAAGGAGTGAGGGTATAATCCTGGCTGCAGCATTGACACCCAGCAGAGTTCAGCAGACTTCAGTGGTTCCTGTCGTGCCCAGCACTTTCCCCTCTCAACACTAAGTTCCTCAAAGTCTCCATGACAAAGAACCTGCTGATTCTCTCTACTATGCCATAATCGGCACTACAAGAAGTCCTGCTTCTACTTCTTGGCTGTGAACAACTTTGACTACTCAAAGCTCAACAGACAGAAGTGAGGGTTATGTTGTTCAATATATTATGACCTCCTCTTGTGTCTTTCCTATTGCTTACCTTGGAGACGTTGTTTATATCGTTATAATTAGCCGTCCATGCATACACGTTGTTAAGATAATCATATTTTGTACCATATTTTGCTACAAATTGGGACACAAAAATAAAAAACAATGGCCTGGTTTTGAGTTCAAAGAAATAATAACCGTATTATTTTCTTGCCATGTTTTTTTTTTACAAGGGTTCTTGGATCTTCGTTTTGCTGTGTATTATCTAGTCTGATGCCAGCAGAACAGGGGCAGGGGATGACAATGGAGTGGTGTACTGCGGAAGACTGAAGGCTGTGCCAGCAGGATAAGAGAGAGTGAAAAACAGAGGAGGGTGGGGGTTTCATTAGCATAACTAGCGGGATGCCCAGAACCTTTCTGGAGTGGCATGTTTACGGCACCAAGCTTGGCAAGAGCACACTCATTTTATAGGGTTTATTAAGGAGACAAGGGGAGGCACAAGCAGGATTTGGGATATTGTCGGTGTGTGTGTTTATGTGTTTGCGCTTGCATGCGTGTGTGTCAGCTGCTTTTATGTGTGCGTTTGGCTGTTTTGTTTGCATGTGTGGGGTCTGAGAGGAGGTGTGCTTGGTTTCATTGGCTGTGTGGCGGCATCTAGACCAACTACTTTTACATGTTTGTATTTTGGCTTAAGTGCCCTTTAAAAGCAATGAAATAGAAAGTGCATTCATAAGCCAATCCTCAAGAATGATCCCATTTCAGGGGAGCAGAGAATGGGGCTCTTTGTTGTGGTCTGGATCCTTTCATCTCTCTGAGGTCATTTTCACAGAGCAAACAGGGAGACTCATTATCAACCTGCACCTGAGAGGTCAGAACCTGAACTCTCCCCCTCCCTCTCTCCCTGTCCGCCCCCCCCCCTCCTCCCCTTGGCCGTGCCTCTGCTCACTGCTACCCCTGGTCCGCACTCGGGTTTATTAGCGCAGAACATCTTTTCCAGTGACTGAGCTTGCCCTTATTGTCTACCGCGGTCAGGGTCAAGTCAAGGGCGCTCAGCCTAGATTGGAATCATTTGTCACATGGTCCCAGACTGGAGCTGATTTCAGCAGAGGCTAGGGTGAGGTACACAGCGGTTCCAACACCACCTCTGACACAGGGAGCAGGGGAGAGCAGCCACCGGTCTACGCAGATGGCCTCAACATATTACACAGCCACTGCTTGCCAACAAAAGAGCCCCTCCTTTCCCTTTTTTGCTTGCAAATTTAAGGGGAATGAAATGGGAGACTGGATTGAGAACATAAATGGAACATGCTTTCTGGGTTATCAGGACATATGCCTCCAAGTGTGGAGTCGTCTCTGGGACCTCTGTCTCCCTTTTAACGGTCCAAAATTGCCACATGACCGTGTTAATGACCGCACCTTTTAAGCCAGGAAAGAAAAAAAATTTTTAAGGCAGAGGACTTATTTCTTAAATGAAATAAACCGTGCAAAGTGTTGCAATTTGGCCTGGGAGCGCAGGAATGGTCCCCCCCCCCCCCTTCCATGGTCAGCAGGAGCTTGCATGAACAATGGATCGTGCTGAGGTAGCATGTGGAAAATGACTTTAATACACCATATAGAATGGCTTATTGCTTTGGTCAATAGGACTGCAGTGAAGATGGTGTATTTTGCCGCTTGGGAAGGTTAGACCTGTCAAAGGGCCACAGTGACTGATGCCCAGACCCTGCTTATGAGGTCCATAATGGGTGTGCACGTGTGTCTATGTGTGGTGGGGATGGGTTGACTGACAAGCAAAGTTATAAAGGTTACATATGACACACACCTTGCCATTAAGCCTTAGATTAGTCCATTTATTTTTTAAGGCTATTTCATACATGGCACTATAGGATGTCGAGGTGGCACTAAAAGTGCTACGCCATGAAAAACTGGGAAATAACAAATATTAACAGAACCCTGGATCAAATAAACAATATGTTTTCAGCAACCTACCGAAGGGAAAAAAAAAGTTGAGATAGTGGAAAAACAAGGGGGAAATGAAAGATTGAGCATCAGGCCATTTTAGCTTGTTTTCCCTCAGAGAGGGCAAGTGTGGAGGTGAAGGTCACAGAGAGACTAAGCACACAGCTCATAAACAGCACAGCTGGAGGAATCATTGAAATATAGCCCTTTGTTTTCTCTGGGCCGTAATTGGCCCTGGAGCCTTCTTCCCCTTCCCGCTCTCTCCGTCTCTCTCTCTCTCTTTCTCTCCCTTTCTGTGTACGTGTTTTGCACCAGCGTGGTGCAGTTAAGAGACCCAGACTGCAAAGGCTAATGATTTTGGGGTTAAAGGGCACACCTGCAGTCACAGAAACAATACACAATACAATAAATACAGAATAACATAAACAAACAAACTGGGAAACAGTCATAGCCATACAACGCTCCTTCCCCCCAGGCAGGTTTTTTGTTAGCTGAAACTGTGATTAATACAGTGATAATATTGTTATATTTGACCATTCTATGTATTATAGGTCAAGCAATATTATTTCAGATTATTTTTCTAAATTGAAATTGATTGAAGGTCAGCAGTAGATTGTGTTTTCAACACCATATGAGAGGCAAAGAAAATACAAATTTCAGTGCTGTCAAAGGTCAGTTATATTTTATTTAAAATGTTCTACTTCCACAAAACAAGATGACATTGTCCTCCTAGTTCACAATGTTATGTAAAGCAGCTTAAAGTAATTCTTGGTGCTCTTTTTGTAATTGCTTCAGACAATGGTCTCACTAGCAAGGGGTCAGCTTATCTCTTCATTAAAAATAAATAAATCGTAACTCAATCAGCATTCTGGATCATTTCAAATCACCCTAACTAGGCCCAGAAACACCCATGGTGTCAGTTTCAACAGATGTCAAGGTCACCAATCACTGTGGTGTTTTACTTGCATGGTTATTCTCATAATAGTTTAGCTAACAGGTCAGAGTGAAATGAAGGCTCATGCATAACTTTAAAGGTATGTACAGAAAATAAATATACAGCATGCATTTTTCAGACTCATACCAGTCTGTGAGGTACAACTTTAAATTCAGTCTTCAGTTTGACATCTAATTCAATCAACTATCAAGAATAAACTACTCTATTGATTAATCTATCTACTATTAATTCAGGTTCATAGGAACGGATTTTTGAGATTCGTCCAAGCGTGTCAATATTGACACAGTAGATGGGGGGGCACACGGGGGTAGGACCAAGTTTGGATGCTCATGTTCTTTTAATACTCCTAATCAAATGCATGCATTCACAGGATGTTCATTTTCATTAAGTTGACAGTGGTGGAACACCTCTTGAGGGATTAGCTCTGGAAGACGGCTGTCGCTCCTCCTGACTGGAGGCCTGAGATCTCTGAGTAGAGAGGAGAAAAACAGTATCAGATCCAGCCTGAGATAGCAGGGCTTTGCCGTATAATTACCATGTTAACCCAGATGATTCTCTCTGATCTCTGCAAACATCAGGGCACAGGCCCCGCCAGGCCGGCTTAGGCACGGATCTGTCACAGTGCACTGTGGGACACTAGATGTATGTTAGCTTGCTAGCAATAGGACTTTTGGTGTGATCTGCATATGCTTTATTTTAAAACCCTTGTGTGTTTTAGTGCACACAGTTAGTACATGCGCTTACATTTTCAAACCCCGGAATTGTAAATTCAAAAAAAAAAAAATGCAAATATTCATATGAAAGGCCTGTATGAACTGCGAAGCCTCGCTTCATTGTTACTGTTTTAAAATATATTACGCCTTGCATACTTTCCGAAAAAATCTGCTGATCTCCAGCACGCTGTAAAATGATATTTAAAATGCAATTTTTTTCAGAAAACCTTATTGTTTAAATTCTCATTTTTTCTAATTTGTGAATTCTGTTATTCTACACATAAACCTCTTTTTTTTTTTTTTATATATAAATCTAAACCACACAAAGACGGAATATATGAGATGTGAGACCCTTTCCTTCATTGAGTGTTATCCCCCTGAATGTGAGTGGAGATTCTGTCTTTGGTTGCTTGCTTCCTAAGCCTTATTGATCTGTGGGCGTTTTTTCTCCCCCATTCTCCAAAGTCACTAAGCTTGCATCAATTCATCTTAATCTGTTTGCTCCTTAAACCCGGAACAAGGCATGTCTTGTTTCCTGGTTGTAGGAGTCTCTCGGCTGGCTTCCCTCACATCCTTCCTAGCCGGGCTTCTCCTGGGTGGCAACAAGAGGCTTTTCATATCGAATCAAGTGTTATTGAGTTCCCCCACACACCTCTTATATTCCCCCTTCTTTTTCGTTCACTCTATCTCTCTTTTTCCTCTCTTCCATCCACTTTTAACAAAGCATTCCTTTAATGACTGTGGGATTATGGGCCAACCTTTTGCAGCCAGTCTGTGGACTAGCCTGTAATCTGACCTCATTACATCCCCTGTGACAAGCTCCTGGGTCACCACAGAGTGACTATACCTTATCCTTCTGAGAACACACAAGCCCCCACCCCAAGATGACACTCAGTCAACCAAGTCATGCATCCAGGCCACCCTTTCCTCATCGCCATACCTGTCCACCAAAGCGTAGGATCCCTTGATCCTGTTCATCCCTTAACTTCTCCTCCATTACACTACTGCCAAGAAGAAAGGTCCTTTGTGGGGGCTATGAAAACACAATTGTGTGGGTCCAGGCATGGCGGTGTCAGTGATAAATGTGGAAGGGACTTGTTCCACAGGCTCCTAATTTTCATTTTCATTTTTTTCTAATTTTCTGACAGGGAGGTTAGAGCGGCAAGCCTCCTTCTGATTACCATACAGCCACACATACATTTGGACACAGACAACACCAGACTTTGTACTCTATCTCCCCTTCTCTGTCTGGCCTTACATACTGTTAGACAAACACAAGTTGCATGGGGTCTGGTAGTAGACACTGCCTAGATAGTGCAGCGTTATATAAGTTGATGCATTAGATATTGACGATCATTACTGATATAACAGCTCTTTTAAAATCTTAACCAAAATGCAATAAAAGAAGGAAAGAGGAACAAGATGGTATGTGGTTATTTTCTGTTCAAACAAACAACTTATTTTAATCCATCCCTTTCTGCTCCATTTATCCCTTCTTTCTCTTCAGCCTTCCTACAGGCCACCTTTTCATCCCTCCTCCCGATTTCTTACTACCTCCATCGCCCTCTCCATCTCCTCACTGCCCCTTGCATGTGTCCCTTCATCCCACCAGGGTTTGAGGGGCAGGTGTTGACAGCGAGCTGGCATACTGTCAGGCCTACTATGCAGGATTGTGGGGTTGCACTGTGCTTGAGAGGACAAGGGAGGCCAAAGCAGGTCCATTACATCACCCCCATCAACACTGATTGGGCTCAGGACGGGGGTCCGTGCATGCTCTTGAGCGGCTGGCCCGGCCCGGCCCATATGCCTTTAATACAGGAACAGATGTGGAGCACAGACCCTGAGCTCTCACTCCCCTTATTCCCTCCCTCTGCCCTACACATTGCCTCAAGCCAGCCATGTTGTCCTGGGCCATGCTTAGTGAGCCGCTAGTTAAACAGGTTTAATGGGAACTAACTGGCATGCTAAGATGGTTGGGTGGAGATGATTTTTATTTCAGATGGCCTCCCTCCAGAAATGTCTTTGTTTTGCTCTGCACGGAGGAAAGTAAAGGGAAGCAAATGTCCAAGAGGCAATGACAGAAAAAGGAATTGTTGGCAGATGATGCTAAACTCGTATATCATCAAGCCGATTGGGACATGGTTTCTTTTTAAAAAATGCACCAAATGGTCAGAACTGTGTCAGTTGATATCTCATTACTTATCAACTCTTTTTTTTGATATATTTTTACAGACTGTAATGCTAACTATAGCAAAAAATAAACTACATTGGCCTAATGGATGCTGCCTATCCATATATGTTAATAACAATAATGATGGAGCACCCTTTCCTAGAGAGGTAATAATGGTCCAAGACAATCTCTACTATGGGCACATCAATGTAGGAGTCTGTGGTGGGGAGCAGGTGTGAGAGGCCGTACCGTGTCCGTGTAGTAATTTGTTGGACCTGAACCAGTGGCAACTGGGGAGAGGGACTGTGCCATACCCCAGTCACGTAACCCCATATCCAGACCTCATATATTGGATTCAGATGAGCCAGGGCCAAGACCCTGGTGATTGTAGTTTGTCACAGGGATGTTGAACCTCATGTGTCAGTGAGCTAATGCCCCTCTGAGTTTTTCTGTGTGGCTAAAACGAGACTAGGCCTGTTCTGTCTGTCATCTTATTCTAGCCTTTCAGTTCGACTGCGGTAAAGTGAGGATGGGAGGTATCAACAGGGGCATTCGCACATGGATAGAGGGAAGCACAGAAGAAATTGAGAAAGGGTGGGTGAGTGAGTGAGTGGATGGATGGATGCAAACACAGGAACAAGATAAGAGGAGAAGGTCAGGAAAAAAAGAGGAATAAAAGAGCAGAGTTATTACTGTAGATGATCGTGAGGCAACAGACAAGAAGCAGCAGGGATTGACTCATATCTCCTCAATAGCATCCCTCTCCAGTTAGCTGTGCCAGAGCAGCACATACACAGCCAATCAGGTCCTGAGGTCTCTGGCAGCTATTTCCTGGAGAGGGATTACCGACCCCTCCTATTGGGCGGGACAAGGCCTCCCGGTCTGAATTCATCAGCGACACGGCGTACGAGATGTAGGAAGCAGGTTAATAGACACTCATCAGACATCTGCCGCTGGGTTACCGTCCAATAATCTTCTCCCTGGATCTGCTGCCAGCAATTGATGACCACATTTTTTCCCCTAAACCCTTCAACTGCCCTCCCTCCCTCTCTCCCTCTCCCCCTCCTCACCTCTCTGTTCCTCCCATCCTCTCTTCTGAGTACACACTGTTACACACGGACAAATGCACAGATCTGTGGCTGGGTAAAGGTGCACACATTTTCAACCTCCATCCTACCCATCACCTGTTATACTCCTCTGATGGCAGCAGACTTTTTCAAATTGGAGGGCCACTTCTGATGGAGTCTGGTGACAGATTTTGGGGGCCAGTGGTGGCTCAGTGTGGCTGTGTGATGAAAAGTCAGCTGTCAAACAACAGCCAAGTGTAATCCTTCCTTCTAAAGAACATGGCCTACATCCTCCTGGCTTCAAAACATTTTCTGTTCACACCGTCAATGAGGAATGACATTCTCTGGCTATGTCTGTCTTTCTTCTCTGTCTTTTTCATTCTGTGTTTTCTTGAAGCTCTCAAGGTCTCTCACTGTGTCTCTATTATGGTGTGTTCACACCAAACGCAAAGTGAAGTTTTCACATTGAGCATCGCAGATGAAATTCACTGGATGCTGTGTGGCGAAAGCCTATCAGTGTTTGAGATTCTCCTGAATTGTTGAATCAGAAATGGAGGCACAAGTTATTTCTAGCTATCTGTGGGCACCTGTCATCAATAGTAAACATCTTAAATGCCGATGAGTTTATATAATTTTGAAGTTACACAATATGTATAAGCAATAACGTGGCTGTTGTATTTATGCCTAATTTATTTAGTTATTTTGAATGTTGATGGTGCAGCATAAACCTGATCGATCCAAACTCCATTCAGAAAACAAGCATTTTAAAAGTTGTTTGCTTGTCTTATTGCGGACAGACCTGACAAAGCAAGAATTTAGACTTTTTGCAAATCGGCATCATGATCTTATTATTTTGGCATCTTTTTGATCTGTTTATTTTGGGTTCATATGGCTTTAGTAAACCAGATTAATTCAGCTTTGTGAATAAACACAAATGGTCCCGTGGCAAAAATCACAGCATTACTCCCATTCTCTCTTTTTCTTTTTACAGTTTCATTTAGGAAGGGACCTTGGTGCATTGTTTTTCTTACTTTCAATACAGGAAATATGCAAGCTTTTTTTTTTTTTCTTCAGAGGTTGCATGCATGTTGTTCTACAATATATGTTTGTCATTAGTTCACAAATTGAACCTTTCTATAGCGCAGATGTTTTTGTTTGTTTTCGTATATATATTTATTTGAATAGTCATGCATTTGCATCAATTATATACTGTTGTTGATTTGATCTTTCATTAGATTATTTATCAATAACAAACCTTAAATGTTCCCTGTAGCCTTTATTACCAAAAGTAACTAGTTTTTTTTCTATTGACTATTTCAGGGATTCAAGGATAGTATCACACTCTGGGGCATATAATGGCTCTAATGATTGTATCCACATAACTCCAGTAAAAAATCATGTGGCTCCCCTCTTATTGACTGTTTTCTCAACCAGGTTCAGAGGGCAAGTAGAGAGTGAAGCGCCCTATCTGCCAGGTTATATATGACTTTTCTTCCCCAAAGTTATTTTTCTTTCTGTGATTGTGGAGCAGTGTGTTAAATCCGACGTGTCGGGAGATTACTCAGCTGGCCGTCAAGTGCACATGGTCAATTTGCCATGATGAGAGGAACTGGATCACACAACCCCTGGAATCTCTCAGTGGAATCTCTGGGGGGAACTCCTCTCACACACACACACACACACACACACACACACACACATTCATGGAGGACGCCAATGTGGTAGTCATTTCAGCCGCCAAAATCAAATGGAGGTTCAATCGTTTCCACATTTCTTAAGATAACATTATGAGAAGGAGAGAGATCGGAGGGCCGGAGCAATCAAACATGCTCTGTTTGGTGATGTTTCTATGGAAGGAGAAATAATGGGGTCATGGGATGAAAGGTGAGACATGTGTAAAAGCGGTTCCTGGGTTCAGCTATAGGACAGTGCCACTTGTTTCTGACTTCACACACGCACAGTTCACTGCTGTCAAAGACAGCCAGTTACAGATGCCCTTTGGCCACTCCTCGCAGCAATTAGTGCAATTGGACCTAATAACTTTGGGAATTACTAGAAAAACAGGAGGGGAGGGGTCAGTAACAAAACCTGTAGGGTACCAGGCACATGTTGGAGTATTTAGGTATACATTCTTTGAAAACTTTCTGTATGAATGAATGATGTGAATGTAAATACATAAATATTAGGGATTACTCTCTGTCGTAGCTCTGTTAGTGTGAGCCATTAATTTTCTCCTGAAGTTTCCTGAAATCCCCTGATGCGTGAGAGGGGAGTGGTTACCAGCAACAGAGTTATTCATAACTACTGAGCCTTTTGTGCGAGGGATCCGTGTCGGATGGGGGCGCGTTCAATACAGGCTGGTACTCGTCTCGGGGTCTCAGACTGACTTTGGGACTTGTAGAATGGGCAAAGGGGCGTTTCCTCTGTTCACACTTGAGCTCTTCCCAGCCATGCTGAACCCTCCAGCCTTCATCTCTTCTCTAGGCCATCATCTCGTCTCTCCCAGCGACAGGGTAATGAAGTGGGGACCATTACGGTCACTATAGCTAATACTGGGCTAATGGAGTTCAGATAGAGGACCAGCCCACCTCTACCCATTAAAATAGGCTAGAGTAGTTAAGACACAATTAAGAACTGGGAAGGCTGAACCTTTAGAGCTATCCTTTTGAAATTCAAATATGCTCTTCATTTTTGTGGGTGACGCATCACTCAATCTGAATTTTTATGCTCTGAGGGAATGTGAGCCTTGTGTTTGCTGCCATTCTGGAAACTACGAATATGGTGTATTATACTTTATACAGTGCAATGCTATGCAGTGTTTGCAAAGTTCAGAAATGATTTTAGCCCGGGCTCTTTCTTGCCTAGATGAATGCATACACTTGCTAACAAACAAGTTTGCTGTAATCTTTGTCACAGTCTGCCTGAGCCTTTAATGAGGGCCTTTTTGTCACGATGGATCTCCTTCTGATCCTCTGTGAGAAGTGAAATTTCTGCAGTCAGCAGTCAGCACTTCTCTACACAGTAGCTTGCTGCTGCAGAAATCCACAAGCCAAGAGATTTTTGAGTTCCAATGCCGCCATATTTGAGGCTTCTGTCACATTCCATGTTCAGACTGGCCTCTGCCTTGGCCACATGATTTGCTACACTCCTAACTCCTGATGCCAAGAACTGTCTTCCTCTGACTTCTGACATCAGCCATCTTTAAACACTTTTCACTGCGCTGCATTCTCTTGAATTTCTCTTTTTCCTGTCTCTGTCTTCAATCTCACATTCTCTCTTTTGCGCTCTCTCTTTCATTTGCTTTTTCCCTTTGTATTCCTCCTCAGCGATCTGGCTTATAGCTGAAGCTGATTCAGGCATGGAAGGGATCAGATGATTTCAGCTGGAAGAACTGCATTCTTTTTGCATATTGCTTTGAACCCTGCTATTATCCAGTTGCCTGTTTTACAGTAATACCCTTAAACAGAAAGGCTATGATGGAGAAACCTTTGCACAGTCTGTTTCTGGTCCAACAGCACTTCATTTAAAAAAAATATCCCAGTACAGTGATTGGGTGACACCCAGAAAATAATTGATTTTCTGTGGTATTTTCTGGCTCTTAAAAACGGTATTTGAAAACAAACGAAAACCTAAATGAATTTTTCTGTACTTATAAGACCCTCATTTTGCTTGCTGTGAATAACTGCAAGATCCACGGTAGTTATTTGCGGGCAAAATGCTTAATGATTGTTTCTTTGTTAAATAAGAAAATTGAAAATTGTACATACATGCCAATGATAGCTCTATTATGTATTAACATGTGTTGTACATGATGAGGGTAGTTCATATCATGTTTTGCTGATTGTTGGACAGGGTCGAGGTGAATACAGGGTGTAACCCTTTGGGGGTCCCCAGAGGTTCCAGGGTGATCCAGAATGGGCGATGGGCGTTTCTCTCCGTTCACACTTGATCTCTGCCCAGCCATGCTGAACCCCTCGGCCTTCCTCTCTTCTCAGGGCCATCATTTCCACTTCTCTCCATGCAGCAGAGTAATGGAGTGGGGAACATAAGGGTCAGAGTGGCTAATACAGGGCTAATGGGGATCAAACAGACGCCCAGCCCACCTCTACCTATTAAGCATGGAAGAGTCTTAAAGGACAATATGCAGGGAGTGTCCAAGCACCAGTGGTTTTACTGCTGCCTGAGCTGCTCATGAAATATCATCATTTTTCAGTGCTTGCTGTTAGTCTTTATATTACGGAAAAATTTGTTATTTGAATTTAATATTTAGACATGTTGCTGTTTTAATCCCTAATTTATAGCTTACTGCTTAAGTAATAGCTTTAGAAGCCCGGTAGGTTGCTTGTCTTAGTTTAGCCGGTTTTACTGGGTTTGTATTGTTCTAAATTAAGTATTGTATTGTTATTATTTCTAATAAATAATGAGGATGTTTGAGTCCCTCTGTACATATTTGTCCTTGTTTTTGAAACCCCTCTCACAACTTGTTCCTGTTTGTATCTCTTCCTGGTCAGTAACTATAGGAGGAAGGCCATTATTCCAGATAGAGGTGTTAGCCGTGCGGGGCCGACCTGTATTGATTGCCTGTGAGAGGACGCTGAGCGGGGGAGAAGGACTATTTGCTTTAAAGTTCAATGGCTCTCCACTGCTGTTAGTGTTGCAGCCACAGGAGCAATCGATATCTGGACAGGGACCTGTGTCATGAAACACGCTCTCCATTTAGAAACATCATAATACTGTGCTGATGCTGTTACCCCACGGCCAGAGCTTGTGTTTAGATATTTTTTTCCCCCTCTTTACCCCCCTCCCTTGTGTCTTGGTTGTCATGTTCCCCCTTTGCACCTTACAAGCTGCTTTCTTATTTTATACTGTAGGCTGGGTTTTAGCATGGCGGGCTGGAATCAGTGTGAATTGTAATTATAGATGATACACATGGCTGGAAGGGAGAGATAGAGAGAAAACACAGAGCAGAATAAAAGGCAAACAGTCATTTGCAGCAAAGGTAGGTGTCACAAGGTAACTGATTATGTAAAGAACACAGTGAAGGTGTTCAGTTGTTTGTGTGTGTGTGTGTGTGCTTCCGCACATCCCTTTTTTGCCTATGAAATAAATATAAAATATAATAAAATGTGCTCACCGCATTTCTTGGCTGTGGTTCAAGTGCTAAGGGGAAAGAAAGAAAAAGGGCGCGATTGTTTCTAGTTCAAGGTGTGTAATGCACAGAGGCGTACATACATAATGGGGTATTGTCAGGGGGTTAGTGTGAGGATATTAATGCCCTGGTTCGTCCATGCTATTTGGTGCAGTGTCGCTCCCTGAAGGGAACAGTGAGAGGAGGCTGCTCTAACTACTCGACCCCCTCCACACCCTCTTCCCCCAAGGCCCCGACTAGAGGTCACTCTGTTTAGCACAAGAGGCGAAGCCCATTTTCGCCATGATGTACCAAATACATTCCTCTCCACTTTTCTCCTCTTCTTCGTTGGTAAACATAAATGCCCCGCCTCGCCTTATTGTGTCCTGAGCATTCACCCTCTTTTTAAACCCTCTCAGTATCTCTGCTCATCCCTGTGTAATCCTGCTTTACCCATATGCATATGCATAGCTGCTCTATGGCTGTGGAACATTTGCATCAGACCCCCCTTTTGCCTCCAGCCACCCCCCTGCCCTCACCTCTTTTTACCAACACCCCTACCTCTGCTAACACTCCTCCCAATAGCCTCCCAATGAACATGTTTATGTTTGAACATTTCCTCTGGCATTTGAACTCATCCCATCGATTTCTTTATGGCGAGAGGTTGTGAGGCAGTTCCTTAAAGGGGTTGAAATCGACCATCTAAATATTTGACTAAGAGGTCACTGAGATCGCGGCAGGCCCGAGCGAGAAATACAGACGAAGCTGCAACGTGAGAGAAAGGGGAAGTGGCTGGGCGTCTACGACAGGAAGGTGTTGGAGGTAAGATCGAGCCAGAGGGGGAGTGCCGCAGCAGGATGCAGAGAGGGGAAGAGAGAGAAGCTGCATTGCTGAACATAGGTTGCATTTTTACTTGGGTTCCACAAGAGGGTGCTGCTGGACAATCCATCCCAGATCTTTAAGAGGAAGGGAGAAAGAACTTCCAAAGCGCCACACATATTTATATATATTCACATTTAAACAACCTCCACTCTTACTCTTTCAAATAAAGTTATGTACTTATACTTAAGTTGCAGTCCTGGAAACTAAATTGATTTTCCTTGCACTTCTCTAAGTACTGCTATTGTGCATGTGTGACAGTAATTACATGCTAAGCCGTCAGTGACATCAAGCAAAATTGACTTCAGTCTTCCCTTGCATTGTCAATTCATCGTTTTGCCTGAACAAAAATGTGTTCCAGAGATAAATCTGAATGGAAAGGGGTCTTGACCGACACAAGGAAGAAATGTGAAATAATGAATCTAATTGAATGTCTATTAAAATTATAATTTCTGCCTGATTGGGAAAGTGAGTGGCAGTGTCCAGAGTATTACCTGCCACACTGTTCCTGACTTCACCAAAGACAAGACTGTCGCTCCTTTCTCTCTCTCTTTCTAACACTCTGTCATCTCCCCCCTTCTGTCTTCATCTGCACATCATTTCAGACCTCTCGTCATGATTCACATAGAGTTCCATCCTAAATTGGAGCATTAGGATATACAGATGACAACATTTGCACTACAATCCCCTCCCATTATGCCCACCATGACAATAGCCCCAGGGCACACAGAGGGGCTCATGTACCATCTCCTCTGGATCCTTTAAGCTTAAATGAATAATGCATACAAATATTCACTGTAAAACAAGTGTGTGTCCTCAGTTATTAGCTTAGCAGCAATTATGTATTTTACTGTACATTTGCCATCACCGGCATATGTTCATTGTCAAGACAATGGTTCCTAGATTTTGAAACTCTAAAAAAAGGGAGAGAAAAAAAAAAAAGGATTTGCATCAGAAACATTAGAGGGACGCTTGTCTTCACAATAGCTAGGCTCTACATAATCCACTTGTTATTGGGAGTTGTTTAAATAATGGTAATTACTGATCTCTTTACATTGCATTCTCCCCCATTAACAAGCTGTGTATCTCCCCCTCTCTTCCTCACTGCACTACAGTTGTATGCTGCCGTGGTGTCTGTAGTCTGGTGTCTGTTGTCATGGTGTTCAGAGCCCATGCCAGATGTCATAGTTAACTTTGAGCGAGAGAGAGAGAGAGAGAGAATCATGCTAGAGGCTATTTTGTTGTCAGTGATTTAGATGAAACAGAGAGATGTTAAAATGTTAGACTTGCCCCACAAAGCTTCCCCTTTTTCTTGCTATTTTTTTTTTTTTTGTTGAGAGAGATAGTAAATTTACCTTGAGGGTACACAGCCTTTTGCTCTGTTAAATACAAGAGACTTGCAAAGCATTGTTTGAAATTGGCATGAACAAGTAGTTATCAGAGAAGAACTGAAAGTGGCTATGATAAAAATGTATTTATGTTATTTTAATACAATTTGAATAAAAAAAATAAAAAAAGAGCGAGAGCCAGGAATAAAAATTGATTTCCGTAAGTGAAATTGCATCGTGTCTGTTTAATTTTACCTGACATGTTTTATGTCAATATATCAGCATTTTCTTTTACCCTCAGACTAATTTGTGTGAGTATGGCTTGATCTGAATTATGTAATTCTGAGAAAGTAGTTCAGAATCAACCAATATCTGCTTTGGAAAAAAAGGCACATCTCTAAACACTCGGCGTGCTCTTCAGTTGTTTTGGCAAAGATTTGCGCTGATGTACTTTTCTCCACTGACTTCCATGAACAGTATTTATAGTACAAATGACTTGGTTTTCATTACTCATTGTTAAAGTAAATGCTAAATCTTTATATTTAATTCTGATTTAAATACATTTTAATGAAAAAGGTGAAGAATGGTTAATTATCATCAAAACTTTATTCAAGGATTTCAAAAATGAAATACTGCACTATATGATATTTCAGAGTTACAGAAACCCTGTATCTTACCATCCCATATTTCTATTAATTCATAATTTAAACTTTAAAAAATATTTTCAGTATAGTTGTTTGTAAATCAAATTAATTATGTTTATTATTCTATGAATATGTATGTTTTGTAGATACTGTACGAAGTGGAGCTGCTGTGAATGAATTAGACTGTAACATTTTACATTTAGGCAATAATTCATCAACTAACTTTTATTGGTTTAATTTATGGGAAAGCAATTTTCACTACCAGCACTGTGGTAAACATCGTTAATCAAAATACATTATTATAATGAAGCTGTTTTAAAATGTTTATTAAAGGAAATAAAAAAGGGGTTACCCTTGCTTTGTGCATCTTTCCATTGTCGTGATAATTAATAGCTAAACTGAGCGTTTTCTTTGCCGATGCAGATGAGGAGAGAGTGCCAGAGCAGGAAGACTAGTTGGACTATAAATTTCACAATAGGTAGGCTTAACCTTAAGTGATGAACAGTATGTAATATTACAGGAGTAGTCCCATGCAAATGCACCCCACTGCCTCACACAATGCTGGAGACAACAGCCAATTAAATCCATCGATGTAAATGCCAAACTAGTTGGCTGATGCTCATTGGACAGTGGGTGGCCTCTGGATTTTTACACTTAGTGTTTGATAGCGTTGTGAAGGAGGGAGTGTGTGTGAGTGTAATGCTGTGTTGCTCCAGGTTGAAATTATAATTCTGAACTGTTTTGATGAATAGAATGATTCATCTGAGTATCTTTGGCATCCTGCGTGGCGTCAACAGCGGTAACATGTTCTATTTAAGTTCGGCAACTCAAAATATTTAAATGTCAAGAAATGAAATGGCACCGAAAAATGTTCTGGTTTGGCTTTGCCTTTGTTACTGTTGCTTACAGTATCTATCCGGATCTGTTGGCCGGTAATTTAGTTGACCTAATTAAACACTTAGAGAGTTTGTAGCAAGACTTACGTCACAAAGTGAGGTGTTAACCCCCACCCAGTTCAATTTGTGTCATTTAGTGATAGCCTTCTCCCTCTCTCTCTCTCTCCTGCGGCAGAGATGAGGAATCACCCACCACCGCCACACCCTTGAGTGCCATTTGTTAATGAAGGCCAAAGTGTTAGATGATAAATATGGTTGAAGAGAAATGGCACATGTAAGTGATCTCATTTAGGAGCATTACATTTGAATTTATTGGGGTACTTAGAGGGGACAGAGGGGCCATGACTCTGAGGGAGAGGGGAAGGGTGCAGATGACTGACTTATAATAGACAGTGGGGTAGGACAACTTGGCGACCAAAGATGTATACAGCAACCTCGAGAAGGATGAGCGTTCTTTGTGTTCATGTGGTATTGTGTAGGTGCTTACATACAGCTGAGTGTATGTACTGTATGTCAAGGTTTTTTTTTTTTAAGTGTGTGGTGAAAGTTTAGGAGATAAACCGCCTGCATTTAACCCTGTTGTTTTTATCCCCTCCTCTTTAATTTAGGCTCCATTGCTGTAGGATTGTAATGTTAGCCTTTTGTTTGTGTATTGAATTATTACAGTCCTGTAAATAGACAGTAGGATATCAAGAAAACCCAGAACAAGGCAGTAAACATAGTACCGTCTTTAACTTTATCACAAACATTATTATCATACGCCGTGCCTACTTTCCAAAGTTCTGTTTTATGCACTGACTTTGTTAAAAAAAACATTTCTAACAATCATTACCATCATAAAACACTGCCTGGGTGTGAAACCAGTAAAACATAAGACGTACAAACAGAAAAAAAACAAATGTATGTTAATTAAACAGGCGTTGATTTGTGTAAAGACATGTTTGTGGGACAGTTTCCACTTTTTTTTTTTGTGCATAATCCTCGCTTCAGAAAAAAGAGCTTTGCAGGAGTGAGTTGCCTGCTTGCATGGTTCACGGTTCATTTATGTTCGGTTTTGTTACTGTAACTACACCCATATTGTGCAGTCAACTATTCAGAAGAGTCCTACAGTATCTCTAAACATTGGCAGAGTGAGACACACAGAATAAAAGACCTGCAATACCTCCAACTGGTTGACACAATTTGGATTGCAGAAGACGAACAATATATTCAATCCATTTCTTGGCCCCGATGCATTTAGTAAATACAGTGCCTGGTTGGTAAGAGGGATGTTGACAGAAAATCAAAAGCAATGTAGCTGCAACGTCCTATAATGGAGACTTAGCTCTACTTTACACTCCTCTTACAAAGATCTACGATTTGAAAACAATCAATCCCTTCATGAGAGCTTGTTATTTTCTCCTATAATAAGAGTAACGGCTTTTCATCATTCTTGCGCAGCACTGATTGTGTTTACACTGGAAATGTAAGCATTCATGGCATGAGTGTGACTAGAAAAAGAGAATATAGTGAGGTTTTTATTTGTGAGAATTGCGCTTTTTTTTTTTTTTTTTTTTTCCCTTCCTTCACTTCTCTGTTGAATTATTAGTATTTTTTTCCTGTCGTCAGATATTATTGATGATTAAAAATATCCTCGTGGCATATTGACTGCTCGCCATGAAGGTGACACAGCACGACACAGAGCAGCAGGGTGCCGGGTTTCTCCTCCCCGTCTTTTACCGGAGAGTATTTCTTTTTGTACACAAATATGGACAGTTTGACAACATACCCAGCATGCTTGTGTTGCTGTTCCATCATTCCTTTTTGTTGTCACGTTAGCCTCCATTTATTCCAGAAAGTTACCGTTACCAATTCTCGCCTCCTGCTCATATTCAGCTAAACATTTTGGTCATACTGTATCTGTTAACTGACAATACACAGAAACATCTGGAGTCTCTGTCGAACCAGGTGTTGATATAGCAAATACGCCTCCTCAGTAAATGGTTAATGTTTTGACTCACTGCAGACCAGTGGACCGGAGGAGAAGTTTCTTGTTAAGGCCCAATAACACACTTAAGAGGACATTGTTTTGTCTCTTTTTGCAAGATCCTGCTTATGGCACAGCCTCTATTAAGCCCTGCTGCGTTTCTTCTCGCAAATGACCGTTTAACCGTCTTTTCCGCACCCTGACGCCTCGCCTGTTATTACCGCCATTGTCTCTCTTTCTGCTGTATACATGTGTGAGGCTGGGCCCTTTAATATGCGGAGAGCTTTGCCTAGGCTTTCCTACGGGCACACTGGTCTGTGTTTACTCCTCAGTCAGAATGCCTCCTTTCCACAAGTTTGACATGCCTTTTTGTTGCCATGGTAAGCCCTCCCTTAAAATATATATTTCTGCTTTTGGCCTGGATGTTTTTTTTATCTTGGTGGTTTAGAGCCTGTTGCCCCCAGGGCCAGATTTAAATGTGTGTGGGTCTTCAAGGATTTCTCTGCAGAAAAGCTGTTTGGATTGCAGCCTCACTGCCATACAAGTGCGACCGAATTGTGTCATTTCAGGTTTTTGAGCCATCGTTGGAACCAAAGGAAAGTCCAAAAGAGAAGCAAAAAAAACGCAACACAAAAGCTGATGAAAATGGACCAGATTGGATTATGTCAGACTTGGCATGTGCCTCGTTATGAGGGAAGTCTTCGTTCTGTCTTATCACACTCTGCCTTACAGCTAAATGAATAAAAAAAAATAAAAAAAGGCAAAGCACAGCTCGGCTCGGCTCCTTGGAAAACAACAGCCAGATCGTAACTGTAAATACTGGCTTAAAGTGGTGTGGGCTCTACACGATTTTCAGTCACAAAACAGGAAGTGAGAGGAGGAAAAAAAAAAAACATACACTGTGCGATCGCACTAACTTTGGGGATATGGACCACTTTTTAAGCAGTTAAAGATGGGGAATTATTTTAACACTTGAGATGAAATTTTCCCTGAATACAGGTTTCTTATTGACACATGTTGTCACAGACTTGAATTGCTACCTGAATATCTATCCATGTGTCCCTTATGTGTAGAGAGCCACGACAGAATGTTCAGGTGGGTTCAACTCTCAGGGTGTATGCGTGAAAAAATATGAAATGGATGTTTTTGTATGGTTTGAATCCCAAAGACTGAACTGTACAAATGCCTCCCATTGTTTTTCACACCGAATAAAACATTTAGGAAGAATCATAGGATCGACATCGGTGTTTCTGTTTGGGTATGAGAAGAACAGATTATTTTTGCATAATCATTCATTGTGTTTAGCTTCTTTCTCTCTCATTTCTGCATCACTTTTAATTAGTGCAGCTCAACCTCCATGTCTCCGCGAGCCATGGGGCTGCCTATTTGCAACGTTCAACAGGTAATCAAGACTGATTAAGCACTAAACATAGCCTAATTGCATTAGATCTCAGAAGCACACTATAACCACCATAACTGCAAACACATATGATCTCCCAGAAAAAAGAGGTTAACAGTCTCAGAAAAGGATGTATTTACTTATTCAGTGGCAAGAGGCTTATGATTGTACGCATTACATTTGAAATGAAAAATGTATGACCATGAAATCGACATCAGGGACTGTAAAACCTAAAGTTGTTATTTTGGTAAAAAGGAAAGGTTTTGTTTCTATCTTTAGGCCTATATTGGTGGGCCCTTAAGTCACGGCATATAATCAATCAATGTACTATTTTGTAAGAACAAGACAAAACACAATCAATTGGGTACAGTATGCCGTATGTGTGTTAGTGAACATGCTCTTTTCACTCTGCCATGTTTGAACTTCTGTATCACTGTGAATCCCTTTAAGTGTGCTGTGACATGTCCTGAAGTCCCTGTTTAGCACCTTTCTCAGAGTGTTCATGGTGAGAACTGATACCTAGTGTCAGCTAGCGGCAGGGACAGAATGGCGAGAAAGAGATAGCTGAGGTCTACATAAATGAAGAGGCTGCGAGGATTAGCCCTGAGAACGCAGGAAGCACACTGGGGAGAAAGAATTTGAAATGGGAAGAAATGAAGAAGGAAAAAGAGGAGAGAGAAAGAGAAAGATGGGGCTTTAATGTGAGGTTGTCAATCTTCTCCAATTTAGCTCAGGAAGAAGCTGTTTTCTTGGAATTTGATGGTTGGATCAATGCAGCTTTCCAGTCTTTTATTATATATAGTGCGTGGTGACATCAACTGTTGCTGCGGTCATCACCAGGCAGAATAAACAAAAGCAGTATTTTCGCAAGGCTCAACCTTACATTATTTAAGTGTGGGGCAATAGTTCAGCAGTGAAACACTTTGATTGAGCCCTTTGAACTCAACCAGGAAAGAAATCAGTTCTCTTAATCCCGGCCCCTATGCGATCATCATAGCTGGAGGATACAGACCTCTGTGTCCATCATCTCCGGGTCAGCCAACTGCAGCACCATTACTAATGCAATCACCCCTGTGATCTGAACCTCAGAACCTCAAAGCAAAATAAATAGATAAACATGTCTAAGATATGGCACAGAACAAAAAGGTGTGAATGAGTCATCCGCTAAAGGCTCATCCGATGTGGACCTATAGAACTCTTTTAAGATGGTCTCGATAGCCTACGGTGATGTGAGCTACGTGATACGTGATCTTTTGATCACACAACAAGCAGTGCTCTTCTCATTAGCACAGGTCATGCTCTTGGTTTCAAGTAGTTCACCGTTTTCATCATTTTACCCTAAGAGACTAGCATGGAAAGATCAGGCTGCAAAGTTCAACGTTATATGCATAGGAAAAAATAATGAATAGTGTAGCATAGTATGTGTTTTAAGCATATTTTAAGGAGTGTGGGTGTATGGTTTTGGATCTCGAGGGTTTAAGGGCATCTTCCGCTGAGTACATCCCAGTCAACATCTGGAACATAGCAGGTTGTCAAGACATCCATTTCAGTATTCCCCAAACTCATAAACAGTCCAGATCAAGGGCCAAACACGCCTCTGTTTACTATCCGAGAGAAATCTATTGCCACAATTTATCAACTTTGATTGGTTAACACTTGGACTCTCAAAATGGAAGTCTTCATAATTTAGAAGCTGCTCTAAATGCAGTTGGCCGAGCTACATCTAAATGTTTAAAAGTCAAGTGAAGGAAGGAGGCGGTTAGACCTGAAGTTATGTCCTCCAAGGGAACTTTACAAAGATCCTCTCACAGATTTATAGCCACTTACCTTGGAGCCTGAGTCGATATTCATAAACGTGGTTTCAAACAAAGCCCCCCATCCACTACCCCTGCTTGTAAATAAATACAGATATGCCTCTTTTACAGACAGCAGCAATCTAAAATATTACCACCAGCATAATTTTACCACACACATTAATATTTTACAGCACATTGTATTTTACCGCATTGAATCTGAAACTTTCATGGCCGGCCCCAAGGATTTTATTCCTTAGGAGTCTGTATCATTATTAGCCAAGATGTATAGCCGGTACTGCGGACGATTGCTTTGCTTTTGTACTCATTTCATAGATAATATTTTCATGAAATCAATAGTCAACAGTGCTATCCCATTCCGTATTATCGTTTTTTTTTTTTTTTACTGTGACCTTCTTAAGAATTTAACCTACATGAATGTTTATGTGCCAAGTTGGCTGCATTCTGCCCTTGCAGAAAAAAAGAAGGTTGAAATCATATATAACCATGCGTCTTTAACTAGTCCTATGCTGTACTATGACACACTGCATCACAATCCTTTGCTATTTGTTTTTGTATCAGTTCATTAAATGAACCATCGTAAGACCCTATTAAATCTAGGTTGAAGTGTTTAGTTTTTTATCTAAACAAGTAAAACCCAACCTGTACAGTATCTGCCTCATTATGATGGGAATTAACGCTTAGCATCTGCATGTGTGTGTTTGCGTCTGTGCTTGTGCATATGCCTGTGTAGTGATTTAAGTGGTTTTAGTGTCAAAACAAGTCTAATGAGCTAGCGCAATAATTATCAGCCATTTTGCTCTCACTTTAGCTAATTGAGGCTTTATATTAGAGCTAATACCACTGCCGATGTACACTGTTTTACAGTTACCAAAATGTTTTGCCAGAAATAGTGCTGCCAATAATTTAGATTTTTAATTTGTGCATGTCAGTGTTTTAATATCTCCCTATTAACCATACTTATGAGCTTTGACAATCCTCCCCAGATGGGGGTCATTGATCAACTCCTCCTGTTTAGTGTATTTTTTTTTTTTTACATGCAAACAACTACTTTATACAATAGTATCAAAGTCAAAAAGGACAAGCAGTCGCCTCTCTTTTAACAAGATTTTCTGTAGAATTGCTGGATAGTTATTTGTGGCATAAATAAAATGATTAATGTTGTTTTTTTTAACCTCTGTAGAACAAATCGAGTCTAATGTCATAACTTTAATTCACTGTATATCACACAATGGCTATCACATACTGTAGAAGTGATAGTAAAATAGCTGCTCTCTTTTTACATTCCCGCTGCACTTTTTTTCCCAAGTTGTCTATCATGTTTCTGCCTCTCTTCCTCCTTTCTCACTTTGCTCCATGTATTTGAAGCGCTTTGTGAAATTCCTGTCTTATCCAGGTGAGTATGAGCTGATCCCCAGGCCCTTTGCTCTTGTCAGGAATCTCCCAGGCTATCGGGCTCTCCTGGGGCCCTGTTTCACACACCAAATTGATGTCTCCGACTGGAAATGACACTTTCAGCAGGATTTGCCATTCTAAACCACCTCAAACCCATGTGATCTCACCCATTCACTCTCAGAGGGATTGCCTTGAAATGCACCATAGCTTCAAAAGCCAATGAGCATAGCATGCTTGAATAAAAAGCTGATGCATATCCTATCAAGGAAAAAAAAAAGAAAAGATATTCTAAAATGCTGGCAATGTAGAACAGTATTTTTTTTGCTCTGAGCAAAGACCAACAGTCCCATGAATAAGTAGGTATTGCCTCGGGGAATGCAATGAAGGATAAACGGGAGTGAAACTAAAGAAATCAATAACCACATGAATTTTCATGTGTAGGTGCTTGTCCACCATTTGCTTTATCTTGTTAGTATCCGCCTCGGATCTGTCCTTCCATGAATACAGACACAGATGATATGATTAATACATACCATTCAGATCTCGCCATCTTTTTCTAACACTCCGTTTAAAGGAGGAGCACAGTGACCATGTTGCTTTGCTTAAGGACTAGTTATGATATAATTTGACACTGAAGTAGAAGGAAAAGGGAAAAAGGTGTGACCAAGAATCCCTCCCTTGACTTATTTTCATCCCCAAGTCTTTTGGGGGCTGCACGTTTCTCCTGGGGGGCTCTACAGACTGGCATAATGGATAAGGGCAAGGGTGTGAAAGGAGCACCTTAAGGCTCCTCATTCAACTCTCCCAATCTCTGCTGCACACACTCTTGAGCTGTGAAGGCCTTCTTTCTTTGCCCTGCTAGCATGGGAGCCCTGTAATAGGCTCTAATTGATAGGGAGGTGTTGGGGTCTTTCTGTATGGGCTGAAGGGATGAGAGTAAGAGAGAGAAAGAGGGAGAGAGAGAGGATTACATGCGGGCATGTGGGGTGGAGCGGAGGGAGGAGGAGAGGCTGTGGAGCGGTCTAGGCCCCATCCGTAATGAGTCATTAATTTCCTAGCGGTTTTGTGGCGGTTGGCTCATTACTGGTCTGCAGAGGAGCAGGAACAAAGCTCTGGGTAGGTAGGAGGTGAGCTTAAATAGTTGGGGCTCAACACTTCCCAACAAAAGGAGGAAGAGAACGTTGAATGGCACTTGGAACAGATGCAGTAAAAAGTGGCAGATGCAAATTGCGGGAGAGCAAGTCTTCCTTCAAGCACTTTTCTCTTTTTATTTTGTCAGACTGCAGCCTGAGAGTCTAATTAGTTAGTGAGGTGTTTCACTTCTGATAGGGCTGTGTCTCGTTATTGTCACAAAGAAGATTCGTAGAAATGGGAGGAAACGCGCATGTTCCAGAGTCCCCAGTGGAAGCCGCTCACTGCAATAGTTTGATTGATTTAATTATTTATTTTAGAAATTGAAAGGTGTGCGATATTTTCATGCTTTGAAATTGTGCTGCATGTAGTTCAAAATGTGATAAAACGGTACGAAGATGATGCCTGCAGGTAATTAATTATGTTTTTAATTATGTGTTTATACTCTTCTCCCTATAGGCATAATGATTATGGACAAATTGGCAGTGGTTCTGATGAAGCTGTGGTCGTCCCTCGCTTTGTTGAATGTGTGGACCATGTGTCGAAGGTCATCTGTGGGGCAAACCATAATCTTGCACTGACAGGTACAGTAATACAGTGTGCAGCCCTGCTGTGATACACAACATTCAATCAACATATTAACATTACATAGATAATGACTGAAATATTTGTCTTTTAAAAACGCAGCCATATCTAATAATCCACGCTACATGTGCCCCATACCAGTTATTTCTCTATTTCTTTAATATGCTCCAACATACAAGAAGTGGATCCTGTCGTTGACCCTTCACCTATTGGATTTGGCTGGATTTTATATTCCGTAAAACGCACCAGCACAAATCAGCTGGACAATAGCTTTAGGAAATGGAGCTGACGTCACTTCTCATGAGCTGTCACTGTGTGCTTCAAAGTTCACCTACTTTACTCAATTTTATGCGAATATCCAAGCCCTCAAGCCCTCGATCGGCACATCACCTAAGAGAGAGACAAGGAGGGAGAGAGACAGAGTTAGCGAGAATATGGCCCTGGCTCCTGATCCATAACAGTCATTGCCTGTTACATACATTTCAGAATTCATTCAGGCTATGAAGATAATCGAGGTAGTCGACAGTTTCCCCTGCAGCCCAATGGATTTATGATAGCACTGTCAAGAAAATGAGGCGAAATGACACAGTAGCTGACTTTAGCTGCAAATAATGTGATAGGCCGTACAGTGGTGCAGCAGCAGCTGCTGTCATTGCAGGTAATAGGCTATAAAGAAGCCTGATAGCAATACCTGTCATTTCTTAATGGCTGACTTCACTGAAGAGCTTTTGTGGCCTTTAACATGAAGATAATGGAAGATACAACAAATTTTACAGCTTTTGCGTTGCATCCATAATTTATCACCATAGGCCCCATGCAGCAGCAGCACAACAAGGACAACATGCTCCTAGAGGCGTGCTGGAGAGAGATGCAAGATGAGCTGCAGGGGGTTAGAGGCCCCTGCTATACTTTGCAATTAATAGAGGAACTGCACAGAGTTCAAAACATATTCTATGAGAACTCACAGATCTTAAATGTAACACTGAACATGTATTAATTAGCAGAAATAATACGTTCATCACATGATTACTTTTTAGCTCATAGCGGAAACATTAATAATTTATTCATTGACGACATGCAGGTGACGGCAGGTTGTTCCAGTGGGGCTGTGGACGGGCATGTGGGAACATAAAGAGGAACATCCTTTTCCCAGAGGAAGTGACATCACCAAACTCGCCAGTGAGAGATATTGCTGGAGGATGTTGGCATAGCCTGCTTCTAACAGGTTAGTTTCTGCTGAAGCCTTTGAGTGTATCGCAGTGTAACACAGGCATGTTCTACATGTACTAAATCCAGCACTACCTTGTGCCTGCTGTTATATTCATGTTTCTCTCTTTGCACACCGACATGTCCATGAATTCAACCTAAAGTTTGCGTACATCTGTGTGTACTGGCTCTCACACAGACGTGCGAGTGTGTGCTTTTAGCGGTGGTGTCCATCTATCCGCATCATTCATTGAGAGCTCTCCCAGGGCAAGTGAGGCTACATAAACACAGAGGTTGAGGCCACGGCTGCTCTTTCACCTCACTGCAGAGAACTTCAAAGTCACTGCTCTTCACACAGCTGATGAATGCTCCCTGTCTGCCTGGCTGATATATTGGTCCCAGTTGCTGTCTTCTTACTGTAGTATGGCTGCGACTGAGGCCCCATCATGGAGCCAGAGCTGGGCCATTTGTTAGTCTTAGCTGTATCTTCAAGACCTGGCTTTAATTCTGACGGAGGACATTAATCCTTTTAATACAACACTTTGTAGAGTCGTTTTCCTGTGTTGCTAATGCCGTCTATTATTAACCCCATTAAAAGTGTAATACAATTTAAGTAGAGTGCTAAAAGTGGATCATTTGTTGCTACGTTCTGTTTGAATTAATTCTCAATTTATGATCTAAATGATTAAACTATGGGAGTCACAGCACTAAATGAGAGTCTTAAACGGCCAGGCATACATTTACACATATTAATACAAACATTTATGAGCACACAATCGCACACACATGTCCAAGTGTATCTACACACACACACAAAGCCGCTGTGTGTTGCATTTGCTCCTCTAAATCCTGTAATGTCCCCAGTTTGATCCCTAGCTCCATTCTGTCATGAGGGAACAGAAATATCCATCTCCAACTCATCTCATCAGGCCATAATGAATAGCCTGATGAGTGTCGGGCAGAACTGAATTACCAGATAGATTTGAAGAGCGTGTGAGTGTGTGTGCACTGTATGTGTGTGTGTGTGGGATGGGCGGGGGGTAGTTAGAGGGTCAGTAGAACAGGACACATGTAGAAATTAATTCTCCGCAAGTTCAAAAAAATAAATTGCCTAATTCTGTCATATGAGCCTTATGGAATCGCCTTATCTATTGGTATGAGTTTTCATTTATTAAGGTCAAAGTACAGAGAGAAAAGAGAGGTTAGGGAGAGAAAAATCGGAGTGATTGAGGGTGGGATTTGAAAATTGGAAAGAAAAGGAGCTAAAGAAGGAAAAAAATGTATAAAACTGATAGAGAGATGGGAAGGCTACAGCAAAAGGAGAGCAAGGGAGTCAGTGGTATGAGAGACAGCTTGCCTGGGCCGGAGCATATTGAGGGCAGCAGGTGGAAGAGTGGCACAGTTAATTAAAACGCCTGTCTTAATGTCTCAGCCCGTCACTCCAGGGAGAGAGCGAGAGAAAGAGAGAGAGTTGCCAGGCTTGAGCTGGGCTGAACCCAACCAGCCATCCAGACAGCAAAGCAACCATCCAGCCAACCCACCAGGCCACATGTCAGACAAGCCCTGACACTATGCCCTTCACCCTCATCATCCTTTGCAACAAACACAGACACACACTCAAACATGTGCACTGACACACACACACACACACATGTCCAAACCCCACCTACTGTTTCCTTTTTCCACGTACCCATATGCATATCCAAACTGTTCCCCTCTTTCAAAAAAAAAAAAAAAAAACAACCCCCCCCCCCCCAAAAAAAAAAAAAAAAAAGAACAAAAACACACTTCTGATGTTACCGTTTTGCTCAGCAGCATCTGTAGCATGCCTCTGGACTTCCAGCCTTGCAGCGTAATCTGTCTGCTTTTAATAATTCATAGAAAGCACAGGCTGTGCACTATGTTCTGAATGCTGAGGGTAATGGGAATGTTGTGATATTTCTATCATGGCCTGTCTGAAGCAGCAAGCGAATCAAACCATTAAAGATCTGATAAGCAGTCTGTTCAGTGTCATACCGGCAATGGCTGTCATCACTGCCTTAGGTAGACCTTAACAAATCTATTTTGCTCTGTACGCTACAATCTAGCAAATGGTGATACATGGCAGAAATTCTTTGTTATGTTCTCACAAAGTTTCCAGTCACACCAACTCATTAATACGTGGTATTGCAGAAAGACACAAGCACACGTTAGCCTGATGTAATGTTTGAGAACGCCACTATACTGTACTAAAGCAAAAATGCATCGCAGTGTATTTTATTAGACATGAATGGAAATGTAAGGGCAAATAAAGAGTGCGATCACCCACCCATGTGCGAGGTTGGGTCTAGAGTTGTATGTCGTGTTGTTTAACTGATGTTTTCTCAGGCTTTGCTGTATCACGGCGGATTGCTTTGTCAATAACCAGCCTGGTGTCTCAGTGAGCAAGAATCTGAGATTGTCAGGTTGAGTGACAGGCTGGAGATGGCAGATAATTCAAAGAAATTGGAAGTGTGAAATCTTTAAGGGCCACTTCTTAACACAGCAAATGCCAGGGTATCTTTCCATCAGCTGCTGCCACCGCATTGTTAATGGTGGCCTGTCTGTCCATCAAGACCGCTTCAGGAGGGATTTAGACCTGTTTGGCGCCTTATCTCTCTGACTGCCTCTCACTAACCTGACCACTGCACAGGTCTTAAGTGCTGTGTGTGTGTGTGTGTTCCATGTTGCCAATGATGGTCATACATTTATTTCCATATATATATTTATTTCCATTTGTTTATTTATATGTTTTGATTTATTTATGATTATCTGTCTGACAGTGTATTGGTATATCTATCCATTGTTACACAATCTGGAGCCAGATGTAATGGTGCTTGTAGAACTTGGTAATTTAGCTGTCAACACTACTGATTGACCTTAGATTGTAGCAGTAAGAACCCTTTGTCCTCGTGAGTGTGTTTCTGTGTCTGCTGCTGTCTTTCCGGATAAATGCAGGAAAGCCAGTGTCTACTTTCAGGTTTCTGCAAAAACATTGTTCTGAGCAAGAAACTCTAAATGTCAGTCACTGATGGGGGGATAATCGTTTCCATGTGAGGCACATCTTTACATGAGGACAAACATTGTTAGCTGTAAGCCTCAATACATTCTAAGAAATTCAAATATAGATGTTTTAGGTCATTTAAAACAAGCATTTAAACACACTTTTTGAAATCGTAATAATGTATTCAGCACACAAATGTGCTGCTGTCCACTCAAGTCCACTCAAACATGTTCAAAGTTTTGAGAGGAAGCAATGGAATCAATGTCTTCTATGAATATACATTTCATTAATATTTTGAGATCTGGGGCATTTGAATACCCAAAATTAACCTAAAAGTAATTTGAAATACAAGTTAATTATTAGTTTGATAATGAGGTTTATGATTAAGAAGTTAATAAAAGAAACAAAAAGTCCTTTTTTTTTTTTGTGTCAGAAAATAAAACCGAGAATTCACACAGGAGTAAAGAAAAGTGTGTGTGTGTGTGTGTGTGTGTGTGTGTTGATGTTCATCAGTCTCATCAGAACTGCCACTGCTCTAATGAAAGTTAAGTATTCAAACGGTTTTGAATAGTGACGTCCTGACCTAGCTTGCTCTCTCTCCTCTTCCTCGCCCACTTCTTCTTCTTAAACTCGCACACACTCACAGTCTCTCACCGGAAACCTTTAAGGCTAACAAGTATAGGAGAAAGGCCGAAGAGGACAGAGGGAAAGAAGAGGAGGAAAGACAACAAAGCAAAAAATGGATCCTCCACATCTGCTAATCCAAAAAAAGCTTAGACTCTGTCCTCTGTTTGTATGTACAGAGAAATAATGAGAGAAAATAGACAGAGAAGGGAGGATGGGGTATAGAGAAGGACCCAGAGAGAGAAAAAGAAATAAACAAAGAAGAAAAGAAAGAAATATGTCCCCTATTTTCCCCTCATAAAGGTCTCAATTCCCTGCCAGAGCTCCCTGTCACAGGGAGGTAGTTCCCAGGCCGACACATCTCAAGCTGTTCAAACATCCATTAGGATGTTTTGTTTCATACACTCTACAAATACAGCAAGACGAGACAGAAACAGGCAGATGATGGGAAATTGAGGAAGAAAGAAAAGAGACGGAAAGACAGAGAAGAGAGGATGAAGAGGGGAGCGAGTTGATGGGAACAGCAGAGAGAGGAGAAGAGGGAATTTATCAAGAAACTCGTGTGATATTTAATGATCCTTGTATGTGGAGAGGGAAGACCACACCAGCTCGTTCTCCTCCGCCAAATACCGATCCCCTAACTTAATTTCCTGCTCAATTGCTGTTCTATAGTGCATAGTACAGTGATACAGGCTGGCAATATAGAAAACAGATTGCCTGTGCGGCGGAGTGGATAAGGCTGAGGCTTGTGCTGCTGGAGACCTGCAGTCTCCAGGGGGGTCTTGTCGGTGGGCTTCACAAAACCAACAAAGCCCATCTTTCCCTGCGACTGGCAGCAGCTGGCAGGTAGATCTTCAAGCACTGGAGGTGGGGAAGTGGATCTGTGGGTGTGGTGTGTGTGAGAGATTGTGTTTCTCTTCAGTGTGTATGTGGTGCAGAGAGTCTTGCTGTTCTTTGTAGTGGAGAGTTCCACAGTCTTCCATCTTGTGTTTGCTCATGTGCTATGACTCCAATCCACTCAAAAATGTAGGCCTGCATGGACAGCAACCATCAATCAGTGCACAGAACAGTGTGCAACTACAGCTACAGTGTTTTCCCAGAGACACACACAGACACCTTCCATCAGTAATACATACAGTACACATGCCTGTTACTGTGCGAGATGCTTAAACAAGCCTTATTAGAATTTTCTCTTTTTCTCTTTCTTTCCATATGGGCCCAACTTTTTGACATCCAATGTGTTCCCCACCAAATGCAGTAGCACGCACAAACATAGATTTGCATGTCCAATGCGCATATACTTAACAAATGCAAAACATAACCACGTGAAATATATGACAATAGAGACTCACTAATTGTTGCTTGTGGAATCGTTTACAATTTCCAAATCTTTTTTTGGGAAACATTCAAAAGTTTTTTTGAAAACTCTGTAAACTTCAAACTTTTTTTTTTTTTTTTTTTTTTTACAAAAAATTTAAAATGTATATTCTCAATAGTTAATTAACTTAAAGCCAGCTCATGAAACTTTTTAAAGCTGTTGTAAAGTTGATGTTTTCTGGGAGATTTTTTTCCTTTTTGGAAGGAGGAAGTGATGTGACTTGTTGCAGACTTTTGAAAAAAGTGGAAAAAACAGCCGTTAATATACAGTATGAATAAACATACAGAAAAAGAACAGAACAACTATTAACTGTAGACAGACAATTTTTTCAACAATTGTAAATTTTGTTTTGCCAGAATAACACATAATATCCATGATTGCTTATGACCACTAAAATTGTCATTGCTTGCAAAACCGCCACTATTTTTCATCTTCTTTCCTCCTTTAAACCCAAATGGGCTTATACAGTGAACCATCCTCGTGGATTGAACCAATCAGCAAGAAATACATAAATTATTGATTGTGAATAATTGGCTTAAATGATTGACATACTGATACACCTTTTCTGCTTGAACCTACATACAGTCTTAATGTGCCGTCATGATGGTGTGTTGCTGCCTGCCACAAAGTAGGCCACTATAGTGAATTCTTATCATGTCTACTTGGAGACCTGATATTACTTACTTCCCAGTTCTTTTGAAGTTGTTATTTCATGCAGGAAGTGTCACTAACCTAGTTGCCATTGGTTTTTCCGTTAATGTTAGCAGTGTGAACCTCCTCTGACCTCTCAAAGTGACAGGGTTTTGTTGCGTGTCAACCTTGTGTAATGAACTTCCTCCCTGGAGATGTCATTAAGAACGGGAATGTTTGTCTTCCGCTTGCACCAAAATTAATATTCAGCTATTATCGCTGCACAGCATTCAGATCTGATATGAGTTTGGGGTTTCAGCTTTTACAGAGGAGACACAGAAACCCATTCCAGATGGGTTTTATTTACTCTCTCTGTTTCTCACTGATCAGCCACTGGCTTTCTTAATTTATCACATCTAGTTGTGTTTTGCTGCCTAAAGACAGTTTAGGTCATTTCTCTGTGTTACTAGACATAGTTTTATCTGGCACACATCATTCAGACTTTCCCCCTAGTCTCTCTCTTACTCAGATTTACATATTTGTTTTAAGTAATGTCCTGTTGTAGGTCACTAAAGATCTGTAATAACACAGCTAGGGTTTCTGCAAGGTGACCACGCCAAGAACCACAGAGACGTGGATGGGATGGAGTTGTCAGAAGGCTTTCCATCACACACAGGGATCACATCTGAGCGAAGGTTTTCCTTCATAAATGAACCCAATTGGTCAGCTTATCGGCTGGATCAACACCGTATGCCTTTCACGGCCGGTCTACTTTTCCCATGCAGGAGGCCCTGCAGAGTGGGAGTGCACCGTGTATGTGGGTGATATGTGTGAGCGAGACAGAGGGACAAAGAAACAGAGGGAGCAAAATATGTCACAATGATTATTTGAATTCCCTTGTTTATTGAAAATGACTGATTCCAGGGTTGATCCTTTACATTCTAAAAAAATTTGGGGGGGGAGAGCATACACCATCTTATGCCTTGATAGTATCCTCATTCTAATAGTAAATATAACTACAGGAAGTAATGCTTTCTGCTCCAAATTATGCGGATGTTTACACTGCTCATCGACTGAGCAATACATTTTTGATCAAAGATAAACTGTACGTAAGAAAAATAGCAGTTGCATTAGAGCAACGGTGGGAAAGAGGAAATGGAGGGTCCCGGCAGACTGATGTTCCTTGTAAAGCAACCCCCCCCCCCCACCCCCTCATGGTGCACCAAAGGAGTCACTGCCAAGATGGCTGCAAGAGCTCCAGGCCTGCAGGGCCTTGACCCTGCATATGCTGCCAGACACCATTTCTCTATATCCAACCTCAAAATGAATGTTAAGACCCTGGCATAATTTCTCATTCTCTCTTCCTGTCCTCCTCACAACATCTCTCTCTGTCTCCGTGTTTAACTTCTCTTTTATTTTCCCGATGTGGGCCACAGGGAGGATGATGTGGGCTGCCTCATCTTTCAAATTCCTGTGAGTTTAAGATGGTAAGACTTGTTTTTGAGGATGAGCGTTTCATAGAGCCGAGTGTCTGGGGCTCCTCCTTACAGGTTTATCGTGCAGGCAACCATAGATGGCTCCTTTTTTAAGGGTTGTCGTGACTCGCAGAAGGACCACTCCTCTCCTGAGTCCGGATTTCTCAAACATTGTGGCTAAATCTTTGGCAAACACTGTGTGCAAAAAGAGTCATTAACATAGAATGTCAAGTTTAATTGAGCAGAGCTTATAGTGAGTTTTTTTATGTACTCCTGACCTCATACTGAACTACGCCGTAAATGAAACAACACACGATCACATCTTTTATTTAATGAGAAGCTATGATGAAACTTTGGGCTAACAGAAAACAAGAATTTTGTAAACTGCACTGTACAAAATGGAACACAATAGATTATGTTTCCGATGGGATTGGCACGTGTCTCTAAAAATGTAAAGCCATGTTTTATTTAGATGAAGCAGTTTATGTTTTGCATATCTTAAAGCCAAATGTGGGATCAGCTGTATCTAACTTTAATTGCTTGTGTTGAATATATAGCTTATGAGTTTAGAAAGTCATTTCAGTTGACAAGTCCCCATAATAACCACTGATTTATTGTCTTAGAAAAGTGAAATAATAGGTTTTCAGTATGAGGCCAATAACTGTGAGGATTTATTGGATTTTTCCACTTCTCTAATAACTTTGCATTATTTTGGTTTCACAGCACAGTATATACTTCTAAGTTGTTCTTCATTTCCATCATTCACAAAGCAAACAAAAACATTTTCCATTCCTGTTAGTCTCATTATACGGACAAATGGCTAGGCCAGGCCAGGCCAGGCTAGTGTTAACTACTGCAGCTTGGAGTGTTACAGCCAGTTTCTTTCTTTTTTCTAACTTTTCTTTCCGCGTCTACTTTCCCTCCTCTGTGTTTTGTAAGTGCTCACAAGGAGAGTTTTAAAATTAAAAGCTGAACTTCAACCACTAGACATTATGGTTAATCTCGTTTTTTTTTCCCTTTCTCCAACCCCCCCCCCCCACTTCTTTCTTCACCACTGAGTCGAACCACCCACTACGTCTAAGGTCACTAGCTAGCCGAGGTGAAGGCTGTTCAGCAGGGCTGCAGCAAACTTGGCAAAGTCCTGGTAAGACTCCCTGCTGCTCCATGGGACATACCAGCTCCTTTGCCAAGTCAAATAACACATTTAGTGAATTGAAAGTAAGATTTAAGTGGGGCAGTACAATGCGGCCAACCCTCTCATCTCTGAGCCGGTCCTTCTCTTTGTGTGCTAGAGTGTGAAAACTGCTCTTGTTCTCAGGGACTTCATCTTTTTTTTTTCTTGGTGATTATTTGGAAACAGGTCAGTTTGGGTGTGGAGACTTTAACTCCACCTTCCAGTTGTTTTGCCATAACTTCACATTCATTGCTTCATCAACTTTATTTTCGCTTCACCTTTCAGACTGTTTCTTTACCTCCCCTTCTCTTCCTCTCTTCTGCACTATTTTCTGCTCCCTGTGTGTATAAGAACATTTTTCAAAGAATTCAGTGGCCAAGTGCAGGCCCTTGAAGTTATTGGCTTTGATTCAAGACCCTGTTTTCTTCTCTTCCTCCTCTTCTTTTTTTTCTTTCTTCTCACAGTATTGTGCTCCTTATTTCACTGACATTTTTCACCTTGTGTTTTTTAACTTTAACATACAAACACACGGGTTTATTTTTAGCTGTACTACTTTTTCTCTTATTCACCAACTTACCAACTGGTGGAAAATAAAATTAAGATAGAAAACTCTTGGTGCAGGTCTATTTGAAATCTATGCTGCAGTGATGTATCCTCGTCATAAAATGACATAATTGAAATATATATAACTCCATGAATGTCACACTCTATGCTATAAATGTGCACAACAGGGGTGTATTTAATTCAAACAACATTTGGCAATGAGTTGAATAATGTCTTCCCCACAGATAGTCTCCATCCAAAGGCATTCATTTTATTCATAGATCTGGGTGGTCGTTTTGATGGGGATACAAAAGCAGAAATGTGAAAATTTGAAAATGACTCATTGAGGAGTATACCTCTTTCTTTTTTACACTGCACTCCTCCTGACATGTATTATACTTAAGAAAGCAAGGCTGGTTGACACACGGGTTGTCTTCAGGCTAGATTATGCATCCCTAAAAAGACCAAGACAAGCTAAATGTTGATCTACAACACACAACATTCAAAAATTAAACTGGTACATGTAATTTTGCAAACCAGGGATTCCAAGCAAATCAGTTATTGTTGGAAAAAACACCTCATTCAAAGTATTTGAAGCTACTGTGATCTTAATTGAAATGCAAGTGTAACAACAGCCAATAAGACATTTCTGTCTAACCAACTCTGTTTTCGATGCTATAAAATTGATGGTACCTGAAGCTACATTTATTATGATAGAATGTGATTTTTATTATTTTTGATTTTTAGAATTCATATTTTTGTTCGGAAAAGAATAAAAGATCTGGTGCTAGCTAGACTGCTGCGCTGTGTTTCTGTACTGTCACTGATTTGCTAATCCCCTTTCTTTACATACAGGATTATTCCCCTCACTGAATGCATATTTCAGTGAGGGTGAGAGAGAGTTGGGGCGGAGAGTTGGGGTAAGGAGAGGTTGATGTATAGAAACCATTGCAACAGAAATTGTTCCCTATATTGCTTGTTAGGCAAACTTCTCAAAAAAACGTTCCGACTCGATTGCAACCTGCTTACTGAGGGTGGACAAGTGTGACAAGTGTGTAAACGCGTCAGTTATCTGTCATCGTTCATTATGTAATTCACTTGATAACATCTGCTGTAGAGAAGTCCCATCAAGCCTAGCAACATCTTACTGTGCACTTTTTGGGGTTAGTTTTTATTGTTTTGAAAACAATAAGCCTTAACTAGCAAAGAGGCCTAAGAGTTTATAATTTATTTGCTGTTGTGGAGGTTTGTATGAACAAAAGTCACTGCATGGCAATAGTACAGTCGCTGCTAGACAGTGTGTTCAGGCATAGCTAATTGTGGCCAAAGCTGCTGCCACGAAGAGGTGAAACTCAGCTGTGTTAGTGTGTGTGCGTGTGTGTGAGTCGGTGCAGGCTAAACTGTGGGATAGAGACTAGTGACAGTTCTTCACGTCCCCGGGGTGCACAGCCAGTACAGCAAAGGTTCAGAGTTCATCTGCTGACCTGGAGGAGAAACCAGCTGAAGGCGTATTCCTCTGTTGGATAAACAGAGGGAAGGATTTAGAAGAGATGCAGTGTGGATTAAAACAATGAGCCATAAAGGGTCCAAATGGTTCAAAGTAGAATAATGATAATATAAAATGTTAAAATGGAAAAGCAGAAACTGATTTTTAAAGACCTGATATGACATTGGGTATTGATATTTTAGACAGCTATCTTCCTCAAGCTCCACTGGAGCTGAAATGGAAACATCTACATGAGATGATAAAATGGGTGATTTCAAACAATTACAAAGAGGCAGGAGATTAGTTCACTTGAGGGTGCAATGGAAGTTAGAAGATAGGATAGAGGGAGTTTGTCAGGAAGGGGAGGAAAGGAAAGGTTTTGTGGAAAGGAGGTAAGGGACTGAGGGCTTGGAAGGGTAGGCAGAATCAGCAGGCAGTACTCAAAGTCCAGCTGATCCTTCTACTTCAAGGACCTCTGTCTCTGTTTCTCTCACACACACACACACACACACCCCTAAATCTACACCCACCCACCCACACACATACACGCATGATAACACTCCCCAACGTTGCTCATTGTCTGCCTCCAATCTCCCTGCATCCTCACTCCCCACATCATCTCCACCCACCTTCCCCTTCTTTACTTTTGCTGTATCTGTCATTTTCACCCCCTCTCCCTTTTTGATCCACTGGCTGACAATGATGAATTTCCCTCAGCTGTAGAGGAGTTGGCATAAAAAGTTTGCTCAGCAAAGTTTTGAGAGTAAAGCGAAAAGAGTGTGGTTTATGATATTAGTGCAAGACGATACTCTGCAAGACAAAGTCACTTTTCATCATTTAACATCTGCTTTGTCTTTTGCAAAATAAGCTATTTAAAGAAACCTACTGTTAATATTTAGCATTTGGGCTTTAACCTCATTTCTCCCACTGGAGATAATAATGATAATTTGATAATAGACTTTCCACCCTAAGCCTCATTAGATACAGATACAGAGAACGATGCCAGCTATTATCTGGAATCTACTACTATGTGTTAACTAGGGACCTGCAGTAAGGCCTCAGACCACAGTGGAAATATAGTATCTACTCGTGCTTCTGTCTGTAGGTCAGCAACCAATGGAAATGCGTACATTCCTTTAATTTGCACCTCTGATCACTGAAGGAAATATACTGTTCAATCTATTAAAATATGTATGCTGGTCCTCTTGCTCGTGGGCGTGTTCTATCTGTTCTATATCTATAATGCTGGAGGCAGAGTTCATCAGCATAGTTGGCCTTTTTTGGCCTTCAACCTGCCTCTCTTTTGCCTCCTTGGTCATGACTGATGGGTAATCCTTGACCTTTCGAGGGAAATAAAAAGAAATGATGAAGATAATCAGACGCTATTTGATTTCCAGCGTTCATTGTTTCATGCCATCAAGAGCGTTCAGTATAATATTTTATCTTGGTGTGTTTCAAGCATAATGTGTATAAACCACAGTTGCTACCTACGGGTGCTTTTGCTCAGACCTTTCCCAGCACCACTAAGGTATTTTCTCACTCGCAGGTCATATGCTTCTCTGCTCCATTAAACTGCCTCCATCATTGAGCCGTATACGGGCGTTGCAAAACACCATCACCCTATCATATAAATGCCAGCTACAACAGGGTAGAGATTTGAAACACCTGGTTAATTGGGCTAAAGCTTGTACATACTGTAATTCAATTCCAAAGCCTCTATTGGTCCTCCCTTCTTGCCTCTCTCTTCCTCTCAACCTCGCTCCTTCTCTCAAGGATTACGTGCAGGTTACAGAGCTAGCATAGTGTGGATTAGCAGGGTCGTTCCTCCATGCTTGGTGCCTCTCTTAATGTGATTATGCATCATCAGGCTTGTTTACTGTTAGCTAGTTCATTGTCGAGACCTGACAAAAGTTCAGCCCCCTTCAACCCACTAACTGGTGCCCACGCCCACACACTCATACAGTGCTTAAACTGTCAACCCCCCCCCTGCTCATACTCTGACACAAAGAAATAAACAACACAAAATATTCACATCAACATAATATAGCAATAGCGCAAAATTTTCTGCGCTGTTTTTTTAATTTTTTTTTATAATGGCAGTACAATGAAATTAAGTTGCCTCCACCAGGAGTAAAATACATAGTGCAATAATGATCTGAACTGTTACTGTTGTAAAATGACCCATTTTTCATTTGAAGGATACCATTATGCAGTAGAGATCAGGTGTCAGCATGTGTTCCCTTTAGCTAGAGTCCACTATAACCATCTTTAAGCGTCAAGCACCGCCTTTCATTAGCCTAATTAAGCCATCAAGACAGCCTGTTTGTACAGAGTATGGTCTAGCTCTGTCAGACTTCCCAGCTATGCACTCCATCAGTGGTGAATGAGCCTCTGTGTGGCCTGAGGGGGGTGTGACTTAGACTCGGTGTGTCATTAGCCATTGATGTTATTGGCTCATTATCTCCCAATTAGGCTGCTATCAGAGCTAGCTGGCGTTTTCATTACAACGTAGACCTCCATGATCTAACAAAGACCAATGCCGCTGATTAAAGATGGTTTCAGCAATAACATGTAGTGTGAGGTCTTTGAACTCTCTGTGATATAGTTAGAGCGGAGGTGATATAACACAATGAAGATGATTAGAGAGGGCATGTCTCTTATTGTGCCACTTACTGAGGTTAAGGCAGAGTAATACTGATTAATGCGTTCTTGGTGGCACTTTTTGTTAATAATGTACATGTCAATTAGGAAACAGAATAATCGAGGATGGTTACAATTAAGCTTTCAAAAATACAATGGACATCCATTTTGATTTAATTTTAAGATTCTCCATCTATAAGTGTAAGCACCCACTGGCCCCTGAACCACATTATATGCACTCGTACTCTCTGTGTGCACACATTGTACCCATGCGGTGTACGTCCGCTGAAGGACAAGTGGGTGTGTGTGTGTGTGTGTGTGTGTAAGGACTAATCATCTCTGTTAATCACCCTGGGTGGGTCAGCCTGTAAGGCAGGGACAAAAAAGCGTGTCTCCTCAGGTAAAACAGAACAAGGAAATAAAGTCCTCCAAATTAGAGGACTAGAAAAAGATTATAGTCACCATGTTTGTCCTTCACTTTGACCATGGAATCAGTGCCAGCTGGGCAATACTTCTCCCTCATGTTGTATTACTTTTTTAATTAATCTACCACAAACTCCTTAGAGTGATGAGATACATTAGAGTGGTCTGTTAAATGCGATCAATTATCTAGCTTTGTTGCAACCGAATATGTACGGGAGATAATTAACATGTCTTTCTCATGTTTTGACAGACTTAAAGTGCATTTTGGTTTAGCATTTTGACTTCAAGTTTGTGTCTTTTAATCAACTTATCATAACAAAACATTCTCCTATAGGCTTGGACTTTTAAGCTTAGAATAACATACATTTGTAGATTCTTTCAGCTAATTAATTGAGGAAAGAAACAACACAATACAGTAACCGGAAGCGTGAATGTTGATATTTGTGTTCTTGGCGGCCTTGCCAGAGTGTTGCGTTTCTGCCTGTTTACCCGTTAGAGGGGTTAGTTTCCTGATCCGTGAGAACTCTGTAAGTGTCTGCCTGGTGATTAACTCCACATCGCAGCACAACGTCTTCCCCCTCACTTCATAAATGGGCTTTAATTGAGGGAGCTGGCTCCTTAGCAGGGAACCTCTTTCACTCTGTGTCGATTAAAACGTCATTTTACAGCCAAAAAAGAAACACGCTCCCAATCACTGCCCTTGAATTATTGTTCTGTAGCTCGAGGCTTGTATTTTAAAGTCACTGAATAATTGCAATCAGATTATTCTAATCAAGTGCTGGAACAGTAATTACAGGTTGCAGTCATTTAAGCTGCCCTGGAAGTCCCATACACACTACTGGTGTGCGTATTAAAAGTTTATGTCGCAAGAGATAAATTTAATGAAGGGGATTGTAATCTTTCAGCTACTTTTAGATAGGTTTCACACGTGTATGAGGAGAGCACAAGCCAAATCTCAGCCATCAGAGTAGCAACACCATAGGCAGTTATGGTGGATATTTTTCATATCCTGCGCCATTCTCCTACTGTGCCCTCAGTCCCCTCGGTCAACCAAGCCGAGGCATTAGTACAAAACAGTTCTCCCAATAGGACTAGATACGTTTCCTCCCACTCCTCTCCCCCCGCTGATAACCTCATCTGTGCCCAGGTCTGGATTTCATGTCAAGGCAAACGTTAGGTGACTTAGTGCTGTGCCAAGCTGTCAGAGAGGCATGAGAATTACAATCTGGATGTCTGTGTGACAGTGGAACCGTCTCTCCTAATCCTGTTTACGCACATCCGCATCACCCTTTTCCAAAACAGAAAAAAAGTGTGTGTTTTTTGTCTGTGTGCATGTGTGTGTGCTTGCTTGTGCATTCATATGTGTGCTTGTTTTCATCACTGTGTGATATTGTGTATGTCTTTCTGACTACTGTGTGTGTGTGTGTGTGTGTGTGTGTGTGTGTGTGTGTGTGTGTTTGAGTCTCTCTATGTATTGTGTTGATGTGGAAGGTGTCGTACATGCTCTGAATGTATAATTCAATATGACTAATCATGGTGGTGGCTGCCAACCCAGCAGCACTGGCTGACAGACTGGGCCCAAAGCTAATTTGATAAGGTTACAATGCTCTTGAGCTGAGATTTACATTCAGCAGAAGTAGCAGCGCAGCAGCGGTAGTACAGCATCTTGCGTAGCTACCTGAGATACAGTCCCAATTGACTAGTTTGGGCTTCCGTCCACGCCCAGCTATTCCACACCTAATCCCTATTCAGTTAGCTTGGCTGCATAGGAAACATCTCCCTCTGTCTCAGACACTAATCGCTAAAAGCGTAAAAGGGGTTGGGGGGGGGGGGGGGGTGTAGTTTAACATGATAATAATCTTCCACAAAACATAGTACCTGTGCCTCATGAAACACACGGAGGCTTACGGAAATCGATCACAATGCCATTGATCGTCATAACACGGTGGCACATTGCTTCCGTGTATTGTGGTAAAACAGGTCACATTTTAATCTCTTTGCTGCTCGTATTTCGCTGTACTTCTCTAGCATTTCAGTAAATGTACTATCTGTTCTAGTACAGTATGTTAGACAAAGTGCTTTAATGAGATTGCTTGTGGGCCGTATAGAGTATGTTGTAAAGGTTTGAATAATCGTACATATGAGATGACAAGCTAGAAGACCACCTTCATAAACAGTTTTGCCATACCTCGCAGTGCGATATGTTAATTAGTTGCTGACTTAATCTGGCACTTTCCTATGATCTTCCTCAATTCTTATTAGTTATGTAGAGGTAGGGATGCCAAGCAATTATTCAATGTTCAACAATTCAAAAATGAAGCTCTATAAAGTTTGGAGGTTATCCTCAGCCTGCTGTTCCTCATTGCACATTTATTTCCATCCTCTGTTGTTTTTTTTTTCTCACCATACTGTAACGGTGTGCGACAAAGTTTTGTCTGAGAGATTGGAGTTTGTAGCCCCACTAAGGAGAGGCTACAGACAGGCTATACTGCAAGCAGGCTGGTCAGGCGGTCGCCTGGGAGCATCAGACCACTCTGGCCTGATTGGGTCTGAAGAGCAGGGCTTTTACATTGTAAGTCTTGTTCAAACATTAATCAAGTTTACCAACGGGCATTTTGGAGGTGAGCAACACATTAGTTAATTTGAGTTTGCGGTATTTCTAATTAATAATGAAGACAATCAGGTTATCCACATTTTTATTTCTTTTAGTGCCTTTGTATTCTGCGCGCAGGAAGTTCAATCAGGGCGTTCATGGGAGTAGAACACACTGTAGCTCATTCAAAAAATGGAGGGGTTTCAGGTGTGCTGGAAATTGGTTGGGAGACTTTCCACCAGAGCTTTATGGTATGTAGCCTGCTTTTATTTTGCGTTTAATATATAGGACAGTTGTTGCCAAATGCTTGTGATGCATTTCAGCCAAAAAAAACGATTCACTTGATTCCGACATCCTGTCTTAGTTTTTAAAATACACCTCTTGCTAGAGATCAGTGTCTTTACATTAGATATGTCATCATTAGGGAAAGATACTGGAGCAAGAAACTCTGTGTTAAAAGGATTTGAACATACAAATCAGTCAGCTGCTGAAGTCAAACAAAAGGAAGTAGATATGACGAGAGAGCAAGAGGCAAAGGGTGTCAGCAAATGGTTAAGATAAAACTGGCAGGTTATTACACTTTTTTCCATTTCAAAGTCCAATATAAAATTTCTATTATAAGGACAATTAATTACCCCTGCCAAATGGCAAATGTGCATCCTTGTCAGGTGGAGTGTACTCTGATGGCCTTTCCTCAAACAGAGAATGTGAAGATTTGATCTCTTCTAATGGTTCTGCAGGAAAGGGTAATTACGGCATGGTCAAAGCTAATTTGCTTTCTGCCAGATGAACTGTTGTATTTTATTGCAGGCTGACATTTTAAAGTAATTATGGCACTGTTGACCCCAGACAATTTCAGTTGTAGTGTGGTCTTGGGTGATCCGCACTCTCTCTCTGTCTTTCTCTCTCTCTCTTTTCCTGAATGGAAGTCAGAGGCGTAACAAGGTAATGACACGGACGGAGAGAGCCATATGGGGCTCCTCCATCCAGCTCGCAGCCTCAAACCTTCACATCATCATTACCCACCATGCATTTCACATTGACTTTGCATCCAGATAGAAATATACGCCACTGCCATGATGATGATGATGTGTGTGTGTGTGTGTAGGTGTGGGGGGGGGGGGGGGGGGCATGTGTTTTCTTCCAAGTGTGTGCATGTAGGTCAGAGTACATGCTTGTGTGTGAGGGTAATGTGTATTGTCCTTTCATCTCTGGGTTGCATTCATTGCCCATCCCATAGATCCATGTATCGATGAGGGTGTAATTATGTGCCTCAGTGATCATCTCTCTGTTTCTTTACAGCACAGGAATTAAGTAGGCAAAGGTCAGTGTGTGCTCCCTGAAAATTGCCTGCAGAAAATCATATGGCGATGAGAGCAATTATGGATTTTTCTCCCCCTCTTAGGACCCCTCTCTCTCTCTCTCTCTCTCCCTCGTACTCTTTTTCTCAGTGTTTCTCCTTTTGTCGATGAACGTTTGAGCAGATGTCAATCGATGTGTGCTTCTAGCAACCTCCTTATTTGTACTGCAGCAACCCCCTAAATTATCTCTCCTGTATTCTTATTTCAGAAATGCATGCAAGCACGGACACACACACACACACACACACACACACGCACACAGAAAAAGTGTTGCCAAACAGTGAGAAAGTATGCTAATGAAAACAATAGTAAGGAGATGCTTCATTACCTCAGAAGATTATGTGATGAATTGTACTGGCAGCAGCATACAATACATACTATATATAATGCGCCCTTTCACCTATTGTTTCATATTCACTCGCACTTATTTATATAAACTAAGTGAAAATACTGTTTTTGTCAAACTAATTCATACGTTGCTAATTCTAGTTGGCACCTGATAATTCCACGTGGCTTATCATCTGAGTTTTTAACATTTTTATATCAGGAAGCGTAATTAGTTGGTGGCAGAAAATTGAGCAGATATTTTGCCATAACGTTAGACATTAGATAGCGTGACAGTCCTCAAATATTCTAACCCCAGGAACAGTAGAATCACAGGTATCCTCGCCAAGCTTTCAGAATCTGCCAGGGTTACAATATTCACAAATGGCATAAGACGGATGCTCTCTATCTATCTTACTCAATCTGTCTTTCTCCTTCCTTGACTAACCGTACTCCTCCATCCCCTAATATCATTCTGAATCTAATAAAGACTGACACTTGTGACACTTCAAACATGTCGCCACCAACAGCTCCTGCCTAACAAAAGAGCCCCCAGCGCTACACGTTTTAATGGCGGAGCAGAGCAGGCCGGTGCAGCCCGGCCCAGCAGGTGTCTCCCACACATCCTGGTACTGAGAAACACTCCCTCTCATTCAGCCTGTCACTGAACACAATGGCACAAAAAGCCCTCGCCTGACGTGTGCACAATGGCCACCGTGCACAGACGGGACCTATAGCTTTGTGATGCCCAGTGTCTTAGAAAAAATGTATGTGTAAACATGGAATAGAGGCACTTCAGAATTGGCAGTATCGATGATATAGAGGAGATGATATGGATTAAGAATAGTTTCTTCTCAGGGCTGCTTGAGCTTGGGATATTAGTAATTCAAATATGCACGATTGTAATGCAAATCTCAATTTTGCAGTCTTTTGATATTAGAAAAGTAATTGTTTAGGTGACTCTAGCTTTAGTTTTTTTTGACGTATTTTAGTGCGCAACAGTGATACGGTGGGGGGTAAACTCAATTAAATAAATAAAAAAGCCTGTTTGTTACCATTATAGAGGAGAAAATAACTTTATTACTTAAGTTCACTTTAGTAAGTATAACGGAAAATAGTCACAAACTAATTAGACACATTAGCAATATAAGATAAAGGTACATTAAGTCAAATTTAGCCCTGTGTCAGTCTTGTGACTCGAGGGTGTAACTTGCCTTTAGTCAATGTATGTTGTGCCGTCAATATGACACTAAACATAAATAAGTGGGTATAGAAATGAATGGATGGGTGCATAAAGTGAAAAAGAAAAAAATTAAGAATCAAATCAAATGTTGACAAACCCTGTACCTGTACATATTATAATGCGGAAATTCACACTAACTCAATTGTTTTCGAAAGTGCCAAGAATCCTGGATATTTTGCTACCACTTTCCCTTACCAGTATTTCGGCTCAGCATTTGAAGTTATGTCTAATACAAGGGGGGTTTAGGGACCTCAACAACCTCTATAAACAATTGGTTGGAAGGATCAAAGGCAACAAGGCTGTTCCCTGCTGCCTGTAGGGGTTGTAAGGGAATATATAGCCTGCTGTGCATTGTGTGGCAGAGATTTCTTCTTCGTCTCTCAAAGAACAGCATGCCTAATTATAAAAGCCTTGTCAATTGCCTGATACAACTTTGATAATGTGAGCCTCCAGCTTAATGCGCAGTACAATTATGTTTTCAAGAAGCAAAGCTATAGTTCTTGCTAATCACATTCACCTTAGTAATCTAATAAGAATTCCATCTCCCCATTAGTATGTATTGAAGTCTCCGCCAGGTGATGGCCTTGTTACAGTGTAAAAAAGTACAGTAAGTGTAACATTGTCATATAGTCGAGATATATTCAGGAGATTAATTTCTGCTGAGCTCAGTAATGTTTTAATTACATCATGAATGGCCTTTTCAGCTGGGGACTTAATAATATTCTGAATAACCAGAGCAATTGATACCCATGCATTCATATGCTCATGTGTATGTTGGTGACTTAGAACTTTTCTTTCCTTTTTAAAACATTTATTTTTTTAAACATGTGGTTTAGAATCCAGAATGTGCTCTGCGGCTCTTTCTTTTGGGTCCACACTTGACAAAGGTGTGAATATTCTCTCACAAAGTTTGTGGGTTAGGAATGTCTTAATTTACTTTCATGGAGTACTCAGTACCTACAATATGTAGCTGGCCACCAGCTGGCCGCCTTATGGAATCCATTGGGGGGCTAACTGTTTTGCAACTGTTTAGTTTGTAATTGTCCCTTAAATGTACGGTGTGTATTCGTTGGACTGTGTGTGTATTTACTGAGTGAGTGAGACATGGAGACACACATGGAGGGAGTGAGTATGCAAGCATACTGGAGCTATATGTATGTATATGTTCACAATCAAGGTCATGAAGGAAATCATAAACATTGATTTAATATCTGCTAGACTTGTTGTCCGGGGGAAAGTCTTTTCTGTGTCCTCTCTCTCTTTGCCGGATAGCATTTTGTGATTAATGTTTAAGTTCTCAAACTGACTACTTTAAATGAATTAATGAAGATACATATACAGGTACAGTTATATTGCACCCCAATTGATGTTAATTACCCTTTCATTGATAAAAATCGCACATTTTAATTGCACATTTTATCATTTTAACTGCATGGCAAAAAAATTCTGTGATTTCTGTGATTTGTTTATTCTCTGTTGTGTACCTCTAAGAATGTAAAGCACACCTAGACAAATATTCATGATGGATATCAGTGTTTGTGATGTTGCCCTCAGGCTTTAAAAGACAAAGGTTTCTATTGTTCATGGGATTGGGCCTGTGTCAGCTTATTCATTCATGTGATTCAGAAAGGCAAACTCATGGCCAACTGTTAGCTGGAGGTGTCACATTTCAGCGGACTTAATTAAGACAACTTAAGGTGATTGTAGAAAAATTGACTTGTATGACATCAAGTTGTAACATCTGGTTGCATTACTATGGTAATGATATGTTCCTTAAGCACTTGTGGATCATGCTGAGGTTACAGGTTGGACTATGTCTCTGGAGCTGATGGTGATAATAATATGACTTCTATAATAGGTTAGACTTGTTCCGGCCTGTCTGGTCTTGAATGTGCCTTAGAGCCCCCGTCCTGATCGCTGTTGGATGGAAAAAATGGCTCTTTAATTCATCATGCAATCAACCAACCATATAATTTAAATACTTCTATGGGAATTAGTGTAATGTTATGATAATTGCTTTACAATTCAGTATAATAATTTTTCCCCTGGTTGAAATTACTAAATTTTTCACCGTAAAGGTGGGTAATGTGAGGATTTTAATTGGTTGATACATTCTTTGAAAATAATATAAGTAGTCAGAGGGATGTTTTCGGTGTATCATATTGGAAATGCTGAAATCTATTTGTTCCACATTAACCGGAGTAAACCTCAAATGTGTAAAAAAAAAAAATATATATATTTTTCCTTTTTTTCAAAGATGAAGGAAAACTGAATGACGAGCGTTGGATTGTGCTACGGTTTGAATAGATGAGGCTGTGGAGAAACAAATGTTGGAGTCAAAGATTTCCATTTCCTGTTTTCTTTCCCTTTGTGTGTTTTACATCCAGGTCATCACCCTGTTTGCAACACAACCCCTTGCTTTGTCTCAGGGCAAGGCTGAGTAGCCAAGAGTATTGTGTGTGAGATTGCGTACACACATGAACGATATCCGTGTATTTGTGTGCCTGGCTGCCTTCGTGTATATGTCCACAGTGTGTATAGTGGGGGGCAGGGGCATTGCTTTCACAGCCCATCACCTTCACTTCCACACCCAATTTGTCATGAGTGTCACGCGTCAGGGTGAAAGCTGAGGAAGTCGCCACAAGAAAATGGCTGCTTCCACATCACAAATGGGGGAAGAGAAGGGGCAATGGCTCGGGGAAGGTGGCGGTGGTGTTGCACTGTGGCCAAAGCAAGACAGTGAGAATGGAACGACTAATAAATAAATAAACACCCAGCTGCCCTCTCCTCTGATTGTGTGAAAGCGCATGGCAACCACTCAACATCCGCCATCAGTAACCTGGAAAAGAACTGCTGCTCTCGAGTTTTCCCCAGTGCTGCTCGGTGATAATGCTAAGTGAGTGGGTGTGGTAGGTGACATGGCTGCCAAGGCTCTGACTCTGACTGATGAGCTGTGCGGTTGGTACTGGGCATCTATAAACATCTGCCCCGCTCTTGAGTGACAGGTCATTAGCAGTTTAATTCAGATTCTAGCGTCAGTGCTGGTTGTGATTATTGGTTCATACTAGCCCCATCCCTGACTCTGCATGTAATTATTGCTTTTGATGGCTTCTCCTGTGTTTTTTTTTTTTTTTTTTGTAGTTTCTTTGAGCCGGGCGACATGCTCCATTTACATCAGCGCAAACTGTGAAACGTGCCTTGCACATGTATTCTAAACATTATTATTATTATTATCACTTTTTGGTAGAACGAGAAAGTGAAAATACAACACTGTAAGGACATATTTCTAGACCTGAGGTAAAAACGCACCACAAAGAGCCTCACGACAGTGCTGCGTATTTGAGTTGACTTTGTACCTTCATGTACACATTTCCATGACTTTTGTGTTGGCCTAAGCCGAGTGGTCAGAAAAGCCATTACAGAGGGGTCAGGCTTGTAGCTGGAGGATTATGGAGTATTGAAGTCTATGTTCGTCTCATGCTGGAAACTATCAGTGACATCTTCACCCGGTCAAATCCCACTGCATTAGTCCCTCAACTGACTGACCCGCCTGTACAATAAGGGCACTAACTCAGACACAGATGCCACAAAGCTAGAGATTACAACATGCTTCACAACCAACAAAAGAGCTCTCTGTTATAGCTACAATTACCATTGGACGATTGATAAAACTTTTCTTCATTTTTTAGCATTTAGCATTATTTGTTATTTTTTCTCATCTTTTTTTTTTCATTTGATATTTATTATCTAATACAATTATTTACCCTGAATGTTGTTTATATTATTCATACATATAATATTGTAATTGTTCTATAAGTTGTACTTATTGATGTACAACAGGTAGCTTTAGCCCGCACAGGGAGTCATTAGTTTGCAGCATTGTGTGATTTCCATATTCCATGCTGAGCGCTCAAGTATAACTACTGGAAACAGATTGAAAAAAAAAATCATCAAACTGTTAACGTTTGGAGAATGTGTTGGGGCGTAACATAGTCTGCAGCTGAATGCTGACTGGCTGACGTGAATATTTTGTGTCTTGATTGACACATGTTTTATTTTGGTACAATGTTCTCATTGAGGGGTCCTGTGTGAAGCAGGGCTGGGGGGCTGGACAGCAGGGATTCAACCTTATTAAATGCACCCTCTATGTAAGATGGCTCCACAAAGCCAGGCACAGACAAACTCCCAACAGCTGGAAGCAGGGAGACAAAAAGAATGGGACTTAAACCAGAAACCAAAACAATGATAGGTAAAATAGTGGTTGTGAGGACTTACATCACCATATGAAAACAAACTATCTCTTAAAGTGCCGGACATATTGTGTTTGAACACTGGCAAAGAGTAAAACAGTTTGAAATCTACAACCGTCTGCTATGTAAAAATCAAATGGTTGAATAACACGGGAAGTATGATAGAATGAAAGTGGTGGGTTTTTTTGTTACCTTGTTTTTTTGTTAGCAGATGACTTAATTTGCACAGGAAAAGCTGGCTTCCCTCTGCAGGGCTACCTCCCTCCCTCTCTCTTTCTTTTTCTCCCTCCTTCCGTGCTTCTCTCCTTCTTTCCTCTTTGGACTGTACCGTGACCTTCATTGGCGTTCCACCTGCAGGAAGCCATGTTTGATTCTCTGTCCGCAGAGACGCCTGCTTGACAGCAGAATGGTGTCATAGGACCGAGTGGAGGAATTTCTCTTTCTCTGTCATCATTAAGGGGCTTCCCCCTATGGTGAGGGGGATGAAAAGTACGATTTAATGTTCTCTGGAGAGTGGCAGCAGAAGAAAAGCTCAAAGCCCTGCATGCTGGTTTCTGAGTGGGTCACTCCAGCCCTTGCAGCGAATGGGATGTCCCTTAGGAATTTGCCATAGACCCGCCTGAAAGGCTGGGGATTAAGACCCTTTTAAGGATGGAAGGGTAACAAAAGGAGCACTTTTATGATGTAGCAGCATAAAATGAGGGGGTCCATTGTGTAACTGATTGCAAAAGATCTTTGAAACAGGCGGCCCTGCACTGCATGCTCGCCTGGCCAAGTGGGCTTTAACGGCTTGTACAAAATGACTTGTCTACATTAGGGACAGAGTGGCTCTCGTTTAGGAGGCAATGTAGAAGATTATTAGTTTGTTTCTATTTTCACCCTTTGCTCCTCCCTCCCTTTCCCTCTCCCTCACTCACCCACTCCCTCCTCTCCATCTGCTATCAATGCTGGATTGAAAGTGGCGACAGAGTCCCAGTGAAAGTCGGTCAATTTAGAGCGAGAGAGAAGGTAATTAGCATGCCCTCAGGCGTGGCTAAACTAGAATAGGAGGCACCTAGTATAGCTCAGATGTGAATGGGAAACACCATGCTTGGTTTTGAGGCAATGACGGCCAGATGCTGTGACTGTGCTCCCTGCAAAAGCCAATCCTGTGAGAGAAAGGAGCTGCCAAGCAACGTCACCACACAGGCAAATATAATTGTAACTGGATGCTAATTGTATGCTAAGAGTGCGGTGTCAAATGTCAGAAATGAATTCATCAGTGGTTTTTCGTATTGCTAGTAAGTTATTCTGAGGTCAGATAATAGTACATTACAATCAAATATATTACCTTTAGTTACAGCAAAAAAGTGTTGTGGAGGAGAAGGACAATTTTATTTTGGGTAGAGTGACACGTTTCTGCTGTAAACTATTCACAATTTTATAGAAACATTTAATATGTTATCTCTGTTTATTTTGGCTGAATGATAAGAAAACACTCTGGCTATGTTTGTAAAACGATGCATTCTAAGAGGATCATAGCAACTTAACGTTGACTGTATAACACTTGAACTGTTCCCAACTGACATGCACACCTGTAGCACGTGACATTCGAATAAAAGCAGATCTTTCGCACCAGGTATCTCTACTTAAATTCAAAATAGGCATCTGGGTATAAATTAAGAACTTATTTTGACAGTGAATGAAAACTTGTCTTTCAGTGGGAGTAGGAAAACACTTAAAGAGAGAGGCCAGTGAACACTAGAGGGGGAGCTTACCCATCATGCAGCCTGTGCTGGTCTGACAGAGGGAGCTGTTCTCAGGGCCCCACCACATGCACGCCTTTTATCACCCCTCCATCCCTCCGTCTCTCCCTCCTCCACCTCCAGCACAGGCAGCGGGAGACCTCCAGGGATCAGAGGTCAAGGGTCGAGAAGAGCGGCGGGCCTTTTTATTGTCATTCTCCCAGGAACGTAAGGGGAAGTGTTTGTGTGTGTGTGTGCGTGCGTGCATGTATGTGCAGTTGGGAGTGTGTGTGTGTGCGTTTTTGTATTGGAGAGAAAAAGACAGATAAAAAAAAAAAAGAATGTGTATTTATATGTATTGGTATGACTGTGTCCATAGACATCACTGTTGAATATTTTTAAATGTCGTGTAAAAGACAGAATACTCTTTCATATACACATGCTTGTATGAGGTTATAATTGCTTCAGCAATAGATGTGTTTGTACAGTATGCATAGGGCGAAGTTGTGAACAGAGGTGTTTGGAGAGAGGGGGGTAGACTGGCTGCTGAGTTTGTAAGTAGGGGGAGAGAAGTTTAGGAGGCCTCACACTGTGATATGGAGCCCTTAAAAGGCCTCTGGAGGGAGTGTAATATCAAGAGCAGGATTATTCCCCAATCCCTCTTCTCCTCCCCCTACTTCACTCCCCCTCTTCTTTTCCTTCTCTTCTCTCTTCAACTGACCCTCATCACCTCCCCTCTCACTCCCCACATCATTTAAATGTCTAAAGAGTAATTGAATGAATTATCATAAAATTTTGACAAATTCATTGACTCGGCAGGCTGAGTGAGCCAAACGTTTCCTTACATTTGCGTCTAATAAGACATGACATTTGAGATTAGTTTATGTGCTGGTTAGACCTTTTGCCTTTTCCCTTGGTTCCAGAAACAAAAGGCCAATAAGTGTATGAGGGGGTTACTCTTAAATGCAACACAGACTGCAGACTTTGAAGGGGAATGTGGTGACTACAGTCTGAAACATGGCTTTTATCCATTTTGCACTCCTACATAATCAGAATGTGCTAAAAAAAAAAATGTAATTAATTTTTTTTTTTTAACTTGTTTTGAAGATGGACTTCACAAACCGAAGCCAGTAGCAGTGAAAAAGGAACTGTTGTGAGGGATGGAATTTAGCGCTGCACAGACTGTTCTCTCTGACCTCGGTGTTCCCACATCAAAGGGCCTCCCCAGCCCACTTCCCTCGACGCGAGCTGAAAAGAGGTCTTTAGTGCGGAGGCTTGTGCTTGTGTGTGTTTGCGTGTGAATGTGTTGCGCTGAAACCTTCAGGCTGCCTTGTATGCTGCCAATGTGTGGTACTAGTTGGCGATACCAGGTTCTTGGGCTTCAGCTGAAACCCTCTGTGCTTAGAAATGGGAGTAGAGAGGGTAATAATATTTTGTGCATTTTTCCTTAGAAATACTGCTTTTTCAGTTATTAACATTTCCTCGGATTCATTTTTTTTCCCCCTATGTTCAAATATTAGCAAAAATGTAAACATTAGGTTTTGGAAAGCAGCGGCGGCTCACTGTAGTTCATCGGACACACCGCAACTTAATTGAAGAGAGAGGTCGGAGTTGAGAAAGTAATGTGGCATATTTGGAGGAGTTCCACGTTTTTCATGTGTTCTCGGCCTTTTGATGACCAGAGTTAAATCTGCTGAGTGTGTGGGTCACACGCACAGGGGTGTTGAACCCCTGCACAAAGGAAATTCATGACGCACAAAGCAGCTCACAAAAATGCATATAAGGTGACACACACACATTCGGGCCACACACACGGCCACGTTTTAGTGTAATGTTTCTTGTTAGAGCCACTTGTTCCTCGAGTGGAATTGTTTGTTAGAGGCAGTAGCTTGGGCGTTTGCCGTGACGAGATGAAACGGCCTGCTTCCATGCCTCCATGTGATGCAACAGCTGTGCCTGCAATGGGCTGCTCACACCTCCCCAAATCCCAGTTAACACACACACACACACACACACACACATATACACACATAGTCTATGCATAAACATTCATATTTTCACACCAAATGCAAAATAAACATCACACGTATATCCCACAATAAAATGCTCTTTTTCTTGTACAAAAAAAACATGCACATGTTTCCCTCCACCCACCACAGATGCAGACATACACAGGATTTCCAGTACTCTTGCTGGGTGAAAAATGGCAGAGAGAGGGCCGCCACCGTTTGCCCCATCCGGCTGGCAAACGGCTCGATACATCATGGTGCTCGCCTCTCCTCCAGCCCTGACTCCACTCCTGGGCCAAATCGAGCATGTTATTCTCTGCTCACATCTGATTTCCCCCAGCCACCCAGTGACTGAGGATTCTCTTCTCCTACAATGGAGACAGAGAGAGAGAGAGAGAGAGAGAGAGAGAGGGGGAGACTGGGAGAGCAAATCTGGACACACGTTCCTGCACACACACTCGCGTGCACACGCACGATCCAGACAGTGAAACCGACAAAGAAAGCCACACGCCCTAATAAGCAAGCACGGACACACACACACACACACACACACACAGACACACACACACACACACACACACACACACTGACCTCTGTGCTTGCCACCACAAGGCTGCCACTGATCTTCAAATACAGCAGAGCATCAATCAGTTCGTGACTGCCTTTTAGTGTCATTTTTCTTCCTTCCCTTGGCTTTTTGTCCTCATCCTCTCAACCTTTCCTCTGCTCCTTGAGTATTCTTACAGGCGTCTGCTCTTTCTGGCTGAGCCTGCAGAGCATAGGTCATATTTAGTTTATCTCTCAGCTCCCCCTCGAATATCAGGACTGTAAAATATCCCAAAGAGATAGAGCCGGATAATGTATGTAAATCCAAATTGTTGTATCTCAGGCACTTATTTATTCCACTTTTTTATGGAAATCTTTTTGATTTTTTTTTTCTTCTCTCTCTTATCCTAACCCTCCCCCGTCCTGCCTCAAAGTCTCTCTGCATCATAAACTTGAATGATACACAAATGTTTCATCCCAGGACTGTTACCCGTGATAGAATACTTCCAAGAGAGAAAACGTTTTGAACCCTCTCATAAAAGAAACGTCACAATGAAGTAATTAGTTTTTCCTGATGACAAATACTCAACAGATTTGAAAATTGTTAATGTTTGCAGACTGTTTTGAATATATGTTATTAGTAATTGACCAAAAACAAAATATATTAAATCTACTGTACTACAGAACTTTATCTTTATCATCAACTATTGATAAATAAATAGTTATTGCTCTCCCATAGATATTGGAAATTAATCACAACGTTTTAAGCCTCATTATTATGAGTGCAGTATTTATAGCTCAATATCCCCAGTTCATAATAAAAAATAACACTCACAAAATTGAAATCCATGTGCTCTACACAGTGTTTCAGCTGTTTAAATGTGGAGTCCTTGGTTCTAATTTGTGGTCTTGCTTTTTTTCAACAACTCAATAATGCTCACATTCAGAGCCCAATTAAGTGTGACTGTGTTTATTTTTAGCTTTATGGCAAATGAATTAAACTTCTCAGTGGAAGACTATTAGACATTCCCTGGCAGCAGCAGCAGCCTGCCAGCCAGCCAGCTCGCTGCTTTGGGAACGTCAGCACACTGAACACTCACCCCGCAGAGCACATAATCGTGTTTACTTGGTTGAGGTCCCAAAATAAGTGTTATCTTAATTAATAAACAAATTACAAAATAATATATTAAAAAAAAAAACTCGTCACAAGGGTGACGAGTTTTTTCTAAAGTTCATCAATTACCAGGATTAGCCGGGCAAGAAGCATGTAATCTACACAGAGACATTTATAGGGCAACGATTGTGCCACCTTCCCTATAAGCCTTTATTGTGATGAAATTTGGAGCAATAAAGCACCTTCCCATTCCCCTGACAAATCCTGTACTCCTCCTCAAAATCAAAAGGTGAAGCATTTAGCAGTCCGCTTATAATGGGTAAAGCCGTGTGACGAATGAATTGCCCTACACACATCCAGTGGTGTGCTAAAGAGGGTGGAAAGTCAAGAAAACAGAGTGAAAGGAAATTAGAGACAGAGTGGGAGAGATCAAGCCATTAAATGTGGTGATATACTTTTAATGAAAATTCACAGATTTATTCTATAATCATATATTTTAGTGTTTTTGTTTTAATTTAGGTTCCATCCTGGATGCAAGGAATATTTTTGAAATACGGCAACATAAATTACTTATTACTGTATGCTGCTGGAAAGATTTAAACTGTTCCCCCTCCACATTTTTTTGTCTTTCTGTAGCTGAACACAAGCTGTTAATTATGTACATAGAAGTGGAGTGCAGACTGAAACCAGCATTGTCTCATCTGGCATACTGAGTCCTGCTTTACGTCTCTCCCAACACTTTATTTCTAGTAATCTGCTGATAGAACCTATGGATTATGAACAGCAGAGCATCATAAGTAGGTTTCTGGCTCTCTTACCTGAGAATTTGCAACAGACCCCTCTCAGCTCACTCACGGAGTGAGGAGGGGGAGGGAGGGGGGGGTACATGGATAGGATGCACAGGCAAAGAAAATCTCCATGTCTATCCTTTGATATGTATATTTCCAACCACTTTTTAAATCGGATATTTTTCCCTCCCCTCACCAAATGCCACTCTCTTTTACTCGCTACAGTAGTCCTTTTTATTGAGGATCAGTTTGTGTTTTCACATTTGCCTTGTACACGAGAGGAGACGCATCTAATATAGCTTTGATATGCTTTAGACTGGCATTTTCATCTCTACTTGTGTTCGTCTTTCAAGTCTTTCATATTATAAAAATATACAAGGTGATTCATTGCCAGTTTACTCAGAACATGCACCACTGGCTTTTTTTTTTCCTTTTTTTTTTATTCCAGGGTGATAGCTGGAGCCATGGCTGCATTTGTCTGGGAGTGGAGTTTTTTCACATTATCAGTCACTGTTGTCTGGGTCTAGTTAATATCACATCCGCTGGACAACTTTAAACCACCTCTTTTCATGTCTCAACGACCAGGTGTCAGCGGGTCTCAACGTACCTTCTTTATACGATGGTGCTTGCTATTGTGTTCTCAATCACCTGGCATTAATATTTCCATCCCTGCTGGGGTTGATTAACTGTGTTGTCTGCCTGCCTGCCATCCATCACTGCCTCCTGGGCAGCATGCAGTTGCCGCAGAGTGATGGGCAAACCTTTTTGAGGAACTTGTAAATGTCAACAAAACATCACCATGGGTGTCCAGGTTTGTCTTTCTCACTCTTGTTTTCTTTATGAAGACATTTATGTTTTAGCGCACTATATATGAAAAGATTTACGTGAGCTGATGTCTATACCAGTGTGGGATTCTTAGCCACTCACATGAAGTGCATTTAGTCTTTTAGTTGTCTCAGGTTTGTCATTTGATCTGATGCACGGTGTGGTGGTAATTATGTGGTTTACTTTGCCCATATTTACAATTTCGAATTACCCTGTGATTTACTTCTCCATACTGTATAATATATTACAGTGTAAGCTTTTGCATTGTGTTAAATATTCAGTCACTCACATATTCAGCAACTAATGCGAGCAACCTTCTCCATCTATTCACAGAAATTAATATTCAAAGGTTAAGATATCTCTTCACAAGGTGTAATGAGCACCTCTGCTCAATTGTTACCATAGGTGTTCCAATCCTGGGACTGCATTAGGGACTACACTCAGATAATTTATGATTCCCGTAGTCCCCCTCAGCGGGGATTAATTTTGAATTATTTATGCTCTTATACGCACATAGAGCTGAAACATTTTAGTAGGTGTCAGACGCTCACTCACAGACGAGGCTAATGTGCGGACTAGCAAGGGAACTGATGGCAGTCTCTTGTTATTTAAAGTCTAGCTTTTTATATTCCACCCATTCCCCTAGGGAGTAGAGGGGCAAAAGATGAAAACAGTATGACTCTTTAAATAGAAATATACAATTCAGACGGTGGTCGGGGTGTTTTCAGAACGAGCACTGTGAGAAACGGTATAGGAAGAAAGTTTGAAATTGAGGGAAGCGTGCTGGCTTTAGGTGGTTTGTTGTGTTGGGGTAAACTTCTTTCTGGCTCACATACTGTAGAAGTGACTCTTCTATAAGGCGACGTTGACATATTGCTGACGAACACTGGGTGTGTGACCCTCTTTTATTGAGCAAAGAGAGAGTGGAGTGTTTTATTTGTGGAATCCATGTCAGGAGTCAAATCTTTAATCATGTTTTTGTTTTTGCAGAAATTAAAATGGATGGACGTTTTGAACCCCTGAAATGAAAGGTGCTCCAGGTTAATAGTAGCTTATATTTTGCACAATTTGTACAGTTAGTCATTTCTAATATCATTAGGGAAATTAGGTTTGAGGTAATTTATTTGTTTATTTATTTAATAAATCATTTAAACCCATTCTGAATCTCAAGCATGCTAGGCGGAAGACGAATAGCCAGCTCACTGTGCCCTTATAAACAGGAAGCCACATAAATCAGGTAATAAACTTACAACATGTTTTGCATACCGCTAATTACTAGTGTTTTTAATTTGTCCAGTTCAGGCAGGGTTCTGTTGCCATGTGTCACTTCTCATTGCTCTCTGGTGAGTAATGAATGATGTGATTCAGCCTAATTCATGTTATGGATATTCCCCTGCTTTGTTCTCTTCATGTGTACTAATTAAATTTCCTGCACTGGAATATGGTTGCTTTAAATATGCAGACATTTATGTAAATCATTTTTTGTATTCATTTCCACTATGATTTTTTGCAGATCAGGTCAACATAAACAAACAGTCGTTTTAATGTACCACACGCTGGTTGTATTTATCATCATACTGTACATGCACCCAAGAAGACACACACACACACACACACACACACACAGACACACACACACACACACACACACACACACACACACACACACACACACCACAGTGTCAGTCCCTACAACCCTTATAACTCAAGCCAGGCTCTGTAATTGTGTTGGCAGCAGTATTGTCCTTGCCATAGGATCACTGCTACTATTGTACAGAAAAGGTCCCCTTTCTCGCGCCTCAACAATGTCTAATAAATCCTGGGGTGGGGAACATTGATGCTGGGCACTGACTGTGACACAAAAGAGGGGAATTTGGGAAGAGGCTGCAGAGGATAATGAACAGTATTTTAACTCGGCAGTTTAACCTCCGAGCCTGTCAGGACTGACCTTTCGCCAACCCCGGCGAGAGTCTGATTTCTCCTGTTTCTCTGTTTTTTTCTCCCTCCTCGTTCACTCCCTTCTCACTCTCTCCTCCTGCCCCTTCCCTCGCCTTCCCCTCTCTTTTATTCTTCTGCTGACAGAGAGTATACTGGAGTAAAAGGGATGGAGAGAGAGGGAGTGTGTGTGTGTGTGCGTGGGGGGAGAGAGGGTAGGGGCTGGGATGTGTAAGAAGTGTCAGTCCAAGACATTTACATGAAAAGCAGTTAGTAGTTGAAAGGCGAGCTGTTTCACAATCTGCCTGTACATTTTCTTTTTTCTCACCCTTTCTCTCTGGCTAAGTCTCTCTCCATCTCTTTTATTGCCGTGGTCCATGCCTAGCGAATTGATGTGAGAGCAGGGGCGACCCCCACACGTCTACAGCAGACTGGGAGGTGTTATTGACTCTCATTGAGGCCTACATGACCCTCACACAGTATGACCTTTATACAACCTTTTGCTTCACCTGAGGTTGACCTTGAAAGAATGTGGCTCTCCGCATTTATATGTCTACTATTATAAGTGCCCTCCAACTCATGTTTTTTTCCCCCGTTGTCCTTTTTAGTCGCTTTTCCATGCATCCTCTGTCCCTTTCTGTTTTTTTTCTCCCTTTCTGTCTTTCTCATTTACACAGCAGAGGGTAGTAAGTGTAAATCAAGAGGGACCATTTTCTTTAGCAGGGCCCTGATTAGTGCTGATGATGTTTCCAAAGAGGTGAAGAGGACAGCTCAGAGGCCACCGCAGCTGCTCTCCTCTATTCAACGCGTACAGATTTATGTCTCCCTCTCTCTCTCTTTTTTTTTTTTTTTTTTTTTTTTTTTTTATCTTTCTCCCCCCCACTCTCGCTCTGTTTCCTACCACATTTTCAACATTATCAATATCGATCGGGCTGTGCACTTGGAACCTCTCTTTAACAATTCGCCCCTGCGGTTGATACAGGCATTAATGGTGAGTGTTTGCGGATAGAGAGAGAGGAGGGAGGGCGAGATTTAAAACAGTTTGAAAGATTTATGTAATTTCACATGAATAACCCACAGATGTCACGGTAGGGGATTCTCTCTCACACAGACAGCTTCATCAATGTAACAGTTATCCGCGTACGTCTGAGCTCACATCATCATATCATCTTATCTTTGGCTAAATGTTTGCTTTTTATGGATATTTCATGGGGAGCTGAGATGAGGTCATAGTTGCGATGCTCTGGCTTATGCTGCTAGACCTGTCCTGATGTCCGGACCCTCCCTGTTTGATTTATGATTATAGGAGTCCGCCAAGACTTGATGGGCTTCAATCCATTCAGCTCAATCACCTAATGAACTTGACAATCGTCTGAGCAAGTGGAGAGATACAGCTTTCAGTAAACTTTATTAATATTTCTTTCTGATTGGAACCATTTACTGCAGCATCTACAGAGCTATTGCATAGTTAACAAAATGTAAGAGGGCCATTTCCCACGCAGTTGCATATTTCCATAATGATAACTGCTATGAATGCATGGTTAATCTCATCATTGGCCAACGTTAATCCAGTTTGAATACAGATTTTGTCTAAACCTAAAAAAAAAAAACAACAACAACCCATGGCTTCTCTTTGCCCTGAGAAATCAGTAGGGGAACACTTTTGTCTCATAATGATAGATAATCTCAAATAAATAAAACAAGGTGTGAAAACAAGACGCTGATTTGATTGAAAAATAATAGATCTTAATTTTCACAGGGAGTAAGTAGAATTGGTTGTTCCACTGCAACCCCCTGCACAGCATAAATAATTATGCATGGGTGACTAATTTGAAGACACTGCATGCTAAGTATACAAATCCCCCTTTCTTCCCCTGCTCCAGGGTTCAGGAGGAATAACGCATGACCGCGAAACAAAGGCAACATCAAGCTCATAAAATTAACATAGCAAATGACCTGAAGAAGAGGCTCGATAAATATTCTGATCTTATCACCTCTAAGTACTGCAAGACAACTAGAGAGCAGCCAATGAAAACACCCTCGTTAATCTTCCGTACCCTCGGATAAACTTTTTACAGGAAACCATCTTTCCAGCAACTCTGCAGGGGTCGGGACAAGGGCGCCTTCTCCCTAAATTGATAGATATTTTTTGGGAGATCTCCGACTTTTGTTCAGACAGCTTCACACTGACCTTGGACTCAAACTCAATTTAGCTTTTCCTTTCTTTTTGTGTTGCCTCCCTCTTTGTGATGTGGGAAGTGCTGTCTGACAGACACCATTTTTAAAAAAAAACGTCTTGTTTTGATTCTGTATTCAATCAGATCTACAAAGGGATGTGTGGGGGTACGGGGTTTGTGTGTGCGCCTGTCTGTGTGCATGTGCGCTCGCATACATAGTTTGTGTCACGATCCAAACACCTTTCCTTGTCCCTTCTCGACTCCCTAAAGCTGTTTATGCAAGGTGAAGAGACAAAGCTTTGTACAAGTTTGAATGTTGTCTCCTTCGAATGTTGTCAGAGGAAAACAGTCGTTTTAGAGATGAAGAGGGGATCAATCAGCCTTACCCTCCTCACCTGCCATATGTGTCATGTGTCTTTTGGCTTGTCATTCTTATGTGCTGCAGGTAGATAAAATGCATAATCCCCCTCATTTGATTCAGGTACATGTTTTGTCATGCTAGCATATGGATAAAAGTGATGGCTCTCAGCCTCTGAGTTTTCTAAGTGTACAAATTACACTCTGTATAAACTCTGCTCTAGGTTACGTATTGTTTTAATTTGTGTATTTTGCAGTGGCCCTCTAAGTGTCTCCTTTACAGGTAATTTGATAACGGAAATTTCACTTTCTCTGTATGCAGTGCATCTCATTGTACTGCAACCCATCTTTTTTAAATCTAGTCTACTTCCTCAAAAAGCACAGGAAAGAAGAAGATTTTAATGGTATTCATTTAGAGGTTTAATCTGTAATGGTTTGCAATTAAACCAAAAAAAAATACGCTCAGTCTGAGATTGACAGATATGTTATACAGTGAAGACTAGATGACAATACCACTTGACTAATCCATTTTTTCCCCTGATGTTGTTTAAGGTTTGGAAACACAGTAGGCTTAAAATCGGCCTTTAATTTTGATAGTGATCAATTGAGAAACATACAAACTCTAACAAACTCTGCCAAGGAGGTTATGTTTTTTGTTCTTTTTTTTTTTTTTGTCTGTTTGTCAACGGGATTATCGAAAAACTACACGCCCGATTTTCACCAAGGAAGGAGGGATCTGAATCACGGGGCAGAAACGGCCTTGGTAGGGGTCTGCACTCTCCGACTGCAATTGTAGTTATTAAATCAAACCTTTCAAATATATATATATATATATATAACTGTGATTTATATGGTCAGAAACGTAATACATTAGGCTATTAACTGATATAATATTATATGATAGCAAGTCAATAATAATTAAACTGAATTAGAATTGACAATATAACAGTAATCTTGCAAATAAAGATACAGCACAACATAAGATGTAACATTTACATGTAACAAGAGCTCGTCTTACTTTATATGCATTAGTGTATGTTGCAGCCCACATTGTCCAACATAATCTAATCTACCAAATTATAAATGAGATGATTCCATATTAGATGGGTTCTTTTTCATACTCACAACATTAGCAATAACACTAATTGGTTTTAAACTACTTTAATTTAGCACTGGGCATTCTATTACAATATTGCAATGTCTGAGTCGTCTATCATTGCCCTCCCACAAAACTGGGAGCATCACATAGCAAACTAAAATATCACAGTGGGTTTTTAAAAATTCCAAATATATTGTACTATCTGTCCAGGTCGCTCCCCTGTTCCCATCCTCGTGGTCATTAAACGCATCGTTCCACTTGAGGCCCGTAGGTTTAGACTAGCTAAAATTGACCTCCTCTGAGAATACAACACTCTTATACAAGGCATCCTGCAGCAAGGACAAAGTCAACACGGGGAAAAAAAGTTAGTGTATACCCCTGCCTGTATCAGAGAACAGGGGCATCAGATGCCCTAGTTTCTCTTTTGAGATATAGTTGATATAAGCTTCCATCTCTATTTCATTGCTCTTACATGTGGGTTTAATATCTCACTTTGCCTTACACGTTGGCAAATGCAGAGACGCGTCTATGTGTGTTTGTTGAGTTGGTGTGCGTGTGTGTGTGTTAGAGAGACAGCTGCAGATGAAGGTTGGAGGATGAAGGGACAGGTTGGGTCACTCAGAGCACACAAAATATATGTCGCTCGACGATGTAGCGCAAGGACTCAGCAACACACACATTCTTCTGAAGGCTGGGGCATAAATCACAATTATTGAAGCTACAGACACTGACTGGTCTGACCGCACAGAGCAACACAGCACAGAACAGGGAACTTCTCCAAATAAGCCTTTCTCCCCTCTCTACCCTTGCTGAATGACACTCCCAGAATAGCGATGCATGTGGGTCCCCGGTAGCCAAACGAGACAGGGCAGGAACACAAAGTTAGTGCACAGCCAGGAGCCTCAGTGTCAGCACAGAGAAGAGAAAAAGGCAGGTCGGTGTGTGTTCTCGCACTGAGCCAGTGACCTGGGTAATTAGGAGAGTGTGTGTGCGTGCGAGCGTATGTGTGTATTCAACCATGTGTTTGACTACCAGTCTCAGCAACCACATCATGTCTCCACCCCCTCCCTCTCGGGTGACAGGGACAGGTATTTGTCGTTACTATCAGCGAGCGATTAGGCCTTCGCTTCCTTTCGTGTTTATAACACGTCGCGAGCGGCTGGATTAAAGAATTAACATGTGACTGTCAAGGTGGAGAAGAGACAGACGGGCGGAAGTGTAACATGAAAAGTAGAAGAGAGTTACACAGCATGCAGCTGCTCAGATAATACATACTGTACAAATAATTACACACAGTTCTGTGGGTGCACACACAGAGGCGGACACACACGCACTGTTTCTTTCCTGTCTGCGCCCAAAAGATATGATTCGGACTGACATTGGCTCCAGACTTCCTTGCACAACTCTGATGAGTAGGCTGACCTTGTCTCACTCTGACCCGGTGTGACCTCCTGTACTCCAAGCCCCCTCAAAGACGCAGCCTCATTAGGAAGGAAAATGGCCTGAAAGCGGTCACTGTGGCATTGTGTGTGCGCGTGTACACGTTTGTGGTCGACTGCTGCAATACTGGTTCTATCTGAAAACACCTCTAGTGGCTTCACGAGGGTATTATGTTTTGTTCAGCATGTGCACAACACAATGCTACACTACAGGAACACAATGCTACACTACAGGAGAGGATAGCTGGAATGAGCTGAGCAGTATTCTGATGATTGGTGGCGTTTTAATTGTCAACGCAGGGTTTATTTGTTTGTATATAAATCTCTGGGAGGAAGTTGCTACTTACTAGATTCCTGTTTGTTTTCATGTATGGGGGAAAGGCTTAGATATCGCAGATAGACACACAACTCATTCACCTCAGACATACACCAGAACACGTACATCCTCAGAGTTGAAGTTGAATTGCTAACAATTTTACTACTTTTATCCCTGTCCTTACATTTGCTTTGCAGAACTTGGAAGTCATCCCAGAAACAAAGAGAAAATCTAACTTAAAAAGAATAGAGGTTCTTATTTTATTCAACTTTTTTCAGGCGTTCCTCTCTCTCTCTCTCCACATTGAAAGAGCTACAGTAGGCATGCATAGAGCTATGTATTCATTGTAAAATGCAAGGATTGTCGACTGGCACTATTGTCCCCTAAAGCTTTGGTTAATAGGCTGTAAGATGTTGATTTAAGGACAAGAAGGGAATGTCAGCATTGTAATAATGGGGGTGCACCACATGGAACAAGGAATAAAAGAAGACATGTTACTTGGATTTGCATTTCTAATGTTGATAACTTAGCTTAGCAAGCATTGGGGGTAATTTTAAACAGGGGCCCTGTGCTGCAGAACATGCACACTCTGCACTCACTAATAAAGTCTCCCGTGAATTATTCGGTGGCACATGACTCTCCAGTTCAGACTTTTACATGTACACCTTTACCCTTTTAATTGCACAAAAAATGACTGTAATCGCTGATATTTTGTAACATAATAGCTACTTTTAAATGTACATAGCAAACAATAATAAACACACACACTTCATGAGTAAACACATAAATCTGATTTATTAATTATATTATATAATATGAAATGTATATTATAGTTTTTTTTTTTGCTTATTTTGTCCACTCATTTTTGTCAGAATCCCTAAAGTATTTAATTTTCCTGGATATTTTCACAGCATTTGATTTCTCGTATCGACAGCTGATTTACATTTTGGACACAACATTCTAATAATTTTGTTATTCAATCAGAGTCATTGTTCTCAAGAGTTTTCTATCTTGTAATTTTTTTTCCCAGTTACCCTAAAAGTCATGAAATGATTGTCAAAAATGAAACTCAAAGCACAAAAGATGTCAGACTTGTACTCCGCATGAGCGTGTTGCTACGGCAGTTTTACGACTAATGATTTCTTGCCTTCGTTTCCTATATTGACACCTGCCTCCCAGATCAATGGCACACAGCCCAACAGGTAGACAGAATGCAGGAAACATTGTGCCGTTAGTTCTCTCGACATAATAGGTTCCCCGGGGTACATCCCAAGACTTTATTACCGTTGCTTTCCTCCCAATAAGAAACTTTGAGGTGATAAGGAAAGGAAAGAACAGAAGAGAGGAAAAGAGAGGATGATGAGAAATGGGGGAAATCGGGACACGCTGCACGTCAGTATTAATCATGAAAACTTAATGGATGAAGAAGTGCATTTTGAAGTGAATGAAATACAAAGGAGCTTTTATTCAATAAGTTGTCATTACATTTCAGATATTTGGCTTATCTCAGTAGGGTAGTTATTGTAGTCGTGCAGAGCACATCCCAAACAATAACATATTTCATTCATTGTTGAAAAATTTGCTTCAACATCTGTTGTATACTGTTTCTGTCGTCTCCTCTGATGTCAGGCAATATAATAAACAGCAACTGAAACTCAAATTTCAAGGTTATGAACTGACTGTGCGAGGTGTTGAAGAACGCAGATGTATTACTGTGCAAAACTGAGTGTTACGCGTGATGTGAAATTGGTGGTACACTTGAGTTGTTGGGTTGTAATAGTTTTTAAAAAAATATTTATTATGACCTCCAAAACATAGCAGGTCAGATAAACAAATACTGGATAAAAACGTGTTCATGCGATGAATTGGTTGATCTGTTAGGGCACATCTAAGTATTAGATTTTCATAAATTTTACTTTTCAAGTTGTTCATTAGTAAGTATAAGGACTAAACATGACATGATTACCGTCCAATTTAATAAATAGGTAATAAGATGTAATACATGAATCAATGTATTATGTGAATAAATTGATTTATTTGCATATGAAATGTACATTTCGAACAATTTTGATCAGCTTTGACAATGCATTTGCCGTCCTCTGTGATTGTGCCATGAGTCCTGAAAGAATGGAGGATGCACTTGACAAAAGGAGGAATGATATTTGGAGTAATGGGACGCACCGCAGGTGTAGCCTACCTTCTGCTTGTAATAAATGACGTCCGGCCCCTTAAAGACAATTCTATTACCTCCCCAGTCATGTGCAATCAGTCTCTGTCAGGGAAATGGATATGCACACGTGTTACCAAATCGGTAGCCACGGCCCTATCAATACAAGCTGATCTCAAGATTTATGCCACTGCTTTGGTGGCTGGTTGCTGGTACACATTTCTGACTGAATCACAGCAAAGTCTTTCACTCAGGATCTAAGTACAACCGGCCATATCTAATAGTTATGGATGACTTCCAAGGGAATATAATGTTGTTGTTCATGTTCATTGTTAATACCCCTTTAAACTAAACCATTCGTTTCATTACTTTTCAAAGTCTGTTTGCATTAAATAAGATAGTTTGCCTCAATATCTTTAGCACCGTGGACCTGTGATGGACCATTGGGACTCATTATTTTCTTTTGGAGACGAGCTTAACTTCCACTAAATGCTCTAGTCTCCAGTTCCTCACAGAGGTAGCAACATTTACAGACACACATCACTTGCAGGATTAAAACCCTGGGATGTCTTTTTTTTTTCTTTTTTTTTTTTTTAAACCCAGCCGCTTGTTGTTTACTTGCAAAAGAACCACATGGCTTGAATCTTTCTGTAGTATCCTCTGTTTTATGTTTATTTTCTTTCCCTCTGTTTTTTTTTCCTACTTTTTTCTATTGCCATTTTGCATTTGCCCTGCGAGCATGAAACCAAAGTCAATGAGAACCAGGGGTGTGTGGGTCCCAGCAGGGGTGAGGGGATCAGACCCTCTTTGAGTGTCACATGTGGGGCTGGTTAAATCGGGGGCAGACCAAAACGTACACGCGCACACACAAACGAATGCACGCATGCTCACACTCTTTCGTAGAAGGGGGCCTGTGAATAGTGGTGTCATTTTTTTTAAACCTCATATCAACCATCCAATACTGCCATTATTAGAGCATGGTGGTCACTATGAGAAATGGGCTCTGGCAATACTCAACAATGTACTAATGATGTCATGACACTATTAGTTTACAGAGAGCGATTAGGGAATCAATAATTTGCTGTCTAAATGTAGGAACATATGTTCTGTAGGCATCCAATATGATTGTCTCTTCGTGTGTGTGTGTGTGTGTGTGTGCGTGTGTGTGTGTGCGTGTGTGTGCGTGTGTGTGCGCGTGCAGACGCACTGTGCTGACAAATGTGTCCAGAATGTCCCTGAAATTCACACGCCAGCCAACAACTAGCATCTTTTTTTCCTCCAAGTTACACCTGATACATTTCTCTCCTCTTGTGACTGTCCAAATATTTGAGTAGGAGAGACATTTAAGAGAGACCTTGAGAGCAGCACAATAACCCTCCACTTATGTCTCCGTTAGAGGGGAAGAAATAAAAGCGAAAAAAAAAAAAAAAAAAAGCTTTCTCAGGCGGGGGCCAGAACATCTGGAGTGCAGGAAAACACCTAAAGCTACCCTGATTAAAATCACACTTTTCCTCCCGAGCTGTGACAAAATGACACTTAAAAACAGCCAGCCTTAGAATAACACACTCACATATTAGAATAATACAACTTAAGTCTCTCTTTTATTAGATAAGGGTAAGCACAAATATAACTTGGCTCAGGTTCAGCTGAGGCTGTGATGTCTGTTTAGCCTGCGCGTTACACGCCACCTCAATAGCTAAGCAAGTCTTGTTTTCTTCTCCCCTCTTTAGCTAATTTGTTTGTGGACTTTTTCAATTCTCATAATTTCATCTTAAACTTGCCTCTTAAACCTTGACCTCCTGAGTTATTGTCGAGTCCTGTGGGCTGGAGTGCAGGCTGGGTGGCCGGGCCAGAGAGGCAGGAAAGAGGAAAGGCTACGTCGACTCTTTGGGATCTGTTTACACAAACGGGAAGCTTTTTGGTGGGAGATAAAAGTTAGTAACAGCATTGGAGTGCTTTTCCCATCGTCTCTGGATTCCTCCTCACATCGACCCTTCTCCTGTCACTTTAACAGATGTCTGCTTTGGGAAACTGTAAACGATGTCTGCATTTCAATTTCTGCTATCATCTTATTACTATAACTCTCCGAGCGTCATGTTAAAGACTTGCCGTGGACCGCATATCTGCTGACAAGCCAAACACAAAACTTTGTTAAGCGTGTAACGAGCAACACAACACTAGCTGACCTCAGAGGACACATCATAAGGGGCGCGTTGTGATTAAATCATGTTAAATAAGATAGACCGCTGCCGTGCATTTACAGATATAGTGAACAAAAACTATGTGGTTGACGACCTGATTCTAAAGAGGCATGTAAAAATCAAGCCCTCTATCTATGACCCACTGTTTGTCCGCGTAAACCTCTATGCTGTAATCCCTTTAGTGTTCAATTAATCCACTCACTGCTGTTCCAACTTTGTATTACACACCGATTTGTATAACCCCTCTCGCATAAGCTGTCTGTATCTATGTTAGCTCAGCCCTTGGTTTTTGCAGCCTTTACCATCACCTCCACCACCAAACCGGCAGACAGACAGAGGGAGACAGGAAAGCAGGGAGGGAGGGAGGGAGGGTCAACATCAAATGTGATGAATGCCTTTCTACGGAAAAGCTGTACGGAATGTCCTTGACTTTAATCAAAACTATTTGTTTTTGGGGCGGCTCGTCTGTTGTCTCATGCGCTCATGTCCACTGATAGCCTGACATTAATGACACCATAAATCAGGCCAAGTGACGCTGGGGTTTTTGGTAATGTTTCAGGGCCGTTGCAGAGATGGCGGTCATTGAGGAGAGGAGGATGAGGAGGAGAGTGAAGAGTCTGTTGGAATGCCAGATTATGTGGGGGGTTAACTAGCCCCTTGAGCAAAAAAAACACAAGTTTTGAAGCTGAGCTATGCCAGAGCCAAGAGAATCAAAGTTAAGCTGTTTTTGATATGCATGATATACTGTAATACGTAAGACACAAGCTACATGATCATATTTTGTCCAGAATGTTTCGCACATAGTGTACGGGGGGGGAAAATAAAAATTGACACTTTTACTTTAAAAAAAATATAGTCCTGGAAATGCTCCTGATTTGCAATACATTATTCTTTTCTTTTCCCATACTCAACAGCCACATGGTAACATTTGTACTTCAGCAGCATCAAAGACTTGAGCCAAACACGACTGATAAGCTGCTCTCTGTGGATATGTGAATGCCATGATTCTCTGCTGCACATCCCTCATCCGTCGCTGTGATAGTCCGCTCACATAAACACACAAGCCCTCTCTGGGCCAGGGTCTAAACAAATCTGACATGATTGATTTGACAGAGGCTATGAGATAGCTGTTCATCGGGCCAATACACCATGAATAGAAAGGCCCTGAAACCTTTATACAGTAGGGATGGGCCAAGGAAACACTGCTGCCCATTTGTATGTCTGAATAGAGGGGGAAAGGCAGAACAGATGTTTAGCATTTCTAAGGGTCAGTTGGAGTAATTCTACCTCAATTAGCTAGGATTTCAGGCATTAAGATGTTCGGTTTCGGGTCAGTGTAAACTTTTGCACGCAGAAATCGTTAAGATATGACACGGCGCTGGAACTAAAGTAACCCGTGGGACGCTTAGTGGAGCTGTTGCTCTGATTGTGTTACTGTGGTCAATTTCTTATAATATAGCTCGCATAGGTGGCAAATATATAAGCTGAAATAGGCTTCAAACATATACTTTACCAATGAGCATGTAGTTAAAAAGGAAATTATTGCTCAATGAAAACATACCACTCCAAAAATCATCTCTCTTATCCTTCTAATTGGAAATGAATACAGCTTTTTAGAGCAGCACAGTAAGTGGTGTGTGGCGTTTTTTTTTTTTTCTGTCACAGTCGATGCAAAACTAAGGAGCTGTACATAGATCACTATCACAAGAGCTGTTTGGTTGAATCTCACATTTCCAAGAGAAAGCTATCTAGACAGTGCCTGCCAAAAGGAGTGTGCATTTCTAATCCCTAGATGGCTCATAGGCGCAACAAATCTTATCTATCTACATGCTGTCAAAAAATGTCACTGCCATATCAAATAGAGAAGACGATACCTGAAGGAGAGGTGCTGGAGGGAGGAAAAAGGAGAGGAAATACACAACAATGTGCATTTTCACCAGTGCACACATGCACACATGCACACACACCAACACAAATACACTGGAGAGACATGGAGCTGTCGTCAGTTGACAAACAAATGACAGACAAATGACATGTTGGAACACCTCCACCAGGCCTGATAGTAATCGCCCTGTGAGATTGTGCCAGTGGTGTATCTTATGGAAAGAGGGAGAGAGAGGGGAGAGAGAGCCTGGCCTGTGTGTCATTTTACACAAACAAAACCTCTGCCAAACACCGGATGTGATTGCTTCCACCGCTGTCGACTGTGTCCAATCTAATCTGTCTGTCAATCTGGGTTGCAGGGAGTCAGGGCATGGTTAAAAGAGGGATGGTGGAGAGGTGGAATGGTAAAGAGCGAGAGAAAAAGGTGGATTTGTTGTATTGGACTGGGGATTTGATACTAAAGCTGTGGCATTATGCTAACATGTATGCTCCCTTCGAAAACTGATGGTTTTGCTGTTTTCTGCTCCATGGTTATAATCTGTTATCTACATGTGAAGCTAGCTAAACCTTTTTTTTTTTTTTAGCTGCTTTACTGTGGTGCATGCATCATGTTTAAGTGCTTTAAAGATTTTCTAGCTTATGTTTTTCCTCTGCCCTCTGTGTCCCTTTGTTATATTCGCATTTGTATACATGTGCATGTATTTGTGGAGTGTTTGTGTGTTTGCTCGTGTGCACGCATTTGTGTAGAGGCTGTATTGCACTGTGCAGGGTAGGGTGTCATGTATCCAGCTGTGAAGCCGGTGGATAATTGGCATCATGGTCAGACTCTCAGCAGTCTGAGCTGACCCGAGTGCTGCAACAAAGTGAGAGAGAGAGGGAGAGAGACAGAGGGACTGAGTGTAACCTAATGACAGAAAGACTGAGTACATATATAATACAGGAACATGGAGCTTATTTATTTATTTATGAGTCTATGAGTGGGGATATGAATATGATTGTGTGTGTTATTGTGTGGATGTGTGTCTACGTGAGAATGTATCCGAGTGTTGCGGGCACCTGCATCATTAGTGGCAGCACATGTACACACATGGGAGTATGTATGCACATATGTACGACAGGGTAAAATGTAATTATGAGTGAACGTTAATGCCCTGATTTTACTTTGTCATGAGAAAAAAAACCCACCGTCGATATATTTCTGTATGTACAGAAGTGTCAATCCTAATCAGTCCAAATTATACTTTTATGCTCGATTGCACTTATGACTCATCAAAGTGTCATGGTGGGCCACGCTCTGCAACCTCTGTGCTCGGGTGTGTGTCAGAGTCGGGCTCAGGACCCTGCTGGCGGATACAGTATAATGTGTGCTTTTGCTTCTCTCTTAATTCAATCAAGTCCCTCCCATTGCCGTGGCCTCTTTATTCCAATTCGATTAGTGGGCTAAAGCCATCAAGATTTCCTGGACAAAATGAATGCTTGTATTAATCCCCGCAATTTCCATTTAAAACGTAAGGCCATCGACTTGATTAATAAGGGCTGATGCTGAATAATTACACAGCAAACACAGGGAGGGTTATAGGAAAAGCACAGCTGGGCCTGCCCCCAAACGCCCTCTGGGAAACCGAAGAAGGAGGGGGTCAACGTAAAGCAATGGCAATGACTGAGGTGATGAATCTCTTAGCTCGCCCCTTATGCAATTAACGAGCAACGCTTCTATTAATTTGGTTCCCCCAGAGTGGTGACTGGTCAGATGTCTCAGGGTCAAGGGTCAGGGGTCGAGAGCAGAGGTCAAGCCAACAACAGCGCAGAATAAGAGAGAATGTTAGAAGAGAGAGGAGGACAGAAGGAGAGAAAGGAGGAAGAGATGATGCCTAAATCAAATTCCAAATTAATTTTAAAGGCTAGGGAGGTTTTTTAGTTTATCTCATCTCTACATGTTGTGCTGCGTTCTATCAATTATTCTGTCAAAAAGGGTATCCATGAGCATGAGATATTCAGGGATGTAGGTATGAAAGGAAACATCCATTGCACATGTAATTGGGAGTGATCAATCGTTGCATGCACTGTTTGAGCATTCAATAAAGGTCCGATCAATTGTGGTGTTGGACTGGAGGGAGCGAATACAAACAATGGCAGTGTTCTTTAAGGAACAGATTACAAGTTAACATTTATTCGTTGGATATATCGTAAGGCCAATGCCGCCACTGGTGCAATATTAAACTAGTGATCCATCGTCATCCATTACAAATGTCGCATTGATCTCACCCACATTGACTTTTCCCTCAGGTTCTCGGTGTTGGAGAATGTTTTATCCTGCTCCGTGTACTGCGGTTCATGTCCCAAAGTATTTCTTTTCAAAGAGCATGTGGAGAAAGGAAAGTAAACACACAATGCTAAGTATTTTTAATAGCAAAACCTCAGTGGCCTTAGTACATGTTTTCCTTTAAGTCATGCTGTATTATTTAGAGTTGTTTTTATGCTCTAACTTTTATCTTTTTACTGTGCTAAGACACTTCTCAGGTTTGTCAGTTTTGGTACTGTGGCAGTCTTACTGTCAAGTTAAAATAAGAGGGTGATTGAACTTTTGCTCCACTGGCACGCAGGCTCTGGACCAGTCTCCCAGTTAGGGTTAGGTCTCATGGCACTGTCTCTGTTTTTAAATCGTGCCTCAAAACCTACATTTATTGAATCACTTTCCTGACCAATAATAGCCTTTTATTGCTCACAAGTTAGTGCTCTGTCATGCCTACCCGTATATATTGTATATTGAACTGAGTTCTGCTAAAAACGTTAGGGTCATAACTCAAAGTCAGAGCCCACTATCCATTAATAACTCTTAATAACAGTCTTACTGACCTCACTCTGGATACTGTCATGCTAGGCAGCAAGCACTTCAAAAGAGGTCCAGCGGCCTCAAGGTTAATGCCGTACCAAATAAAGGGAGAAGTTGTTAAAATTAACACTCTGCCAAGGCAGCTCTGTTTCCTTTTAGAATATAGGGAGTCTTGATCCTTTTATGTTTGAGAGAAAGCATTCCCACATGTTTTCAAATATGGGGGGAAATGCTCCAGGGATGGACTGTCATGGCTGCCTCCTGTACGGCTTCAAAATACCTCTCAGTTAAGTGGCAGCGGAGGAGGAAATGAAGCCTGACACTATTTTGATTCTGAAAACACCATCCGGACTCGCCCTGCCCCACCGATTATCATAGTTCTTAAAAGTATTGCATGAATGGACGAAACCTCTGAGGTGTGACGGACGATAGTTCATACTCAAGGTTCAACTTTACTGCCTTCCTCCTGTTACAGCACCCCTAATTTCTTCCTCACTTCCTCCATTTCTTCATGTCTGTCCGTCTCTCTCGCTTGCTGGCTCTCAATGAAACATGAGTGTTTATGTTTCTTTTTAATTAAAAAGCATTTTGTTGTTGTGCAATTCTATTTTACTGCAGTAAAAATGATTAGTTAATCAGCCCAAGCAATGCTAAAATATATTGCTTTTGTGAGTGTTTGTGCTTTTTCTGCTTAGTGCCACAAGTGGATAATTACATGAGCATATCTGTGTCCCTATACAAGCTGTTGTTAGTGTATGGTGTTTAATTTGCAGATACTGCATTTCATTCTACACGCCTTTATATTTACTAGTAGATAAGAACCACAAAGTGATTTGCCCTTAGCTAATTTTGCCATCTGTTGACAGAAAGGCTCCGCCTCAGAGTCTCACAGCAGTTGAAGTAGAGCAACACAGTGAAAGAAGACTAACCCTAATCAAAAAGACAAAACAACATATGCTTGTACTCTTGTAGTTTGAGCAGAAGTTCCTCTCTAATATGCGGTGCCACAGATGACTGACATTGTTTTGTTTCGTCTGCACTTTCCCCATCTGCCAGCAAATAGGCTGGATTCATTACATGAGGACAAGATGATCCAGTCAGTGTGCGTGTGCTTCTATGTGTGAGTTTGTATGTTTGGACATGTGTGGTGAACATGGTTGTTGGCGTGCATGTCATGCTTTTGGGAAGTACACATGACTAAAGTATCGATCTCCTCGGTGCTGAGTCCCCTCTTAGGATGCAGAAGGCAGTCGAGGGAGAACAACCAAGGCTCTCATCCCGTCTCCCCCCTGGCCCCACTTTCATTGCATCTCTAACTATTGTTCACAGACACAGATCAAGCACCAAGTGGAACTGCAGAGCCAAGGGACTTGGATGGGAGGGGGGCTGGAAAGGGAAGTGGGGGTTTTCCTCGCGAAGGAGAGAGAGATAGAGAGATGGAAGGAAAGCGGGATAGAGGAGCTCGTCTCTATCTGCCACCCTGCTTTTGAAGGCCGACCCGACAGGGTCCTAAGCCTGGCTCAAGGGGCTTATGCAGATTCAATGACCTTTTTCCCAGGGACCAAATTTTACACTTAAATTACCATTAGAGCGATGGTCTCCCTTGAGGGGGCCACCGACCAACCAAACCCCCCCAGCAGGGGTTAAAAGCCACGGTGGCACTGTGTCTGGGCTGCATGCTAAACGATGTGGAACACATGTAAGCTACATAGCGGCCTCCCCGTTAGCACTGAGTCACAAACTGAAGATGAGGTCGCCAGGAAGAATTGGTCATGTATTACACTGCTGGTGTAAATGCCGGAGGAACTGGGTGAGTTTAAGATTCATGTGATGAAGAAGTGGGACAAGGTTTGTTACGGTCCATCGGTGGATGGATATCATATCATACTGAATTTGAGACATCTTTTATGAGTAGAAAATGAACTGAAGCAAATTATTTTTCCTCCAAGAGTTTTATTCAGGGTAGCTCCACTTACATGTAGTGCTTGATAGCTCAATGAAACCCATTAAAATGATACAGACATTTTGCCCAAGTGTTGGACTGCACATTTTGTCATATGCCTACCCTTTTTCTTTGAAATCCTACAAAGAAAAAAAAGCACTTGAGACTTCATGGGAGTAGTTTTACAGCACCGATCATGCTAGCGAAGAAGGACATGAGAGGAAATGGAAAAACAGCAGAGTTCTGCCCTTATTACTTCCCTCAAACATAACAGAATGATGGCATCCCCCCTACTCACACTGTAACTCTACTACAGGGACACAAGGACATACAAAGTGAACACACACACAATTTCATCTCCTCTTCCTATGGCCGCAGGTTTGTTTGTCTTTAATTCCCCGCTGCGTGGGGGTAATGGGGACTCTGTGACAGCTGTCATTCTGCCGTGACCTCAACGGACTGCAGATCAGTAGTGGCACCATGATTGTCAGAATCAGGTGTGTGCGCGTGTCTATGCGGGTGAAGGTGTGTGCGTGAGAGAGAGAGAGAGAGTGAGAGAGAGAGAGAGAGAGAGGAAGCGGAGGAGGACAGAGGAGGGAGGGTGCATTTGATGTGAAAATAGTGCTTAAATACTGAAGGGGACTTTACTCTACTCCACTCTAAGACCCCCCAGGCCCAACAATATGCCACTACGAATATGTCTATTCAGCAGGAGACTCGTTCTGACAGCAGGCCAAAACAAGACTCACACTCATAGGCTGATGTGACACAGGGCATTAGGAGCTGGAAAGGCAAAATCTAAGTAGAGGCAGAATGGAGTGTGAAACATTTCCTCCACATATTACAAGCTTTGATGTAGTGAAATAGTTGATTAGGGATGAAGTACTTCATTTCAGGCAACAACAGTAAAACGCTGTCTACAGTTACAGAGTCTACATATTTTTCACATTTTTTTTTTTTTTACAGAGAAAAGACATTGTTACGCTGTGCCATATTTAACTATTCCCCTGTCTTTCTCATTCCCTCTCCACATTATCTCCAGTTTATGTTACCTACTGTATAGAGGAGCTGTCAGAGAATGTGGAAAGAGAAGGAAAAGGTACACAAGATAGTGGGAGCAGAGTGCGTTCGACTGCTGCTCTAGGGGTGTTTTGGGTACAGTGGGGGGGGTTGGGCAAAAGACAGAGAGTGAGAAGGTTCATAGTTGGCGGTGATACTACTTATTGACACATCAGACCAGGCTGTGAGGTTGGTGTTTAGTTCAGCGGTCCCACTGGGAGTGGGTGTCTGCGGTCAAATCCTTGTGTTAGACCACGTAAACAGCCACGTGCTAAAATAAAGGTGAAAAATAAAAAAGAAGTGAGGACGGGTGGTGGTGGAGCGCATGGAGCAACATCCCCATCATACGGTGCTTTCCTCCTAACCCCCCCCCCACTCGCCCTCAAACATACCCTCCTTATCATCGCACTCTGAGCTGCCCGGGCCATGCTCACCTCTGATAGGACAGGCTGTCTCCTAGTGTGAGGGCCTGTGTGTGCGTGTGTGTGGGTGTGTGTGGGTGTGTGGGTGTGTGTGTGTGTAGGGTCCTGCCATTGTGCATGACTCATCCTAATTGGGAAGGTCTCTGCTCGCCAGCAGATCCTTCTCCTGCTGTTTCAGCCTGTTTAAAGTGATGAACTCGGGATGAGATCAACAGTCGGACACCACGGCTTTTATTGCCTCTGTGTTTGACCTCGTTCTGTCTTCCTCACCTCTGTGTGAGTGTGCGTATGCATGTGTGGTTCAAGAGTATATCATGCACTTCATGTATGTGTATGGGTATGCAATGCATGGTGTGTGTGTGTGCGCGCGTGTGTGTGTGTGGGAATTCGAAGAACAGCACAATTTGTATTAAGGCTGCCTCCCCTCTGTTTCCTTCTCTCTCACACACACATACTCAAACATACACAGATACACACACACACACACACACACCCTCTCTTACCCCTCTAAAACGATTATATGTCAGCAATCCCCACAATTTGGTTCCTGCTAAAGCTGCTGTGAACTCATCGCACCCATCTGGGGAATTATGCAAGCTGTAATGCAGGTCTCACCTGCCAACGCACAGCGTAAGGCCAGCTGGGGGACTGGTCGTCATGTGATAAGTCTGCCCTGACCAGTTCAAAGCTGATTTGTCCAGGGGCTGATTGTTGGCAGCTAATCATTTTAGCAATACCTAGTAGCAACTGAGTTCATGGAAGGTGGAGGATGAGAATGGGTCAGGGGGGGGGGGGGGGTAGAATGAGAAAAAAATAAATGAGTCTTTATTTTTATCCCCCCCATCTTTCTAGAGTTGTACTGCTGAACTTGTGATGAACTGTGAGATCTTTTTTTTTTTTTTTTTTTTTTTTATAAACCTCAACTGAAGGTTTTCAGTGACTGTACAGTGCAGTCCCTTATTTGGCCGGGGCATGTTTTGGTTGCTTTGGCTTTGTACTCCAGCTTATTGGATTTGACATGAAACAATGACTGCGGTTAGATTTTCATCTTTCGTGTTTCATTTTAGGGTGTTTACATGTACATCAGATGAACGTGTAGGAGACGGTGATTTCTGTCTCTCAGATTAGATGTCATTCATTCCTACACAGTCCCTCTACAGCACTTACACCCCAAAATCATTGCTTTGTTTCAAAACCAGCATGCTAGTGCACCAAGTCTTTTCATGCTCTGCATTTTATTGTTCTCATCTGTTTTGTTCTGCTATGCTATTCTCTCCAGCAGAGGATACATCTGCCAAACTTTTGTAGCAACCTTGGAGAATATGGTTTGACCAACTGAATTTGAGGCTCCAACAAAAAATAGATTCTTGGAAAAAGATGATGATAAATGTTCAGTTTCCTAACAATGCTCAAGGCCACACAGCCAAAATGGATAGGACTTGGCACACACAGTTGTTAAAAATGAAGTAGTTTTACATTGTTACCTGAAAAAATCCCCAAAGCTTGAATAAACTATTGTATTGGTTTTGATCATCTTCTGCCAGACTTATTATTTGGATTTCATTCTTACATGTTAAAGAAAACATGTGTTTCTGTGTATGTGTGTGTGTGTGTGTGTCTGTGTGTCTGTGTGTCTGTGTGTGTGCGTGTGTGTGTGTGTGTGTGCATGTGTGTGTCTGTGTGTGTGTGTGTGTGTGTGTGTGTTGGTCTCTCTCTGATTGAGACATCTTTATGTGCAGGCTCTCCGGGTCGATGTAAGCAGTGGTCTTGGCAGAGGCCCTCCATCTTCTTATCCCAGTGGGGAGCAGTCTACAGCCAAACCCAACCTGGGCTTCACAGCCTTCGATAAGCCCTCAAATGGCACAGGCCAAAGGGCCAGGGAGAGAGAGAGACATACACGGAGAGAGAGAGAGAGAGAGAGAGAGAGAGAAGCAGTAAAGACAAAAATATCACATTGGTATGGCATGACAGGGTGGTCTGTTTGTGTTAGTGTGTTTGTTGTTGCCTCAGGTTTCAAAAATGGGATTTAGTCCATTCAGTGCTTCTTTTGTGCTAATGTATATGCACTTATAAGATCCTCTTTTTCCTGTCAATACTTTATTCCTGGCTTCCTCGTATATCATACACGAGGCCTTGCTTACCCATGTTGATTTCTTTTTTTCTTTGTCCCCCATCATCATTCGACATAAATACTCAGTATGTCACAGCAGGCTATGCTCCGAACGCCCCCTCAGTGCTTATCTCTACAAAATGTGAATCTGTTATTCTACTGTAATGGAAACCATGTTGGTAACATCTTAACATATTACATTCACTCAAACACACTGTGAAACTCTATCTTACCGCTGTGTCAAAGCTCTTTTTATACTGCGGGAATGTGGGGGGGATGTGGTGAAACACAACGTTTTGCCCAAAGCGCAAACTCTATGTGAATGCACACACAGACTACAAGGTTCCTTTTTTTATTCTTTATTTATTTCTTTTTTTTTTTTTTTTTTTTTTAAGCGGACAATTCAAAAAAGACTGAAAACACAGGAGTATTGTGTGCTTTAATGTTTTGAAGCTCTTGTCTGTCTCCCTTTTTACGTTTGCAGACTAGCAGCGGTTCAGATTTCTTGAGGCAATTTGTTTCAGGTAACTGGAGCTTTCAACTGCAGTTGAGTGTATCCTGGGAACTATTAGTGAAAAAAAGAGAGTGTTCAAGCTTTTCAAAATGTTGATGGATCCAACATAATGAGCATGTAACTGATCACAAAGATAGACAGATTAGATTTTTTTTTCTTGTCCTTAGGAACAGTGTACTGCGACACAGGAGAGAAGGGAGCCAAACACAATGCTAGCCAGCAGTATAGATGTGATGCTAAAGAGGCTTTCAGTAGCACATTGTTATTCACTTACTGCTCCTGTTGGGATAGCTACAGGCTGTAAGTTTTTTTTCCTGCCAGAAATCTTTGAATTGAATCAGTGCACAGTCAGCATACTGTAAGCTCCGAGCAAGAACAGCTAAACATTCAGTTTTTGTACGGATCCTCTTAAAAGTGTGTCGACAAGTTTTTTTTGCCTATGCATACGTGTATGTTCATTGTCTGCATTTTAAATCTGTTCAACTTGACAGCTGTGAATTTGACTTGTTTTCCTCATTGGCACAGTCTACATGATCAGCCACTCACCTAGGTATTTTAAACATTTTCTGCTGCCTACTGGCATACCGGTACAGTGGTAGGAGAGGGAGGACGAGGCCCCAGGTAAAACATCACTATTTAGGGCATGGATTCCACAGAGGGCATCGGAGAGCTAAGAGGTTGGAACATGTTTTTCTAATGCAGACAGCTCTCATTTTGCCTCCAGTCTTCTGGTCGACTGAGACAGTCATCACACACTGATGTCTCGGGTTTAGAGGACATATGATAATGACTTTAGACTGACTGACATGTGACTAAAACTATTGTGGGGTGGGGGGGGGCCTACAGCTCGGACAGGTGGGCAGGTTTAAAACAGATTTCGCCAGCAGTCATGGTAGGAATAGATCAGGATGTCGGTCCCAGGAGCAAATCTGAGGCTAGGTCTGTCATTGAGGTAATTACGGCCATGGTTCTGTAAGAAAAGGCTGATCTCAGACCTGTGGCTCTGCCGGTAGCCTCGTGTCACTTCAATGTCCTTGAAGTTTTTTTTTCACTTTGAGAAATGGTGCTAAAGTTGAGAAAAATAAAAAAATAAAACATCCCATCAATGTTGTGGCTATAACTAAACTATATTACTAACTACTATACTAAACTATACTAACTATACTAAACCTCCATCATCTTTGCAGTGTCAACTAGCTAACTAGCTTCTTTTAACCCCTTGGAGACCAAACAGAACTTCATCTGACCCCTCAGTTTTACATATGTCATTTACAATTTGCCTCTCACAGGTTGCCCTGATGTGTGCTACCTAAACAGACAGATCTCTCTCTCTCTTTCCCTCTCCCTCTTTTTTCCCCTCTGAAGTCAGGGGCATGCTTTGAACTCCAACGGATTCACTTTTTTCTGCCCTATCGTCCTTTTTCATTTATTTCTCTCCCACTGCCCGCTCTCCATCATTTATAGCCTCGTCCCTGTATCCCTACTAATGATACAGATTTCACAGGGTGTCAAAGGCATGTCAGAATCTGCCTCTACATTAATAGTTTGGCCGCTGGCATGGTCACATTTATACCTACTTGGCCAGGTGGATATAGCTGTTGCAGCCATTTATACTGTATATAGAAAGAGACAGGGAGATGTCCACACGTGGAAGAGATGAGAATGACACGACTGACAGACCAAATCGCTCCGTGAGGACTAACATTGAAATGGTGTGTCTGAGTGGCGCTTCTGGACGGCGACATCCTTCCCGCATTCCCGTCACATACTACATCCCAAATCACCCCACCTCGCTCCACTGTGATTGATTCTCCGCCCAGGGGCTGTAATCCCTGAACCCTACCTCTCTACTGGACCCTGTCTCACTGACTGTCTGTCCTCTCCTCTTTCCTCTCGCCGCCATACCTTCCCCCAGCATCTGCCAGTTTCCCACTCTCTGGATGGCATCATCAGCTATGACAAGAGAATAAATCTGTGAGCGGCCACCATCGCCCAGCATCTGAGGGACGACCATGACAGCTCTCAATAAACTCCCAAAGATTGTTTTTTCAATTTTTTTATCCCTCCTTCCCTTTTTTAATCTCCGACAGCAGACGTTGGAATCCTGCTGTCAGCATAACGGGGGCATATTAGCAGGGCTGGCCCCACCTGGACCCACCGCTCCCCGACCTGTCCCCTCCCTGTAATTATCCCCAAGCCCCTTTCCCATTAACCTACTCCCTTTGATCCCCACACATGCTGATATTATGCAAAACTGCTGAATAGAGAGACTAGGATAGTGCAACACAGCACGCAGTTACCCATGGTTCTGATTTCCTCACTTATTCTTCTCTTCTTTTACTCTATCTCTCCCTATTTATCTGCCTCTTTGTCATGGATTAAATTAATTTCAAAGGAGTCTGTGAGGGTAGAAAAGGAAGGGAGAAGAGAAGATGGATAGAGTTGAGGGGAAAGAGAAAATACTAGTATTGGACATTTTTACAAGCCATCTAGCATGAATAAGGGGACTTGAAAAAAGGTTCCACAAAAGAACTATTTCTTTTAGTCCTTCCTTGCATGTATCAAGTAAAACGTCTTCATTAGGTCTGGGGCCTAAAAGCAAATATCAGGGTCTGCACAATGCTGAAGGTCTGCGACTGACCTTTCTTTGGTTTTAATCATTGCAACTCTTGACAGCTTAATAAGTTGAAGGTGCTGGGTTGCAGCCTAACTTAATAAGGCCCACACCAGAGCCTTGGCCACCTATGATTGCTCCCATAAGTCTTAGCACATCTGGCGCTGTGTCCTTGGGTGAGAGATATTTTCCATAACTTTCCTTATGCTCAGAAGGAGCCATCGCCTTTTATTAAGAATGGGGATGATACAGTGCACAGTGTCTCCACGTGGCAGAGCATGTCCACGAGGCGTCAGACGTTCATAATGCCATGCCGTATTCACTATTATCCTTTCAAATGACAACCACGGTGCACTATAGCTCCAGTGCATAACACCGTGCAATGTTTAACTCGTTAAATATTCCGATAATTTATGAGTGTACTTTGTACTGTAAATCACACTAACATATTTACTTCCTCCCTGCTGAAGTATATTGTTAGGTAGAATATATGCCATCCATATTCCATGGTTTATTACTTCTATGGATGAATTACCCACCATTTATGATGCACATAAGGTGTATAATTCTATATGCAGTAAAGTTGAATTTTTATGGAGCTGTAGCTTTTCACCATCCACTCTCGGTCCACAGAGGAAGAAATTAATCCATATCAATATGAGAACCGTTGTTGTTACAATACATGTTGTAGTCTTGCAGTCTTTGACAAAAGTATTCCCTTTTTAATCATGTGTTAAGCAGATCAAGCAACGTGAGATAAAATAACCTTTGAAAAATGATTGTAAACAATTATCATCATTAAAAATCATTACAGTGCTTTCCTGTGCGCAGCGTATGCATTACTGCTGCAAAAAAAGTGACTTTACAATACGGCAAATAAAATGCTTTTGAAATGAATTTCTGTTGACCTTTACATAAACTCGCCATTTAAACTTCTGGACAATGAACTATTTTCGACACCTTGACATCTCATCATCTTATATCCCTATGATGACAGATTTTTTTCGCACAAATGACAGCCGTCCCTTTACAAGGCACACTGGCCTTTCAACATGCTGGTACTGAGCGACACCCCAGTGTTCATTTGAAAGGCTACAGGCTGAGGTGAGCTGCTATCATTAGCAGTCATATTAATAAAGGGAACTGGGAATTGTTTGATTAGACGGTGGCGCAGGCAAACCATCAAAGGCCACATCTGGCCACCCACACATTGTTCTGAACAGATGCTCGCTCTCTTTACCTAACATCTTCATTAGTGATCTGACCCAAAAGACCAGTCTGTCTAGCCGCTGACTGCAGAGGCCCTGTGTGGCTTGACAGTCTCCTGGCTGGAGTCCTCAGGTTTTTCAGAATAAGGCGCCTAGCTCTCGCTGTTGTATACCTGTGGTTTGATCTCTGCCGTTTGTTAGTAGAGAGGCTAATGTAGTAGTTTGAACCCCTGTGCTTTCTGCTGGAGATATTTTAATGAACAGCCTTTTGTTTGGGGTTCAGGTTACCTCTGTGCGATCGCCATAGAAGCTATGCCGAGCCCGCGGTTGATTGGGTACCCTTAAAGGTGGCGATGAAAGCCCTTGTGGGAGACACAGGGGGTTTAAAAGGGATGATGTAGAAGGGGAGGAGATGAAGAGGTGGTATGGAGACAGCATGGAGGTATATAAAGCAGGCCTTTGCTCTTTTAAATCCACCCATAACAGAGACAGTAGAAATTTAAATGTAAATTGCCTATTAGATTTTCGTGTAAAGCATCTCTATCCTCCTTTGTGGCTGCGACGTCAGTTCACTTTTCATGAATATAACAATGAGTCAATTACGTGCAATGGAGCCAACGTACTAATATTCTGAAATTAGTTGTTCATCCGAGATATATTGAACATGTGGAGGATAAAGACGACCACACAAAAACAAAGTTTGAAATATATGGACCATATATGTCCTATGTATGTCATGACCAGGAGCAGAAGAAATCACTAGGCAACTCCTCAGTATATTTACATATTGAAACATGTATTTCAAGGCATGCTATTATCCCCACTACGTTCCATTAGCAGAGTGTGCAATAGTTGTTCTCATTTGTGTATCTAATTCCATGAAATTTTTCAAATACTCTTATTGTATATTCAATTTTTATGAAGCAGCCCACGCATGTTGTTGATACTAACAGATTACTTTCTTCATAGCTCACATATATGAATTATATAAATTGGGATTAGCATGATGTTGTGTTTTTAACATACTTTTTGCTAATTTCACCCTTTGATCCTCATTTATCATGACAACTCAATTTAGGAATACACTTTTGTAATTATTCTATACTCCCCCTTCTTCTCTGTCTGTTCTGTCTTGCTTTTTTTTTTTTTTATTTGTGGTGAGGACCAAATTGAAAGAGTGAGGCGCCAGTTTAAAGGGCAGACCCAGGTCCCTGCCTCCAAGGCTTTTACATCAGCGCTGACAGAAAGCCGTGTGAACCATTGGGAAATGTTTCATCGGTCACGACACATTATGCAGCCGAGTGAGAGCCACATTAAACTTTTCACTTACTCCATCATTGCTTCACTTTTATTGTCCAGCACGCCTGCTGACAAATCTGCAACCCCGGGTCCACTGGAGAGTTTAACAACTCAGAATGTTTCCTTCAATTATTGTAATTCTTTGGGTCTTTAAAATATGAAAACAAATGTTGCCGTGTTCCAGTGGTTAAGACACGTACACAGAGTGTATGTAGCCTCTGGGACGGTTACCCCTCATTGCATTTGATGAGGAAAAATAAACACCTGATTGATATAGATACTTTTTATGAAACCAAAGATTGTGTCAACAGTTCATATGACGTACACATTCAAACCCCTGATTTAGTGATTGATATCTTTAAAACCACTAAAAAGTTCCCACTAATATTTGAGTGCAAGATATGGACAGAAATGCAATTTTTTAAAAGTTGTGATTCATAAAATAAGCTTTTGCCTTCTTTATCGTACAACAGTGTAAACACAATAAATCCGTTTTACCTTACAGTGTGGCGTGATTTGCTTTAGAATATCACCCTTTAAGATTATTGAAACATCCATCCACCGCTCCTTTTCTCCTTCTTTCTTCTCTGTAACCGTCACTCCATCCTTTAGAGGCTTATGAGAAGCGACCGCTCTTCCTTCCATCCTGTAGTTATAAAAGCTGAATGTTGATGCAAGCTACTTTCTTTATGCATAATCAGTTCATCCATTAGGCAAGGACTAATTGATGTTGCAGTGAAAGCTTGTTTGAGCTATATCCAAGGAGTGGTGATGTTCCTATTCTTCCACACTCTGTTTGTCTGGGATTGATGTTTTACCAAGAACACATTGCAAGGCTTCGGGAGTCTCCTAGATTGGGATTTAATCATTTGGGTTTGTCTGTGGAATTGATGGATTTAGTACTGACTATGGGATGTAGGTCTGACTGCAGAGGGCGAGGATCCCTTGTGCCCACTGGATTGGTCCCCCCCATAAAAATGGCATTGCTGTGGTGCTCATGGTCAGCACCATAAACCATTACTGGAGCAGATGCATGACAAGAATTTTCATCAGGATTATGTATGTATGTAGCCACCAAGCTTAATCTTGTGAGAAATGATAGAGACATGCAGGCGGACACCAGGGTAAACACTGTTCTCACATGTCTGCTTCAAATTATCGAAGCAATTTCGTGTTTAGCATTTTAAAGCTATTAGAAGATTTTATAAAAAATTTTTCAAAATCAGGATACGGACAGGATTTCAGAAACGGGAACCTGGCCGGATTTTCTTTCCTTCCTTTTAGCTACATCACTGCGTGCGTGTTTGGTATTCTTTCAATACTTCAGAACAAGTTGCATTTCAACGTGTGGCACATTGTCAGCATGCGACACCGCACAGGGATACCTCCTACACCAAGTGAAGGTGGCTGACTTTGTCACTCAGCCTAAACCACTCTTGATCATGCCATCAACTACCTTGTTACATGTGAAACCCACAACGGGCAGTATATTTGGTACCAATCTGAGTTTCTCTCTTGCCTTTCAAAGGGAAAAATGTTCGCAGGGGTCAGCCAAGGGACATACAGAGAGATACCGAGTGTGAGAGAGGGAGAAAGAAAGAGAGAGCTGAGAAAAGTGGAAGAGAAGGAGATTAGCGGGAAAATAAATGTAACACGGACAAGAGAGCTTTATTAATAGGATTATGGGCTCATAGATTTCGATATATCATTGGTTCGAAAAAGGGAGTGAAAATGTCAGGGAATACAGAAAAGAAGGGGAGAGGTGAACAAGAATTTGTTAAGAGTAATTTATTGAATCTTTATCAACAGGAGGTGAGAATGTGATTTGGCCAAAAATATAAGTTTTCGTAGGGCAGAATTGAGTTGACTTGAGGCAGTTAACTTTTTTTGGAGGAGACATGCAGGAATAAAGGATGTTTGGTAGCAACAACACGTCATTAAACTTGGCATTTAATCCTTTCTTTTCAAAATGTATTAGTTATTTTGTGGTTTTATATCGTAGGGCTGTAGACAAAATCACTTTAATCGCTGAACCTCCTATTGCTTATATGCTACTTCATAAAAGTATGTTTATTGATGCTATATAGCCAGTGGCAAGCTGTGACGATTCACTAAAGCTAGACAATAAAAGAGGCCGCCACCTTTAATGGGAGGAGCAGCATTTGCTTTTTACTAAACAGAGCAGTTAACCTCTTTCGCGCACATTAGCAGGCCCAGTGTTAAATCTTATTTCTATTACTTTCCCGCTCACTTTATGATAGCTGTAGCACTCTCAAAAAAATTGCTATTGCTATTTAGTAATGACCTTTTTCTTGGTTCATTAGGCACAAACATAGACTCAGTGTTGAGAAGATCTAAGCCATTACCGAAATAAAGCAAAGGCAACTATTTCTTTCCTTTCAATTAATTGTTACTTATATTTACACAATTTCACTGCCACCGCCTACACATTTACATTACAATATTTCCACTTTCGGCTGCAGAGAGAAACTAAGTAAGACAAAAGATGAATAGTGTTTGTGAATAGTCAAGAACATAGTAACAGGTATTGCATAATGATGGTTATAAACAGACAGGTCTACACATGCATACGCAAAATGTCGGGGAGAATGAAAACGCACACACATTCACAAACTCAGTTTGTTGTGAGGCTTCAAATGTGGATTTACATTGTGCAAGAATGCACCCAAACAAACCGGGAGCTGGTATTTCCAGTGTGTGCGATTGTCTCATTTTGTTTTTAGCAAATCTGTTACTGAGGTTATCTGATGTCTGGTTCTGTTTCCCCTATCAGAATTGTAGCATGCCAACAATCCTGAAAGATCAATAATCCTGCAGTAGCTATGTGTTGTCACTGATTTTTTTTTTTTCTAGCTGCTCACATGGCAAAGCCTTTCTGTTCCTTCATATAAGAATTTAGTTACAGTTGTCTGCTGTCATTTATTATCTCAGTGTCATATTATGTTTCCCACAGCAGAGACCGGTGGAGATGTGTTCAACAGCTTTCTTGCCTTCTCTTGTGTGATTTGGAATAGTTCCAAAGACTCTTAACACAGTAAAGTACAACTTTCTGAGGCTGCCGTTAAGACGGATTGCTTTCAAAATGATTTCAAACATGAGGAATCACTCTCAAATGTTTCACTGTATCTGACTTGAGTTCTAATAGCAGAGCAAAATCTATTTTAAGCACAAAGACGGGAAATCAGCTATAGTTTAGTGCACATCTTTTCTAGTGGGTGAGGGGGGGTGGAGAAAGGTTGAGGTTTTAAATGGCTCATTTTGATGAGCTTTGACAGTAATGCAGCCACATTGGCAAATGTAGCAGATTTCTATGACACCCAAGTCATAGGGCTGTGGTTATGCTTCTGCTCGATCATTAGACGAGACTTCTAAGAGAGACAAGTGAGAATGAGTAATGGTGCTGAAGCGAGCTTGTATAAACATGTCAGGGAGCAGAAAAGTTCTCATGTCATCTAGGTATTTTACTCTTAAAGAGTGACAAACTAAATAGCTGAAATCCCCTGGGCTAAAATCTCCACGCTCTACCACATTACAGTATTGGCTTCTAATGCTTTAAGAATGTGACAATCGCATTTTGAAGCATTTTGCATATCCTTTTCTCAAGAAGCCACCTTGTTAGCCAACTATGTTTGTTTTTCCTTCCTCTTCCCCCCCTGTGTTTCTCTGCAGGCATGGCTTTGGAAGTGGTGATGAATGAGTGGAAGTTGACTCATTATTAAAGGTGGGAGATGATTAATAAGGACCATGTGTGTTTTCCTCTATAGTGTAAATAAAATATATCATTCACGTAATGCAGGGCTGTGCTCGGAGAGTGATTTATGGTGTGTTAAAATGCACAGAGAGCCAAAGGCTGAAGCCCTCTCAGACACACAGCCATGACAGTGCCCTACCCCGGCACTTTAACATGGCTTAGAGATCTCACACTCCTGCTCTTGCTATCGCTCTCTGTTTCCTTATCTCGATTTCCGCCATGCTGGATTTATTTGTCTCAGACTTTCAGGAGAGTTCCCAAGATTGTTCTGAGGTCATTCAGAACTAATGATATGAAATGAGAACTCTAAAACCTTACATTTCAGAGTCTAGCCATATTACTTTGTGTATTTTTGCCATGGATAAGATGGTGAAATTGCAAATTGTCAAATGTTTTTTTTTCATATATATATATTTGTTTCCCTTTTTTGTTTGGTAAGACGAGAGTAACAGAAGAATACGTATTCTATATGTACAAAAATAAAGGACAGGATAACATGGCCCAGATTTAGAGGGCATGTACTAGGCTTTAAAAGGGACCCACTACTCATCCTTGATGTTCAGAAGAAGACACATTGGATATGCCAGTCTCTTTGGCAGGTGGCCACCACTCCACAGCCAAGGTATTGATTCACTTTGGACCTCACCTTATTTCTCAACTTCAAATCCTGATGGAGTGTCGCTGTTTAAGTGTTCGAGGGTAGACTTCCAACAAGACGCATCTTACATGGATTATCTCCTCATCAATCTTACGGTCTGTTTGTGAAGTGCACAATTAGGAGGAATCGGTTTTCACCCCTTTTTATTTGGCTGTAACGGCAAATACCGTAAGATACATGTATGAGATTCAACATGTAAGCCTCAACTGTTCAGTACACCACAATTGTGCAGCCTTTGTGTGACCGTGAGGGAGGACGAAATTTGAACAAAGCCGTCATTCAGTTTGTTTTTTTCTCTTTCCAGAGACGACCCATGTAAAACTTGCTGTGTAGTCAACCGCTCTTTTTCTCTCGTTCCGATAACTCTGGTTTCACTTAGCATTTTGGTATTCCTGGTCTATAATATTTCCTCTGCTTTCAGGCAGTAACATTGTCCTCTACTTCAACCGTGTTACTGAGCGGCGTCCATCGTTTTGCCTGAACATAGAAAAGCAGATGGCTGTATGCTAGTTTTACAGCTGTGAATAATCCTCCCGCAGTCGTGGAGAGAAAAAGGAGCTTGCAGAGATGCGTTGGTTTTCATGTTTTTTTGAAACCTTCTAAACTTTGCTTCCCCTGGTGGATATTATCTCATGTCTATTTCCTTCATACATTCCTTGTATATGTCTTTAGAGGGTCCCACTGTTTGTTTTCTTGCATTCAGCTATTTTCAAAATGTAGAACAAATGTGTGTATTTGATTACAAATTAGAGAACTATTTCTGTCAGAGGCAGTGAGTCTTATGCTACATCAGCTGTACGTCAATCCACAGGAACCTCAGATATGTGGAAATTCTATTCCATAAATCTGTTTGTGTGTGTGTGTTTGAGGGAACTTGTGCATGCAGAGTATGTGCATAAACACAGAACATGTGTATGAAAATGTGTGTTTTTGAGATCAAAAAAGACTGACAATGGAACCTTGAGTAGCCTCATGAATCAGTATCCTGCCCATTCCCCATGGTTCCTGACCTGGGGGAAGTATCTGTCTGTCTTTTGGCAGACTCCATAACCGCTGCCCTCCCTCACTGCAGTTATCATCACTTCATCTCAAATAGGAAAATAAGGGCACCGATGGAGGCTTGCGGCTCACTGAGGCTGTTTTTGGGTTACAGCTATTTCTCCGAATTTCTTTTTAAGTCAGGCCCTTCCAGGCCCACTGGTGGCAGCTGCCTATTCCGCTGTTCACTGGGGGCATGCCCTGGTTTCATCTGTGCTGTTGTGGCGGGAGTGATGGGGAGAGAGAGAGAGAGAGGGGAAGCGGTAGAGAAAGATGGAGGAGGGGTATAAAAACGCTCCCCTTGTGCCACTGTGCCCCAACCTCAGCCAGGGTGACACACTTACCAGCCAACATTCTGCCACCTTGCCCTGACACCGCAGGAAAGCTGCGCTCTGCCTCTGAATGGGGGCACTGGGTGCAGAGGGAACCTGTTGGAGAAGACTCCTAAATCAGGCTGCCGGGGAGACGGATGTTAATGTGCTGTCTCGAGGTCTTAAAGTACAGAGTTGAAGCCAAAGATTCTTGCTGAGTGAGGCTACAAGGCAGCGGCTCCCTCATATCCTTTGTTTACACAGCCAGTGGAGTGGGACTACTTTACCTGGACCCACTGAGTTCGCTCACACAAATCCTCCAATATGTAAGAGTGAACATAAGGAGCTTAGCCCAGAGAAGGCAATTCAGACTGCTCTCCCGGCCGTCCCCTGGAAATGACAAATTAGAGATGTTAAACAGTCTGGTGTGGGTATTACAACTAAAGAAGCATTTTGGGGAGAGGTTTGTACAAAGAGTTATTACTACAAGCAGCCATGCTATAAGCTCAGGCTTAGGCTTAAGTTCAAGTATTAACTACATCTAATATGCTCAAGTGGAATTGATAACATACAAAAACATACATTGGTTGCCAGTCTTTAGAAATATATATCATTTCTAGACTTAATTTGGTAACGTATGAGATGAGTGACAGTGGTATATTTGTATTTTAGACTAGATCAAACAGCTCTATACTAGCTCGATGAGTCCTCCCCCTGCCCAAAAGTCACCCCTCCTTTTTGTTGGTACCCAAAAAACACAGAGGCACAGTAAAAGCCATGTTCAAGCTAATATACAGCATTTCCATGGAGTGGGTGTAACTGACACCAATCCCGGTGGGGCAATTACAGGAAATTAATTACCCGGCATTCCTGTATTAATGGTTTATTCCAAAATAAAGCAAGCTAATTTATTCATTTTGACACAGAAAATTGATTCAATGAGGATTATAAAAAGCTATTTGCTAAACAAAATAGAAGGGAGGAAGGAAAAATGATTTAGGGGTTAAAAAAAGAAAATGTGAAAAAATCCTTCAAAATGTGGTAATTAGTGGATGATAATGCTCGCAGCGTGCTTCCCCAACACTCATTTTAGGTATTTGACAGCAGTTTTACAGCCATTTCCCAGTGTCTGCTCAGATTTCCCTTCCTGTTTACCCTATACTGGAATCTCCTACGGCCAGAAAAGGAGTGGAATCTCTGCAGAGAGAGAGAGGTTGATGAGGAGGGGTGAAGTCCTGTGGTGGGCCTGGGGCCTAAGGGTGAGAAGAGAAAATGGGTGGAGTTGTCAGGGAGAAAAGGACTGGGAGTGGGGGAGACATGGGGTGACAACAAGAGTTGAGTTAGGGAGTGAAGTGGGGTGGTGGGAAGTAAAGCGAGAGAGAGAGTGCACTGTTGACAGCCTGAGAAACCTTGAGGTGCCATCTGGCGTGAGGGGGCCAAAGGACAGGGCTCACCGACCTTTGACCCAGATCCCCCTTTTAGCAAACATCCCAGTGCTGCGGATTTATGGGCAGCTGAGGAACAATAACTGTCAGAGACCAGAGGCGAAGGCGGTCAGTGTTCTACTATCTTCAGGTGACTAGAGACTGGAAATGAGTCCAAACACGGATGTCCAGGATGTGGTGTCTCACTTGTGAGTTTGACCTCACAGCAGCTCAGACAACACAGAGCATGAGAGGCGGGCGTTACACATTCCACCTGCATACTTATACTGAAGTTATAGAGTTTTTCTATTTTCTATTTTTTTTTTTTTTTTTTTTTTTTTGTTCTGACTTGTTTGTACCTTGACAGAGGGCTCATTAAGTAAAAACGTAAACGATGTTGTAAGTCTAAGTCCGATTTTTGTTTTTAGTTGAAGGTTAACAAATTCATTACCAGGGGACAGGGGGGAGGGTTGTGTCAAAGGCCAGGAGTTAGGGGGCACAGTTGAGCCTTGGTTTGTTTTTAGAGAGAGAATAGTAAAAGTTGCTCTGTAGAGCGAGGGTCTGTGATTGACTCGTAAAGGAAAAAGTCTAATAATATTATCGTGTGTGATATTAGTATAAAAGAAACGTCTGTTTTCAACGGATTTGTTTGTCTTTTTGAACATTCAGGGGCTGTTTTTTTTCTCTGGGAAACTTTTCTGTTTCCACTCAACTCAGCAACAGCATCACAACAATAATGGCAACTGCTCGGGGACCACTGTGATGAGGATCAATACTCCGTGTGGAGCCCATCAGGACACCCAGTGGCAAAGCAATGCCAAACAACTAATGTAGCAAACCCCCAATCACACATCCATCACTCACACGCACACGCATACACACACATACACATGCACAAAAACACACGCCTCTTTACTCAGCTACAGAGAAATAAAACCTACCTTAGAACAAAAGATAAAGAAGAACACAACACTCATGACAGCCAGATGTCATTCACCGTCCCATTTGATTGGTGCAATGGAGACCAAAAAAAAATCCTCTCTCGCTTTTCTTCTATTCATTTCGTTATTCACTCAATTTGGTTCCCCTTCTTTTTCCCTCTTTTTTTTTTTTTTTTTTTTTTTTTTTTTTTTTTGCTTCTTAAGAGGGGGAAGGGCTAGTCTACACATGGGTCCAGGCCTGAAAAGACTTTTGTCTTGCTCATTTTTCCTGGTTCTGACTGTCAGTTGCAGGGTGCCCCTGGTGAAGGCCCTCTCAGCCTCAGACGCAGGCAGGCTGTCTAGTAGCTAGTTAGCATTCAGAGCAGCCATGCTAGCACCCAGCAGACCAGTCTGCCATTGGGGCCAGTACAGGACTGGCTTTCTTCAACAAGCTCTAGTAGTGTGGCCAAACAGGCTTCAGCTAATCCATTGAGTGAGAGAAACATAATTGTTTATTTATCTCTCCTATTCCTCTCTTAATTTACCTTTTGCACGCACATTAAAACCTACTAATTAGATCTCAATAATATCCACCTGTTGTGAAATAGCGATGTAGTCAGATAATCATTCACTTTGGTTCTTTATTTAGACACAAAAAGACATATTAAGGAGCAAGAGCCCTCTTTTCTATGGTGACAATTTTATAATATAAAAATATGCATTTGGTGAGCACAGCCACAGCCACATTAATGCAAGCACAGTATGTGCTTGCATTAATCTAATACTATAAATTTGCAGAAATTCCTCTGTAATTTATTACTTGATTATGCTTAGCTTAATTAGCTCAGTGTGTGACTGTATGAGATGTGCAGGATTCCTGTAGTTAGCGCAAATAACTGTCCGCAGTGCCTCTCTTGTTCACCCTTTCTCTGCCTCCCTTTGTGCAGCGCGGTGACATCACATGCTAATATCTGCTGGCTAGCGTGGCATCTCTTGGTAGGCGGCCCGGAATTCCTTACATTTACTCCTATTGGAGAAGCGGCAGGATCAGTAATGCTAACTATGTAGATCATTTTGAGAAGATTGGACCACAGCCCGCTTGCCCTCCTAATAATGCTGTGCGTTTCAGCAGTACGTCTCAATCGAGGGCTGCAACAACCCAATGCCTCCATTGTTCCTGCCTTTCTTTGTGATGCAGTCAGGAAAAAAAAGTAGCAAGAGGGCATTCAGATTTCATTTCTTTTCTAATGGCATGAAAAGATTTCATTGAAGTGCAGATTGAGTGTGTGCCGCCGCGGGTTGTGGAGCGGGGCCAAAAGCTCAGTGCCCGCGAAAATGCCCTGGCTGGGCAGCATCATTCCAGCACTAAACTGATGTTCTTCATTGAGACTGGCTGCGTCATAGCAACCCAGAGAGATGCATAAAAGATGACAGCAGTGAAGCCAATTTGACATGCACTTCCACAACAAGACACACGATGGGCTGGTTTCAACCGAACTGAGGTCAAATGAGGCTGTCTTAACCAAGAAATAGATGCTGTCTTATTCTTTCTTAGTAAAAACAAAACATGTGAATTCATTCATATTATTCAGCCATGTTCCTGCAGACAGGATCACATTTGCGTAAAATGTAACAAATGTGCATTCTCATTCTCCTCACATGTCTTTTTAAATGCATGGATTGTACTGCAGTGGGTCCGTCAGTCTGCCTAATTGCTGTCTACTCCGTACATGCACGCATACCAGAGAAGATATGCTCTGCTCTGGTAATTCTTGTTGGGAACATATGCTCATTTAAAGCACAGCCGATTGCCTACCAGTCCATCATCTCATACATCTCTTTGGCCAGTAGACACATTTCTCTGTAAGGTAGAGGAGCACAGAGAGACAGACTGCTCTTTAACCCGACTACCCTCTTAAGCATTTCTCCCAGTTGGGTCATATTCTTTCATATGGCGTCATCCTCTGCAGGTGAACTTGTGGGCTGTAATGCTGACAAGGACAGACAGGTCTCCTTGCTAAAGTGCTGGGTAATAATGGTGAAAATTGCTTGATGTGTTTAGCTGGAGATCCAGCACCAGTCCAAATATAGATAGACTATTTCGAAACCACACACACAACTCTCTGGAATTTCCTTCTCCTGCTCCCCTTGGCTTTCTCTGGATCCAGCACACTCTAACCTCTTCCGTGTAAAAAAAAAAAAAAAAAAAAAAAAAGTGAGAAATGTGTATCACTACATAAATTCAGTAAGAAAAGAAGGCGAGCATGTGGGTATGTGTATCGACAGGAAAATGTGTTTACAGTATGTACTGTAAATGTGTGTATCAGCGTGAGACGACAATCCGGTGAGAATGGAATCGGTGAAAGAAAAAGCAATAATGTCCTGTAGGGCTCAGACAGTCATGAAATTAATCTATTATCTTCCAGTGCAGCTGCCATGTACGATACAAGGTGCTTGACAATTCCCTGTGCCATTGTGACTCCGTGACATTTGCCCATTCACCAAGCTCGCTGACACCAACAGGATCTGGCCTTGCCGCCAAATTAAGGCAACGAGTGGGGAAATGAGAGCGGTGGCATCGGCCAGGAGGAGCCCGAGAGGCGGGATAGATTTCCCCTTGTGTTTAAAGACCTGACCTAAGCACCTTGCCCAGGGGCTTTTTATCAGCTGGAGCTGAGAAAACACCTTCAGGAGGGAGACGGCGATATAGCTACAGCCAGTTGTAATGGTGTGACAAGGCTGAGCTGTCCTTGCGCACCTCTTGACTCCCCTCCTTCCCCCTCCTTCACTTCTATCCCTACTCTTCTTCCCCTCCTTCTCCACCAGACTGGGTCCTCTATCTAAAAACTCCATCCAGTTGGGAACGGGCAGGCTTTAAATGCTTGTCGCCCAGTGTCATAGAAGGGGCTACACACGGGGTGTCCAGTGTCACAACACAGGCTAGGCCCTGTCAAGGGCAAAATGAATTTGTTGGAGGGAGAAAGGTAGAGGGCGGGGGGGGGGGGGGGAGCTGAGAAGGGATATATTACGGCGAATGATGAATAACCCGAAGGTGCACAGATACTACACACAAACGATGAAGAGAAGTGAGGTGATGGGAGGAAGAGTAGTAGAGGGGGGTCTGGCCTGGCTGTTGCTGGCTCAGGCTTACGGATAGCGGCTGTCAAAGAAGCAAGGTTTTATTTATTTATTGTTGGTCTGCTTAAGAGATGGTGAAGGTCAGACTATGTGTCTGCTACCCAGCTTTGTTATGTGAGCTGGATCAATTTATGAAATATGTCTGTTAACAATGCTGCCGATGTAATCTCTCTCTCTTTCCCCCATGCGCACTCTTTCCACACTCCCTTCACCTTTTCTACTATTTCTACTCCTGCTGTTGCCACTGCTCGTGCAGTGACCATGGTAACCTCACCTCTATAGTTGCTGCTGTTGCAACAGTGTTGTAGGATGTAGAGGTCACCGTATTATTTCCTTGAAGAAATAAAGTTGACAAATGCAATTCTCTTCAAGTGAGGCTCTGTCAGCTGTGATTGCAGTATCAGTGAGTTTAAAGGTCTGTGAAGCGGAAGGTTATTTATTGTTTAATAGCACAAAGATAGGTGAGTTTCTTTTGTAACCCAATTGAAAGTGGTGTACTATATTTCAATTCAACATCACAGGCTTATCCATTATATTTATTCTGTATTGCTGCACTGCAGCATGTGATTGACTACCACCTTTTAAACTAATGTCTTACCGCTCATACACTACTGTGCATTGTATTTATGCAATATGCATATTGTATAATTTATGTCCCTATTTGTGTTTGCTTTTAGTATGACAGGTCATTGGTCTAGAGTCTATTTCACATAACATGATGAACCAAATGGCAGTTTATGTAAAGGGCCCTCATGATTTCATGGATCAGTTAGTCAGGCTACACCGTGATGCAGTGTGTGTATCAACACTGTATTTACAGTGAAAATGGCCACTTATGTTTTTCCTTTTCTCTAAATGCGTCATCGGTTTTAACATTTTCTTTCTAAACTCTCCCTGGCAGGTCTTCAGACAACTCTGCACCATAACCAACATAACCACACCACCCTGTCACACTGTCAATGTATGTATGGTAAATCTGCCCTGAGCTGGAGCCTAATTCATACTTGGATATAATCTACAGTTTATAAATATTCTCTAGGTATGGTCTCTGCTGTATGCTAAATGTTTTCCGTAGATGGTGCTTGTGCTTGTTGCTCAGTCTCATGTCATTTTGACTGTCTGGCAGGCCAGACAGACTGTGGCCTGGATCACTACTGCGCCACCAGGCCCTGCGGCACTTTCCTTGGTCAGAAAACCAGAGCGGGATCAGTGGGCCATCTATCTCTCCATCCTCACTTTGGAAAGGGCAGCATTCACACAGCTCGGGTCAGACCCCAAAGCATGTCTGATCAGTCTGAAGATACCAACCACACTGTGAGTGGATCCCTTTTTTACCCCGTGGTTCAACCAGAGCGAAAGAGGATAAGAACATGTTGTTTAGAACGTGGTTGCACATCTGAGTTTAATAAGGCGCTTTGAAGAAGATGGGTCACATTGTGTGTCTTCCCTCAAGTGAACTGAAGGTTTGTGTGCGTGTGTGTGTTTTAAGTTGTGATGTGTTTTTTTTTTTGTGGGGGGGGGGGGGGGTAGGAAGGTGACAGGGGGTGAGTAAACAGTTTGCGAAAGAGCAACCAGGGGAAATGCAGGGCGGCCGGTTTGTTTTGGTTTGCTCGAGGCCCAACAATTTATAGACATAAATATAAACAGAGAGCGGGAACAACTAATCCCCCCCAAATGCAAGATTAAGAAATGAAATGATTCCAAGATGACCCTTGATTACAGAGCGAGGGTGAGTTTGATGGAAAGGGCATATGACATGGGTACTTGGCAGTGGGCAAGGGAAACCTCACGCGCAGAGGGAAAACTGGGCCATGGAAGGTCCAACGGTTCATTTGCATTTTGTCAGTGACGTAAATGAGTGCTTTGGCGATTTCTAAACCGAGTGCCATCACCGTGTAATTATCACAACTTAAGGATCAATATCTGTTCATTTGCAGAACAAAGCAACAATCTAACCATCAGTCCTCCACGCTCCCTTTACTTGCATGTGACTGAGTGACTTTGACAACTAAACTATGTGTGCCCAGTTTTTTAAAAATAGCTTGTCTTTCTTTCTCTCATGTGGCAGCCTATTGAGCTCTCCCACGCACAATTTATTTTTACGAAATAGTTAAGTGTCGAGCATGTGCTCCTTGGCCCTGAGTATCAAGAAACTGACACTGATAGAGAATGTATTTGATCCATGCAGTCGTATCCCTTCACCCTTATTCAAACTGTGGATTCATCTAAATTCTATGGAATCTACAGCAACACATTTCTCTTTTTCTCTTTCTTTCTTTTTTCGCCCTCAGAGTTCAGAAGCTTGTAGGTCTTTAATTATGTATAATATTCTTTTGCCCTGTTTTATGGAAACTCCAGAATGGATTCGCTCAAGTCATCGACTTGAAAGTTTGAAAACCTCCAGTGACAAGAATATTAATGTGCCAGCAGTGTCATATCTGTTTCAGCTCATGCATATTCAATGTCCCCCCAGCTCTCCAAGATTTATGTCAGACTTTGCCGGAGTGTAGTTTTCCACCATTGGAGATAATAGCATGCTAAATTGATGTTATCGGGGGCAGGTTTTTTCCTCGCTACTCCTCTCCAGGTCGGGGGGTTGGGAGAGGGGAGAGAGGAGCAACCCACTTGCGTGGCTGCTATTCACACTGTTGGCGGCTTTAGTGCTCACCTCCACCCACCGGCCTGTTCTGTAGTAGCAGCGGACTGAAAACCTCCGTCATGGGGGGAGAGGAGAGCATATTTTGGAAGGAGATTAGGGGGCGATCCTGTGGATTATCTTTTAATTAAGGACGGTTGAGTTGTGCCCACTCTGGTGGAGCAAACGCCCAGCTGCTAATGAAGTTTAAACAGACATACTTTATTTAATTACTGCTAATCGCTGGGGCCCAAAGTCCGGCCCTCTTTGATCTGCCTGTCGCACTGTAATCTTCCTGGCAGATACCATCTCCCGTTCTACCCGGATCCCTTTTAGAAGTTGCTACGGGAGGTCCAAGATTAACCATGGGTTAATTGAGACAGCCAGGGTGGAAGTGTGTGTGTGTGTGTGTTTGTGCAGTGTGTATATGTGTGTGTGTGTTTGTGTGTGTGCGTGTGTGTTTGTGTATGTGTGTGTGTGTGTGTGTGACAGAGAGAGATAGAGGACCAGAGAGGGAGAGAAGGAGGGAGGATGGGCAGTAGGTTGATTGATGTGTTTGTGGCCTTAGAAGTCATCCTGTTTTCTCGGCCTCTGCTCGCTCCTGCTCCCTCTCTCTCTCTTTCGTGGTCATTTGCCGCACCAGGATGTATTGGTCACACATTGCATGGCTGTTTGACTTTAGGGACACTAGGGGGCTGTGAATATACCTGACCTATGTAAGAAAAATGTGTTCAGGCTGCTTTTTTTTCCAGGCCTTGACAAAGATTTCTGGACACTTGTCCAAAAAGTACTTTAAGTAGAATGTAATATTTAGTGAGATATTTTAAATTATATATTGAATTTTGAAGAATTTCCATGGTGTTACGTAAGCATACCTGAGTCATAAAAGCCATTCAATCCTCTCCGTCAGATGGATTTTCTTTCTTTGCGTTTACCAGCAAGGTCACAATGTGTACCTCCACATACCTTTATCACCCAGTTATCGTTTACTATTGTTTTACTGAGGCCATTGTCTCAATGTAAGTGGATGGTGAGCAGCTGTTATCTTTGTAAGCTTCACAGAGGTCAGCAGGGGCAGCAGAGAGCAGTGTGTGTGTGTGTGTGTGTGTGTGTGCGTGCGCGTGCGTGCGTGCGTGCGTGTGTGTGTGTGTGTGTGTGTGTGTGTGGAGAAAGGAGGGGGGTGTCTTTATCTGACCTGGGGGAGCCGTGGGCTTCCTGTTAATTGGGTTAGTGCAGCGACCAGGAGCAAAACCATGTGACTGGAGAAAAATACTGTGAGAAAAACCCTAAGAGGCACTTTTGTCTCAGCTGAGACATATGGCAGAGGAGCTGTGAGCACACTGAGTCTTCATCTGGAGGGAGCAAATGAAGAGGGTGTGAGAACGAGAGAGGCAGAGAGAGAGATCCATGTTTCCCCAAATTAATGCGGTATCCCCAAATCGAGTGAAAAAGAGCCAGAGGACACACTTGCTGTGGTAAACTGATCTCCCTATCCGTATCTCTATCTAACCAGCGTGCGCACAGACACACACACACGCACGCACGCACAAGCACACGCACACACGCACACAAACACAATGTCCTTTGTCTTTCCAACTCTCTCTCACACCCACCCTCTCCAACATCTCTCTTCAATCCTCACCCTTTCAATACGTTTCTATTTTGTTCCTTCACCCCGTATTCTCGCCCACCCTTTCCCATCCTCCACAGCTGAAAGATTGCCAATAAATGAGTGATTTATATTCCGATAAGAGATGTTAACTAAACCGCTGCATGCATATTCATACCTGAAGCTGTTGATTAATGCTGGCTTCACCATAACAGAAAATGTGTATTGTTTTCTTTTTCATTGTAACATGAACCATAGTGTCAGTAAAGGCCGTTACGTGCCTCACAAAGAGATTTACTGCTTTAATTATCCAAAGTAAAATGGCAAAAATTATTCATAGCCCTGCTTAAAACATGGTTGATGGAATTATGCATTGCAATTTGTGAATAATTGAATCTTTCCTTCAGATTGTGACAGAATAGTTAATTTATTAATAGACGTACACAAAGTCGAGTCAAAGCCTCGGCTGGTCCTGCGGGTAGAACTGCTTTCAAGAGAATGAACCCTTGTTAAATAAGTTACAGAACACAGTCCTGAGCAGACATCTGAGTTGCAAACAAACCCAAAAGACAGAAAGGGGAGAGGAAGAGACAGAAAGAGAGAAAAGAAAGAGAGACACCGGGTGTTAAACACAGTTACGTCTCAGAGGCCTGTCGGTAGAGGAGATGAAATATTAAATGCTTTAGTGTTTATTAACGGGATGCAACAAAGGGCTGCTTCCCTTTGACTTGTGCACATTGACACTTGGCACAGAACAAACAAAATCAAATATGGTATTGATCCATAATGGATGAAAAAAAAAAAAACTTCAAAAACTTTGAATGAGCAGCATTATTTAAAAATTAGGAAAGGGAAGAAACGCAGAACAGGGGGACACACTGTTCGTAAGCATCGACATTTTGTCACCCGCCTCGCTGTTACAGAAGTCTGGTTTAATGTCATATATGAATTTAATTGTGTGTCATGACCAAAATTTCATGAAATCAGCATATTTTGCCAGGAAGCAATATATTTTATTCAGTATAAGAAATAGTTACAAGGCATCATATTTCATGAAAAAGGTAGCAGTTTGAATGCAAATGAACTGGATGTGTAAAACTGTAACAGGGAAATAAATGCAGAAGTTTTTGGGGGGAGTCGAGTAAGGAAGTGTAATATATCACTTAACCTCGGTGACAGTGCTTGATGTAAGCCACTTTGCATGTCTTTCATAGTAAAGCTGGGCCAGGGTGACATTTAATGTTGTTAGCAGTTTAACCCCTCGCCCCTGTGCTTGGGGCCCTGTCATGTCCGAGTGGCACCCCAAATAAGCACTTTTGACACAGGGGCTCCAGGCTTGCGGCCCCTGCCTCCGTTGACAGTTCCTAACAAAGGGCCCCTCTTCCATTGATTGCCCTTTGCTGTTATGCAAATTCAAGAGTCTCGCTGCTCCCCAACCCGCGGAGTAAGGTGTGGGGGTTACATCGAGTAGCGAAGATTGTTTTCTTTTTTTTTTTTTTTGGTCAAACGTCCCTGTGTTGTGTCCCAGAAGTTAAAAGTCCTATCCCTGCAGCTCCAGACCCCCTTCCTCGCTTCTGCGTCTGCTTCTTCTTCCTTTTCTTCTGTATTTTTGTTATCTTTTCCTCCCAGAACTGCGTTTCCCCTCCTGCTAGTGTTCCATGGGACAGAATAAAGCTGGCAGACTGTGTTTACAGAGATACATTTACAGATGAGTACATGGAGGAGCACATGCACATGTCCGAACCTATACACAAACGCCACCATTCACTCACTAACCCACTCACCCATTTAGTCTCACAAGCACACACTTGACACGCAGGAGTAAATCCCCTGTAGCCTATTCCTTCTGGTTGTGGTTCATACTCTGTGCCCTAATGCCTTCCCCAGCTGTGTGTTTGTGTGTCTCCGGGGAGTCCAGGCATAGCTGCTGTAGTGACCTGATAACATCTGGGAGTAACTGATGGTTTTGCCCACATGCTCCGGAGCCTCAGGACCCCGCGGGCGTCCTCGCAAAGGCCTTTCTCCCTTGGACTCTTTCAACACCTCCTCGACACCCGCTTAATACAAATTCCACCAGTGAAACTCCAAACATGCTCTGTGTTTTATTAAAAAGTATGCCTGTAGGACTATTTCTCATGATCTTTGAAGTGGAAGTTCTTGTCACAATGTGTGAGAGACAGGACAAGGAAAGGTGAAGAAGCGGTGAACCTAGAAGACCACTTTTGATATTGATGTGTTTGATCTGCATCATCCCTCATCAAGATACTTGCAAATGGAGGTTGCTTTAAAAAAAAATAAATAAAAAATGTCCCACTGTAAAAAAAAAAAAAAAAAAAGTAGATAGCTTTCACTTGAGTTTCCCCGCTTCATTAGGAAATGCAGCGGACTTTTAACACATTTATTAGGTCAGAACTTGTGGCAACATTAAATAAATGACATTCCTAGTTATTTGATAAATTCTTACTTGTCATCCTGGCTTTGAAATTGTAAAAAAAAATAACAATCGAGAGCACAAGAGAGGGGGAGTGAAGCACTATTAAAACACAACATTGGACGCTGTTGCTTTTGAGATATTTTATGACTGCCCTGACCTACAAATGACTCAAGGTTATCAAGGCATCAGAGCAGCCTGTCCTGGGATTACAAGAGACGACATAAAACTAAGAAGGGAATGTGTTTATACAAGGCTGATGTGGTGATGAAGTTTTTTCTTTTTCCCTCAAAATTCACAGGAACCTCCTTTGCAGAACATTTACATATTGTTACATAAACTGCTGAGAGAATTGCAGTGAGAACGAGAGGGGGCGAGGAAGGACATGAAGTTTGAGAGTGTGTCATTTTATTGCATGGAGCTGTAATTGCAGCCCTCGTAGATTCACATCAGCCTTTAGCATTCAAGTTGTATTTTTTTTTAAAACCCTGAAACCATATCCCCATTCCCGTTTGTATGTCTTTTGTGTCATCTCCCTCACATTTCACATGGACCTTGTGTGAATGTGTTTTGCATGATGGCTGATAAGGGGGTTGTACATGACCCACTCCGTAGGAGGAAAAATAAACAAAAACGGAATGAAGAGGAGGAGGAAGAACAGAGGAGGCGGAGGAATAATAAAAACAGAAAAGAAGTGTTTCCATGCTTTCTCCAGCTGTTTTCCCATGGAAAGGAACCAGTTATCCTACACAGCTTGTTACAATACAATGAACAAGCCTGGTGGGATCTGGAATTGACAACTTGTGTCTGCTTAGTTACACTAGTTAATGACCCTAATTATCTTCCTTCTTGCTGTGAACAGTCAATAAACAATTAGCGTGGCATATGGACCCCCTAAACTCTGTGTTTTCTATCACCAAGACAATGGGGTGTCCTTCTCCGGCAGTGGTAGAGTGTCAGTGCAGGCTGATTAAAGTACGTGGGAAACAGTAATCAATGGCTTATCCTAAGACCCTTGAACACTATCCTTTCCTTGTAGCCTTTGCCTCTCAGCCACATAAGCACTGACGAATGGACAGACACCATCCGTAGAGTCCATCCATGTTACTTTTATCTCCTGTCCTCTTGGATCAGTAGTTAAGAACGAAAAAGAGACAAGGTGCTGATTAATTAAATTTCACCAGAGCTGCAGAACCTTCCGGCCTTTGGCTAGCTTGTCCAGTGTAAGCCTGCTTTACTACCAGGAAGCCAGGACCTTGAACAGCTCTGTCATGTGCTTATGAGTTCTACCTTTGAATAAGGCTTTTAGTCCTCAGTATCAATAGCATGACAGGAAGAGCTAGCTTGAGGGAAATAGAGAGGAGGCAATACCCTTTGAATATGGATGGAGTTCAGGTGAACTACACCTGAACCCGGCCTGTGATGTCTTTATAGAGAGGTGTTTCTGACTTTCTTTTGCTTTTCAGCCACCATCAAAAGTTCAAGAGGCAGTAGTGTTTTGTATTCAGGGAGAAGAGAACCTTTGAAACCTTTGGGATAAAAGAGCTGCATGGTGTCAGTCTGGAAGGTAAAGGAGAAGGGGGGAACGAGGGCTGAGAGGGGAAGAAAAGGGTGGACTTTGTTGTGCCGTTTCACAAGGCTAATCTGAAATAAGCACTAACCTCCGTGGGGAGGAATATTTGATAAATGTTAACAAGCATGGGCAAAGTTCTGCATGACCTTTGGACTGATATTGGGGCTTTTTAAGAGCTCTGTCCAATCATGAAAAAGAATCTTAAAGAAAATAACTTTTTTGTTGAGATTGTTTTGTTTTTTTAACATGAATGAAAGAGCCACACATTTTATACTGAGTAGACATGGCTCTGTTTTCTCAAAAGTGTGAGAGATGGAGAAAAGTGAACTGTCAGTCCAATAGCGTCCCTCCATTCTTGATCATTTCCCTTTCTTTCCATTTCAATATTATTTTGTCGACAGTCTGAAGTGGTAGCTGATGTGAGGAAGGGGGGGGGGGGGCACTGACTGTTGTTTTTGGAATAAGGAGGTGCTAGCATCTAAAGATGTATTTTATATTGTGATCATTTCCTTGCAGAGTAAGTTTAGACCACACTTGGGTTTCAGGACATTTCCACAATAATTTCAGGCTTCTTTAAAATTGAAAAAAAAAAAAAGCCTAGTAGCACTGTTTTGAATATTTCCCTTTTGGCTCGAGAAGAAGCGTTGTGATCTCTTGGTACGAACTATATCCCTGCTGGCAGAGGTTCTGATGCCTCATAATGGCCCTCCATGGATTTGATAAGATTATTGCTTTTCTAACTGTAATGTTTTTCCCTTACTTTTCTTTCAGTGTCTATGAATAAGCACTGCACTTACATTTCTAAGGAAATATCCTGCCATATAGTGTGTACATGTGTTTCTGTTATGTATAAGACTAAAGTGGCGTATAGCTGGCAACTAAATATGAATTTGTATGGATTGGAAATACAATTTCAACTCGGATGCTTTAGAAAATCTGTCGTCAATACAGTAAATTAATGTTGGGTTTCCATGCACATTTTACCCTCTGTTTTCCTTCAAATTAATTCAACATTCAAAATTCAATAAACCCCGAGGTCAATTTACACCAGGTGTGCGTTTTTGAAAAGCCTTGATTTCGTGGCAAAGCAACACTGGCTCTTATTTAAAAAGGGTGTGCATGTTTTTTTTTTTTCCCACGAGGAACTTCTCCACAGAGAAACTTTCCAATTACAAATCACAGCAGTAACAACATTGTACTTAAGTGTCGCTCCATTACTGGTTAGCTGCTACTTGAAACATGCCTTTTTCTTTGTACACAATTAGGCTAACTCAGTGCTTCAGTATTAATGGTAAGACTGTCTGCTCAGGGGATTAACTTAGTCGTGTTGGAGGGTTAGTGAAGGGGTCTGCTTGTGAGAGGGCCTATTGTCCTTCTAGGTCACTGATCTAGGGGTTCATACCCACTCAAGGCCAGGACTTTATCCTCCTTCTCTCTCCACTTCAGCAGGCAACAGAATTGGCTGCATTGTGTGATATGAGGTGGAAAAGAAACCACTGCTCCACCCATCCACTTGGGTCTTGGAGTGTGTTTTGAACAGTGCTCATCACAACACTGGTAGTGCACATGCACACACACAAACGCGCAGTAGCTTCCTAGCCGCACTCAATAACCAAAGGAGAACTCCAGCTGGGAGAGCCATTGACGCTTTCGTAATAGGCCGTTTGTTTCCTTTAGGAGAGGGAGGAGCGGGTAAGAGAGAGTGGGCAGGTCACTAACTCCACCCCTAGGCTTTGAGTGGGGCCTAGCAGGTGTAAACATCCAGTCCTTCTCTCTTTATGAGTAGGCAGTGGGAGATGGACCCCCAGGTAGTCACGGAGCGCTGCCTTGGAGGAATTAAGAAATTAAAAGTGAAGAGAAAAGGCACAGAGATCCGAGAAGGATCCCAGGCCAGGCTAGATACATGTTAGACTCAGGCCAGGTGTTCTGCTGTTATGATATGAGTTGCCTCAGACCTGTGAGAGGCAGATAACCTCTCTATTGACCACCGAGTCTGAGATCACGTTTCTATAGCAGGACGGCTGTAACACAACACAACTTAAAGTAGCAGCTGAAATAGCGATAAATAATGGCATTTTCTGGCTCTTGCAACACTTGTCAGGATGGGGAAGCTCCTGTGGTGATTCTAGGGCCCATTCAGATGATGGAAATTCAGCCCTCAATGATTCATCTCCATTTACTTAGCTATGAGTATCCTATCCCTGCCAGTTTGGAAAGCGATATAGCACAGGAGCTTAGCTTGTCCCTGAATGGGGCTCTGTGAGAGAAGTTAGTATATGTTTGAGACGCTTCTGATGCTTATAATGCATACTCTTTGGGTAACGCTGTTGGGATTATAGAGTAGAAGGAGGCAAATATATCGACCAGCATTCTGTTTATCCGCTGGCTCCACACTCTCCAAACAGAACCCCATTACATAGGCCAGTTTGGAGAGGCTTAACACCTGTTTTTTTTTTTTTCAGCCCGTATAAACTCATTCTCTCCCTCCCTCTCGCTTACTTTTTGTCTTCCAATGCAAAGAGGATGAAGCCATGGGAATGAGAAGAGCTCCATTATTGCTGTATTTTCTTTCCAGAGAAACGTTATTTACTAGAAAGATATCATCCTAGCTTTTAATCCTCTTAGCGGTGGATTGCGGTTGTACTTACAGCGCCATGCACCTGCTAAACTGCCTTCTCTTAAAGCTGTATAAACACAGCCGCAGGAGCCATTGCCTTCCCAAGCCGAACCCATCAGCTTTTTTTTATGAGAGTTAGAGAGAGGGAAAAAGCTCACAAGAAGTTTAGAGGACACCATATTGATGGGATGAGGCTCAAGGCCCCTCTCGCTCTCCCGTCGGATGTGGTCAGACCCCACCTGAAGCCAGTGGTTGATGGTAGGCTGTTTGGAGAGGAACCTCAAGACCACTGAACAGAGGAAGGTCTGTGTGTAGTGTTTACACAAGAGCTGTGAGCATGCTCACATATCCTCTCAGTGTAACTTCAGAGAAGTAGGCTACTTCACTTAGTCTGTATTACAGAGACCTCAAGGAGTCCCTGTTTTGGTTTATTTTTCTTTTAACTGTGTTTTTATATACCAACCACATATTCATGGTTACATAGAAATAGCACATTTTTAAATAAGGGTTTAGTTTTAATTCTTCTCCATGTGAAGTTGGTTAAAAGTTGAATAACTCCTGAGCTTGTGTTTACATGTAGAAAGTTGAGCTTGAGCAGTGTCTTTTTTTTTTTCTTCTTTTGAGTAATTCCCACTCCTCCTCCTCCTTAGTAAAGGACATTATGTCTCGCTGGCATGACAGCGGCACTGCACTGTGTTAATATTACTTCTCCCTCTGTAACAGGGTTACAGACACCACTCATCCTCACACTATCTGATGAGAGAGAGACTGAGAGGGAGAGAGCGGAAGAAATAGAAAGAGACAGAAAACGAGAAACTGTCCTTTTCTTTGTGTGTGTGTCTGTGCCTGTGTGTCTGTGTGTGTGTGTGTGCGTGTGTGCGTGTGTGTGTCTGTGTGTGTGTGTGCGTGTGTGTGTGTGTGTCTGTGTGTGTGTGTGTGTGTGTCTGTGTGTGTGTGTGTGTGTGTGTGTGTGTAGGTTGAAGGGAGGGAACTTCCACCCCAGGCAAACAATATGGAATTTGAAATATTAGCTGGCGTAGTGATTGAACATGGCTCCCTTATCACTGGGTTGCCAGGTTGGCCAGCTATAACGATGACTTATCACAGGGCTGAGGAACATGGAGTATATAACAAGATTCTCCGACATGACAAACACTGCCCTGAGGAGACACACACCACACTCTGTAGACGGCCCCAAACCAGGCCATCCAGGACTGGAAATGGAGGATTCTCCCAGGACTGGAACACAGGTGGAGGTGCATCTGAGAATGAAGATGGTGCATGTTTCCTTCTTGCCATGAGATGAGATGCCAAGTAGTATGCACACTGATAAATGTTATAAGTGCAATGACATTTTACTGTCCCAATAGTATAACAGGAGCATAATATATCATCAAAAGTTTTTGATAGGGTTGTTTGTCACTGTCAGTGCTTCTACAATTATTATTCCGGGTGCTGACATTTCTGGCTTTCATGCTCACTTTGTGACCTACACTCTCTCTTTTGGAACAATACCCACACAACACCTTACTTTCATGCATTTTCAACTGCTTAAAAATGAGGATGGTGCTATGTGGTGCGAAGCATGGAGTTCCCAAGTCAAAGAGTCAAATGCAAAAGCAGAATCATTTCACATTTAACTGTAATGTTACATTTACTTATCACATATTCAAATATTCATCCCCCACAAGTGTTGTGGCACGTGCTCTTTATATCTTGGTTACTTCTATCTTAGATTGAAAAAGGCAAAATTAATAATACTTGGTACTAATTAACTCGGATGCAGAAAATAAGAATGAAAAGATTATTTTCTGAAATTGCTGTCTTTTCCAGGAGGTTGGATCAAGGATAAGGATTTTTTTTTCCTTAGTTGCAAGATTGTGCTGCAGGTCAAAGATAAGCTGTGGACAGCACTCTGTGCCTTATGACCCTTCTGTTAGATGCTGACTCTTCTTTCTGCCTCCCTCAGTGGGTGATCGAGAAGGGGAAGAGTCGAGGTCAAGCCTAAAGGGATGCTGGTCAGTTGGAGAATTAGGAGTAGAATTAATAGTAGGTCTGCCTCTTGAATTCGGCTCTGGGGATTTTCTCTTTGTGTCCTCTTTGGCCCAACACTATGGTGAAACAGAATGAGACAAATATATATTTTATGTGCAGACTGGGGTTGAATAAAATAATGTAACATTCATTAAGGCCATGCAAGGTATTAAAAAAGATTTAAGCCCTCCTAGTGAGCTGTTAGATGCTCAGAGTTGTACTGTATCACATTAAAGCTGATAAGGTTCCTTGGTGTGCTGGGTGAAAAGCCTGACTCCTCAGAACCTTGAACTTTGACCTTTGGCCTAAAACAAAAACAGATGCCAGGTGAGGTGACTCACATCCGGCTTTCAATACACTGGTGAGGAATTTTTCACCGTGTTCTCCGCAGTGTTATTGCTTCATCTCCTCCTCTTCCTCCTTGCATGTCTCCCCCGGTCATACTCCTTAGCCATGTAAAGACCAAACCCTCTTATCTTTTTCCCACTGTCTCTATTCTTCTCTCTTTCACATTTTCTCTCTGGAGTTTTTCATTAATTATGTTTCTTTGCCAGGAACTTGTTTGCTTTCTCTCTGTGTGTATGTATTGCTGCCATTGGAATGGATTTGTTTATAGTTGTGACCCTTGCTGCTTGAAGTCTTAAAGCAGCTCTGCTGTCAAGAGCCCAAACTCTGGCAAGGTCAGCTCATTTCTGTTTACTTTTAGAGCACTATTTACCCTCTGGGGCTTTCAAAAGCACTTCTGCAAAACATCACTTCCAGGAAAGAGAGAGGGAGAAAGGAAAGGAAATTTGGAGAGAGAGAGAGAGAGAAAAGATTTGATAAGATTCTAGTATTCCATCGGTGACACTGTCATGTTATATTGAACCAGGAAATGTGCTATCCTTCTCATATAGTATTGAATATTGCAGATTCGTAGTCTGCTTCAGGTAACTCCACTAATAATATATTGATATGAAAATGTTGTATTAACCATAATGGGCCTAATTTTCCCACTGCAGCATTACTACTCTGCATATTCCCAACATATCGTAATGCCTTAATACGAAAGCGATAAAACATTTTCTTTAGCATGATAGACCCTGAGGCTGTTGCCTGAATGCAAAGCCATGGAGTTGGGATTAACCCATCAATAATCACTATCTGCCGTGCCATGCATTTGCCCCTGCAGAGCTAATGATTAATCTCCCCTATATGGGACTGATCACTATCAGGTTGATGAATGCACCGACCAATCATGTTCCTGCAAACCCCTGGCATGTACATACACCAATAAGTGATGATGAACAGCCTGTGTTGGTTATTTATGCTGGCTGTACGGAGGAGTCCCTGCGGTTTCCTATACGGATTTGGTCATATGGTTTTTAATGTTCATGTGTATGTGCACTCTTCTGGCCCGTGTGGGTATGGGTTTTGGTGTATGTAGCATGACGTGTACCCCCTGTAGACCAGAGAGAAGTAATGTCTGGTTAACCTCTTATTGCGTCTCGGATCTCAGGAGCATGCAGTAGGATCTGGATACCCTTGTTCTGAAATCCCAGTGCAAACATCCTTTCTCCAATGTGTGTGGGTGATTGAGTGAAAGTTATTGTGCGTGTGCTTAAAAGTGTGTGTGAATGCAAACCTATATCGACAAATTGCGCTCCTCCATGTAAGACATACTGTATCTGCCCTTGAATGATGGATGTAGATTTTGTCCTTGTTGCTTGTTGTTGTTACTCAGACTGGGCCTCCGTGTGTTCCATGCTGATGTCCTTGTATAGTCAGGTTGGGGTTTATTTTCTCTGGATCGACAGAGACACCTCCTCTTGAACTTTTATAGCTCCTCTTAGTGATGTGTATCTGAGAGAGTTGACCCCGGTCACCAGGCTTTACAAGCTTCCGCCTGCTTCTTATCCCCACTGTTTGTTTTTCCTTCGCTTTTCTTTTTCATATCATTGCTTTTCACACGTTTGCGCACGAGCAGAATGACAATGACAGAAAAAAAAAATGACAAAGATTGTGAGATTTCTGATTGTGTTTACGGAAACATAGGGCAAGAAAAAGAAACTCCATGGTACAGTATATGCTCCAATGCACCCGCCATGCAGATAATTCAATGACCTCCATACAGTAAATAGTCCACAATGTTAGTGTTGTGGTTATTGTTGTATTTTTTCTTACAACTTCTTCCTGAGACACAGGAGCAAATGTGTAGTGTTGAATTAATTTTATTCACATTTTCTTGAAGAATGTATTCGTATTTTCACAATGTATCATTATACACCATATGCATATATTCATTTCACTGAATAAACAGTAGAGAGAGTTGTTGGTAGTGGTAAAAAAAACAAGGGAACAGTATTTTGTTTCCCAGGGCAGATATTCAGTCTGGGTCAGTTCATAGTGCAAATCCCAATAAAGATTAAGTGCACAGCATAAAGCCTAATAAATGCCAAAACCAGTAAAAAGAGCTAGAAAAAGCTGAGGGACGTGAGACCCCACAAACCTAACCCACCCTTTACCTTTCACCAGAAACCCTGAGCGACTCTTACGATACCTCATACTCCCAAACTTATACACCTCTTGCCTCTTACCTCCCCCTCACACTCACACGGAGACCCAGGGTGGGGCTCTTATGGGACCTGTTCACAGTTAGAGCACCAGACCAGGTCTGGAAAGATGTTATCCATATCGCAAAACGTTATTTTAATACTGAGTTCTCCCCCTACAAATGACTGACCAGACACAGGCAGTTGAGAGTCTGTGGGCCTAAACTAAAGTGACAGTTATTGGCCCCTCTAGCCCAGAAGAAAAATCTGTTAAGCCATTTCCTGTTGTGTCACATTTCTTGGTGGGGAATGTATTCCCATGCATTTGATACGGCCACATTTAACCATGCACTCGTGAGCCCAGTCCATAACTTTTCTCTGGTGGAAATTTATTGCACAGAGCTGCATTATGAGATACTCATGTATACAAGCCACAGAGTACTCCCTTCTCTGTTTTTGACACGCTATAAACTGTGACACAAACCCCAAAGAGTTGTCCTTATATAGTTTATGTCATTGCCTCCTTTGTGCATTGAAAAGGGTAAAAGATACAAATCTCTTTCTCTCTTTTTATGACCAATGGAGCGTGGCTTGAATTAAAAAAAAAAAAAAAAACCTCTACCAGGTTAAATAATCAGTGTTGTCATTTACACATTTATCAGATTGTAGAGTTGAGCATGTGTCCGTACATTGTGTTTGTAATGTTTTGATGTGGGTATCGCGTTGCAGTGGTCGAGGGGCCTGTTGAGCTTCACGAGGAGCATCCGGGCCCTTGACCTCATCTGGCCATAGCCCATTACTTTCCATTTTGTGGCGGACTCCTCCGTCACTCCCAACACATTCAGAATTCCCTGTTTAGTCCGAAAGTTTCCTCTCAGTTCTGCAAAAAACATACTTTCTTACTTCAGTGCACATCTCAGTTCGAAACATGGATGTGGACCATTGTCCATTCAAGTACAGCCTTGTTTTTAAATACAATTAACAGTCTGCAATATAACAAGTTTAAGTACAAAGTTGTATTGTCGGCCAGTGGTTTAATATTTTTCATTTCTTGATTTCTTCTCTGTGTGAGATACATATCTGAGGGGCACTTTTTATAGGCAGATGGGAAACATCTTCAGTCAGTATGCAAACATAATATGGTACACAAACACAGCACATTGATGCCAAAGCAGGCGAGCACTTTATAAAACAAATACAACAACTATAACCAATGGCAGCACATCAGATCTGTAATAGAAATCACATGATTTGTTTTTGTTTTATATTTTAAAAACTTGGAGCTGAACATTGTTCAAGGAATGTTTACCCAGTTTAATATTTTGTCTGTTTGGTCCATTCTGTCATGCTTGGTTGTTTACCCTACAAGGGATTTATTTGTCCTTTTGGTTTTGTGTTTAGGTTTTAATGCACCGCAGCTTCACTGGCACCACGATGTGTAAACTTATTATGGATCCAACTAATCTCTTGCTTCAATTCCAACAAAACAGCTAATTGTGTTTAGCTTCTCTGTGACTCAAAGAGGTGTATTTGTTTTATTAATTATTCTTTTGTGGGCCGAGGAGCCCTGTTTGGATCACTCCTGGAGAGAGGGAGGTTTGGGAGGGTGAGACGTTATATGGTACTTGGTGTGAGAAAGTTGCTCAGGAAAGAGAAAAAAAAGGGAGAAAAACAAAACCCTGCACATAAACACACTCGTATGCACACATGTTGTGTGTTGTTCGGGGGATATACTGCATGTATAAGATTGTTATGATACAAGAGAAAACATAACTGTTATTATCACGATGATTTAGGGTCGGGCGATATGAACAAAATCTTCTATCCCAATATAGGTCATTTCATATCTCCATAATGATAAATATCATGTTATAGCATGTTTTCTGGTAATTCAATCAATAAATATTCTAAACGAAAAAAAACCACATGGTAAAGCATTTGTAAACTCCTGTGTGAATTAAATACTTGACATATGAAAAGTACAGAGTATTTTCTCATTTATTTAAGAACTTTAGTGCAAGTGCATCAGATGTTCTGAATTTGAGTTAGTATGTGCTCGTTATTATCAATTGAGATGATGTTATTTTGTATCACAATATTTAAAAAATACAATATGATTCTTTCAATCTATCATACTGAATTATCGCCCAGCCCTACAGTTATTAATATGACTATTTATTTTGTCATCTATTCAGTTGTATGCAGTTGAGCCGGTATACTGTGGTATATGTACCACAAAGACATTTAGGGCTGAATCAGTGACCTAATGAATCGTTTGAGGTTTCACTGTTTCTGGATTGGCTAGTACATGTTCCACACCTTGTATTCTGGTTTATTGCATTAAATGAGAAATATGTTTTCTCTTTATCAATAAAAATCACGTACATTTTTTTTCCATCAAGTAAAAATGAGCCACGTGACGAGGCTTCAATGGGTTGTTGCGACTACGTTTGAGTTAGTATGTGCTTGTTATTATCAATTGAGATAATGTTATTTTGTATTACAATATTTTTTAAATATGAGATTTCATCACAATATGATTCTTTTGAAAGATGATATCTATCATATTGAATTATCGCCCAGCCCTACAGTTATTAATACGTGTATTTATTTAGTCATCTATTCAGTTGTATGCAGTTGAGCCGGTGTGAGTTTGTGGATAAAGCACTCTCGATTTACTGTTCCATCCTTGCTGAGTTTTCCCAATTTGACTGGCGACTCCAGTGTTGTTGCCTCAGCAGGCACAGGCAGATAACGATATGTGAATGAGGGTGGTTAATGTCAATGGGTTTTGATGTCTTTCGTGGACAAAAAAGGGAACAGGAGAAGAACAATTCTGCAAATGTTTCAGAGCAAGGAGGAAAGACCAACTGTTGATTCAGACAAAGTATAGTTTCTGATCAGTGACAACTTATCACATTGTGTTACAAATCTAAATATTGTGTTTACTATGGTGGCATTTATTAGAAGTTTTCAACAAATGTGCACTAAAAATTCCCTTTAATATGTAAAAATGTTTTTAATATTGTCATTTCTTTTCATAGTCAAGTAATACTCAGTGAGAAGCTTCCATGGGACCAGACATACATTTATTGTAATTGCACATTTATTTCTTATTGAACTACATATTTAGAATTGACTTCAAACAGTCTAAATCCGCAGAGTTTTATGCCATACAGGCGTTTATAAAGATTTAAGCATTTTAAAATGCTTTACATTGCTTAAGGACATAATGTTTACCCTGACCTCTGCAAATCAAACAGCTGGTTATTCTGATTGGAAAATAAGTTTGCGAAGCCATTTCAGAAAAATTAAATAAACAACATTATCAAAGACTTAGAATTGCTCATTTTTCTATTGCCCGTCCATACTGTGTGTTCATTGCAGTGCTCGACCCTCATCACCTCTATGCGCGTTGGTACACATTAGCGCCTGTCGGTGCACAACCCAACACTTGCTAAACAGGGAACACACGCACACACACTGCAATTAGATCACATCTGAGGAGCATTAACCGTTCCTCCAGTGTTTACACAAGGTCAGTCCTGAGGAGAGAAAGTGGGAGGTTCAGATATAATTCTGACACTCACTGTAATGTCTCTGCACACTGGCCAACCATGTGTTTTCCCTCGGGTTAAGTGTGGTATTACTTGATGTTTAGTTTAATGAATGTCAGTAACTAACTGACAGCTCATGCGATTCACAGATAGATGGGAATGTTTGTTAGAATTTGGTCGTACTTACAATATGCTTTTTTTGCTCATACTTAGCTTAGCGGTGGCATGCAAAATCAAATTGGCTATTTACACATAGTACATGGCACTGCATGGAAAAATGTTTTTTGAATGGACCTGTGCTCATTAACACGTACACCCACTCTTAACATATGCAATGCCTGGCAATGTCTGTCATGGCCATTGAAAACGCACTATTCATTGGCTAAATGCTATGTGTGATTGTATAGAGACAGGTGTTGCCATCGCTGTTAGCCGTCTGTCTCTGCGTCTTATTATCTTCCACAACTGGGGGATGATTCTTTTTCAAAGACAAGTTAAGTATGTAGGGGTGAGACGAGGGAGGGAGGTGAAGGAAGAGGGAGAGGAATTGTCAAAGTGAAAGGATCGCATTGATTGAACATTAAAGCTGTTTGGAATCTATATCAATACCTTTTTAGAGTATTAAGACATTTTGAAATTGACACAATCTATGACCATTCATTGTTTTTCTTTTATAAGTCTAAATGTTGTGTGTTTGCAATGTTTGGTCCATTATTTCAGAAATCATGTGTTCAACACATTTGTATGGTGATATGATGTACGATTATGCTAATTGCAAGGCAGAAAGCCATAGTGTGTGAGACCTATTATACTTGGAGATTAGTGAACCATAATTGTTGTGTAGGGGCTTCCAAGTCAGGCTACGAAATGTGCAGCTTTACCCCCCAATCCATTTTCCTTTTTCTGTCTGCCATTCCCCCACTTCTCTCTCCTCGTGTCCCTCCCCCTCCACCCATCCTCGACCTGGTTCTTGATCCCTACACTCGGAGCAGATACTTCTGGTAGGATTAATATTTCTCCCACTTTGATGCGAGAACTGTGTTTCACAAAGACAGAGTTAGGATGAGGGGGCGATGGGCAGAGAAAGGATAAGACAGAGGGAATGAAAGAGAGAGAGAGGGATAAAGAGACAGAGAAAAGGAAAGTGAAAAGGTGGCAGAGATGTGAGGGATCTTCGCTTGGCAGCCAGATGTATAATCTCATAGTGTGAGTGTGTGTGCGTTTGAGCAATCGTGCGCGATTTTGCACGTGACTGGTTGTACATCAATGTGTGTGTGTGTGTACGTGTCTGGGGGACCCCTGTTGGCAGCTACCCGGTGCTCCCACCACAGGCTGTGTTTGCAGAGGCGTGTCGCCGTTGCTGTGGGCTAGCGAAGGTCAACAAGGGGGTACAGGCCAGTCTGCTGTTCCTCATTGGCTCCCAGGCAGAGGCTCTGGCCTTGCCCATTAAGCCAATCACTCACAGCCAGCTGACCCCTGACAGCCTATGAGCTTACTTGGCCTGGAGGCTGAGAGCAAATAGACAAAGGCAGAGGCGTCGGGGAGGGTTATGTTATTGGAAGAGAGCTCGGAAAGAGATGGAGTGAGAGAGAGAAGGAGAATGAGCAAGACTGTTAAGCATGGTTTCAGCTGAGGAGCCAAAGGTGAGAGCAAGTGGTGGGCGAGAGTGCCCTTAATCTGTGGCTGGCGAGGGCACCAGGAGCCTCCGTACAATAATTACATTAGAGTCAAATGGATCCCTGTATCTTAAAGCAACACATTTATGCCCTGCAGGAGAATCCCTTGCTAATTGTAATCCACCAAGACGGAGCAAACGCAAGAAGTGCCTACCTTTTAAAGTGAAGAGGTTTAGGAGAATGCTTTTGTGTGAATAATTGTGTATATTAAGTGCGTGTGTGTGTGTGTCTCTTGTTTTCTGAATTCTACAGTATGTGTCTAATGGTTACAGAAATAAAAAGAAGCTTCTCAAAGGAGAATATGAATAATGTTTCCAAGCGAATGTATTCACCCTGAGTGTGGATATTTTGTGCACATCGATATGCGTTCTTGTATTTACATGCGCTATGGCTCTTGGCTGCAGTGAATGTTGGCATCACTGCTTCTAGCGTCGCTTGAGGGATAGGTGGATGGTGGAATGGCAGGATGGAGAGATAGACTACAGGAGGAATGGATGGATGGAATGAGAGGAGGGGGGGGGGGGTTAGTATATCTAGTGAGCAGAGCCAGGCGCAGCCGTAGGGGAGGAGAGGTTGATCTGTTTAGTGTCCGTCTCCTGCCAGCTTTCACTGGTCATTAAAAGTAGGCTGTTATCAGACAGTGCAGGGAGGACTACCCAACCAGCCAGCACAGTGCTGCGTCTTCAGGTAACAGCTCCTTATCTGTTCGCTGATTGCCTTCACGCTCCCAATCCGTCTGACGTTGGCATCTCAATCAGTCTTTAAATAATCTGCCTCCTCACGGAGCAGCAGCGCAAGGAGGTCCGCCTCCATACCTCCATCTCTCTCTCTCTCTTTCTTGCTCTCTCCTGCTCTCTATCTTTTCCTGTCCTTGTTGTGTATGAGTTGATGCTGAATATTAATGCGGGAAAGCATTCTGTCTCGCACACTTAGAGGAAATAAACAAACAAGACTCTAAATCTGCCCGGGTGTGCTGTGCTCCCTCGGAGCATGTGCACTGTGCACAGCCCAATCCCACAGATCTGAACGCTCGGCTTTGAGCTAAAGAGCCAGCGATTCACACAGCAATGCTGACATTACATTCTGGGCCTTGCCTTCTGAGAGGTAACTAACAAATGTAGAATAACAGTCTGAAAAAAAAAAAAAAAAAAAAAAAAGAATAATTTGAAACTATTTGTTTAACAATTTTTTGTTTTGTTTTTGTAGTTTACTTATTCTGATTGTTTAGAAAAGATGAATGTGAGTTTTTTTTTTCCCTTCGCTATTAATTTTAAAAGGAATTTATCACAGCATGTTCCTTAAACTAATCTCAACATTGTCCTATGGATGTTCGAAAAAAAAAATTAATGAGCCAGAAAAGACAAAGTAAATTGCATGGAGTCATTCTTGGCTTAGAGCCATTGTATGACTGAAGAGAGAAAATCGAGTTTAACCTCAAAGTTGTTGGAGTTGTTGGAGTTGTTTCGCGCAACTCTAGAGCAGCGCTTAGTTGAGCTGGCAAGTCCTGCTGCCAACAGCGTGGATGACATGCTACACCAAACCTCCCACTCACCTCCCACCCCGGGCCCACACTACAGGACCACTACCGCTGTCAACTCCGCAGTAGTTATCTCTCCGACACTCAGAGAGGGAGGAGAAGCAAGTTAGAGGTAGACATACGTTGAGGGATAAGTTATTCACTAACTAAAACAACTGTAAAGAGGGAATGAAGGGAAGAGTGAGAGAACGAGGGAGCGAGTGGGTTAGTGAGCTACGAGCAAAAAAGAATAAATCACATTCGACTCTTCTTTATTTTGAGTTTATAAATGGAAATGGCTTTCCCGATTTAATACAGCATATTGATGAATCTGTCGATTTTTACATTATCCTGCTTGACTCCCAACCACTGTCACACATATCACCTTCTTTCTTCTCGGCATGCATGTTTATTATGGGAATTCGCCGGTTAAAAGCTGTGGAGAAAAAGTGATATGAAAGCTGACTGGGTGTAAGAAAGCGCTTCTTTGTTTCTTCTCCAGCACAGGGATTTCTCTTTCTGCCTCGACGATTCTCCCATCATTATGAGCCGACTCTTTGAGGCGCGGACTTGGGTTCAAGGCATTATCATGTCCATAACATTCAAATCTCAACCATTAGGAACGTAGAAGAATGTAATTCCCAATGATGTTAAATGCTTTCTCTGTATTTCTTACTTTAAAAAAACAAAAGTAGAACGTAAAGTCAAATAAACTATACTACATCTATATCATTTTTTTTTATCAGTATAAAATTAAACTTTAATCTGTACCATTATTTCAGAATTTCTGAAACCAGTAGCAACCAGAACAAAAACAGAAAGAAGATCTTTGTATAGTACTTGAGATGCTACAGAGCTATCAAAAGAATGTGCCAGGTTTTGTCTCCTAGATGATACTACAGGGACAAATGTATTGAAAAGGTGCTATACTTGTTTGTCAGATGGGAATGAAGTTAGCTATTTCTGAAGCAGGGAGAAGTGTAGTGTGATGGTTACAGCAGAAGCCTGCATTGCTTGTGATACTCAGTTGAAATTCTGTTACAGTAGGTCATCTTCACATTTCTAAATAAATTGTCACAGGCAAGCCTAATAATCACACACAGGTATTTTACAGATTATTATGCTAGTTGTGGTAATGTTTATGTAGAAGGAAATGCATGTATGTATAAGAATTTATTTAGAAATGTTATTTAGTCATTTGGTGATTAAGTAAAAAAATGCTGAATCGGTTAATCAAATAAATTTTGATAATTGTTTAATCATTTAAGTATATTTTTTTTAAAGCACAAATGCCCAAAATAATCAGCTGGGCCTGGCTTCCCAAATATTTGCTGTTTATTTTTTTTTTTTGTGAAAGTAAACTGAATATCTTAAAGTTTTGGACTGTTTTAGTTAGAAAAAACAAGCTATTTAAACTTCAACTTGGCCTCTTGGAAATTGTGACTGACTTTCAATAATTTCACAATTTTTTTACATCGACCAAACTATTTCTGGGAAAGAAAAAAAAAAAAAAGTACACTGTTATTATATAATATGTATTGAAGTGTTGTGTTTTAGATTAGGGTATCTATGATTGGCAAATCCCTAAACATTTTGGTTCTAGTATTCTGGTCAGTGGACATTGATGGAAAGGTATTTGTTTCATCAGCTGGTAGCAGCTCCAGTAGATGGTGTAATAGTGACTGTACTTATTGACTGTACTCATGCCTCAGAGTGAGTCAGATAAATGAACGATCTACCTCCGTCACCACTTCACTGCTGATGTCATATGGGATTTTAGACTGTAGGTGACAACCAAGTAATAACTCCTCTATCTCTCCACCTCAATCTCTCTCTTTCCTTTTGCTCGCTTGCTCGCTCCTCTCCACCTCTACCTAGAAAGCATACTTCCATTCCTCAGTTATCTGTCTCTCTCTGTCTGCCTCTCCAGTCCCACTCTGTCTCTCCTTCCTCGCCCCGGCTCTCATCCATGTGATGTGTGATATGTATCATTGGTTAAGACTACTCCAGGCCGGCATGTTGACATTCCCCCGTGCCTCTTCATCTCTCCCCGCAGAGCTGAGTGCTGTTGAGTTGTGTTGATTAATGATATTGATCGCTCCACACACTGCTTGACTTTCAGTGAACGAAGGAGGGAGAGAGAGAGAGAGAGAGAGAGAGAGAGAGAGAAATTGCAAGAAAAAAATAACTCACTCACTCTCGATACAGTGTTTTTTTTAACCCGCAATCTCTGTTTCCATGGAAACCATACCATAGGGAAAGAAATAGAGAGAGTATAGATGTATAGAAAGCGGAGAGAGAGAGAAAAAAAAACAGGTCTGGTTTACAGGTGATGAAGGTGCATGTAAGTTCACTTATGTGTGGCTGTCTGTTTCCAAGTTGGTTGTTTGTCTGTGGTGAACGATGAGGAAAAGTGTGCAGGTGTCGTCCAGCATATGCAACACGCATCAATGGGACTAAAAGCAGGATGTCAATATCCTCTCAGGATGGTCTCCTTGACACCTGATAAGTTGTGTCAATAGCAATGAGGAAGTGTCAATACCTTTTTAGGAGTTGAGGATCTCGCTCTGATAGAGTAAGTCACATGGATAGATGATATCGACTAGGATGCTTACAAGCCCTATCAGGAGAAATGCACCGACTCTGTGCCACCAGTAAGCAGTAACTGATGTGAATATATATATTTCTTAAGGTTTTTAGTCATCATTAGTGACACCATTAATGGTATCATCCATGTGGCCGTTTAAAGTTTTTTTTGCTGGTGAAACGATATCGCACTCAATGCTAACGAGGGGAATTTCCACCAAGATGCTAACTAATGGAGCTTCCTCTCTCCCAGGCCTGACAAGACACATGGAGAGAGTCATACCACAAGTATGGTGGGGTTTGCAGGATCCCATGGAAGCTTAAATCCCAGGGAAATATATTAAAGCACTGGTATGAAGCCTGTGCGTGCGTGTTTAGGATGATGTGTCAGTGCAGGACAGGATGCGGAGTGTGTGAACCAGGGGTCTGTCCCACTGAATCAGCTGGTGTACAGGAAGAGGGGAAACATAATAAGTACGAGAGGATATTTGAACATGCAACATTGCGTCACCGTTCTGTGTGACAAAGTCTTTTTCAGTGTGCGTGTGGGGGGTAAACTAAGCGATCTGAGGTCCACACTTTTTCTTCACATACCCACAGGCAGTCCCACGCACCCCCTCTGCAAACAAACATAAGAAGGCGCCCACGTTCTTTCTGCTGAGTTAAGTGTAATGAAGCAGGGCATAACCTTCCTAAGGTGCGTCACCAGAGCCATGATGCCTTCAACACCACTCTAAAACTGAAACAGGAAAAATGACGCCACACCATCACATGCCCACACAAACACTGCTTACTGAGTGCCTTTGGGTGCCTGTGAATATTCATGACGCTGAAATTGCTCATTTATTTTAGGGTGCTCACCTCAAAGTGTGTGCGTATAAGATAAATTCTGCACATGTTTATATTTGTGCATGCTTTTACTCATGTGTACAAGTGCCTGTTTTGCTTGTGTGTGGGTTCTTGGGTGTGCATGTGCTCTCCAGCCTATGTGCACTCATGCTCTCTACTGTCTGGCCTTCTCTTGTTCTCCCAGCTGTCCTAACACTGGTCTGTGTTGACAGTAAACACAGCTGCAGGTCACAGAGGCCCCGCTCTGGTCGGACACGGGGCTCTGAAGGCCAATGGGGGTGAGAGCATACAGGGAGCATGAATGCAGGAAAAGGAAGGTGGAACTACAGAGCACTGAAGGGGAAGAATAAATGGTTAGGAAGGAGAGGAGAGTCTTTGGTCCAACACGTGCCCCTCTGCCCTTGTTGAGGCTGACATGAGGAGGCAGAGGGCATGAGGGCAGAGGTAGTGAAAAGTTGCTGTGCTCAAACATATTACTCCAAAGCCCAAGAGAGGGATGAAGAGAGAGGTGGAGAAAAGTAGAAAAGGGTGAGAGAGAAGTGATCTCTGATTTCAGGCATTGATTTCCATTTCTGTTTAGAAAAGGGATGTAAACATTAAGTAAAGAAGGAGATGGGGAAGGATTAGGACTTACACATTAGACATTGAAATGCCGTCTACATGCTGGGGGTCAAAATCAAAACACGGCTAATAACAGCAGACACTGAGTGACCTGTACCCATGTGCCTCTTTAAACCTCAATGCCATCAGACAACTCCATTGCTGACACTTTCTCCATAATTGTGGATTGGTTGTATCTTTACGGATCGATACATTGCGATAAATCATCTATGAGTATATGTTTTTAACAGATGACATTAGCATTGCCTACAGACACACCGCCATTAGAGTTCCATGACCTTTGTGTGCATGATTGATAGATTGTCTGACCCTGTCTACATGTCACGGCCCTGGCTGTAAGAGACACGTTGTTTTGGTAACCCACCTATCTCCATGTATACACTCCCCTGTGAGGGTCCTTGCAGAGGGAAGAGGCGAAGATATGTGAGGATATACAGACACATACACAGTCGCACACCCACCCCCAACACTCATCCGTACACATCAGCACACACGCGCACATCCACACACACTAGCACCGAAAAAACCCCCATTTGACGTGTTCCTTTCCGGCCCCTAAGGACAGATCAGGCACAGCTGTGACTTGGGAGGTCATGAGGCTCGGAGGGGTCAGACTGAGCAGACTCTGAGAGAGCCCAACGCAGGGTCACAGGTCACTCCCAGCAGCCCTGGCGGTGTGAAAGGTCATGGGTCATAGTCTCACCACGATGCGTCGGCAGGGTAGGGTTTCAAAAGGCGGCTGGGGCCAGTGAGAGGCACAGATTTATAGATACTGAGCCGAGCTCCGGTCCTCAGCCCGAGGTAATTACACAGAATATGAGCATGCCCGTTGAGGCTTGGCCGCCATATTTCATTTCCACCCTGAGCCCCTGTAGACTGAAATAATACATGAGATAGCCAGGGAGAGACAAGAGGCGAGACCAGGGGGCAGAGAGAGAGAATGGAAGAGCCATTGATGCAGGGGAAGAAGAGATAGAAAGTGACGGATAGAGAGAGAAAGGGAGAGTAAATGAGAGGGAAAGAGTGTGAGAGTGAATAAGCAAGTTATAAAGTCAGAGTGAGAGAAAAGTGAGTGTGAGACCGAGTAGAAGCAAAGGCAATGGGTCATATTTGTTACAAAATAAAACTCCATTCTTAGCAACAAGACCTTTGACGTCAAATTCCAGTAAGACAGGGAGAAGGTCACAGGGATCATCCCCGGGGAACGCCGGGAGCCGGAATGACATGTAGCACGGACAGCAGGGAGTGACAGCCTCGCGAGAGGAGAGGAGAGGAGAGGAGAGGAGAGGAGAGGAGAGGAGAGGAGAGGAGAGGAGCGTAGGAACAGAGGAACAGATGGAGCGAGGGAGGGGAGTGAAAGAAAAGAAGAGCCCAGAAATTAGATTAGTTTAGAAAGTGAAGTTGTGATGCAGAGGGCTTGATATCCTGCTCGGAGCAGTTTCCCGTGAGAACCTGATCGGCCACCGCGGGCTCAGCGAGACAGTTCAAACATATTTACCCCTCGTTGGAAGGTACAAATTAAATTAGGCTCTTCCACAAAGAGGAGATGCTTTCCCCTTCTGTTCTGATGTCATGGTAGTGGGGCGGTATAGAGTGGGGGTCGGCCCTCTTTGGCCTGCATGCATTTATCTTAGAGGCCATTCATCTTCCAATAACCCCCCCCCCACCCCCCATTCCCCTTCTCTTTTTCTAGATCCTTCTGTCCCTTTTTGCTCAACACTGTATCAAAGTCCTTCTCTGTCTAGTTACCCACACGCATACACAAATACAGACTACAACGCACAAAATTCACGAACAGGTCACAGCTCTGTCCTCTTCTTGCCAACTCCATCATCATCCGTGCAGTCCCTCTCTTTCTCTCATGTTCCCTCCCTCCTGCCTCCCCCTTCGTCTTATCCTGTGTTATTTGAAAAGAGTATACATACTGGGGAACAATTGGGAGTGCCCATCCTTTTGTTCCTGCCTTAACAATGCCATAGCAGGTTTCATTGGAGATCATTACAGTAATTGCTTCATAATTGCATCGACTTTAGCCTTGGCTGTGGCCCATTCTCTGAGTACATCCAGGCCCTGTCACAGCTCGGTGCTGCACAGCAGCGTGTGACCTTAGACCAGAAACCGGGTGGGTCGCTGTCACTTAGCCTTTGGCCAACCTGGCAGCACTACAGCATTCCTTTACTGGGGACGTGGGGTGGAAAAATATTTCCCCTTTTCTCTGCCTCCCCTTTTATACAACGTTAATACTTTTCTCTCTCTCTCTCTCTCTCTCTCTCGCTCTCTCTCTCTCTCTGTCTCTCTCTTCCTGTTTGATACTCTTGATTTTTTTAATTCTCATTTCTCCCTCCCTTGCTCTGTTTCTATCTTGTGTTGGCGGATTATAAATGTTTCCAGATAGTATTCTGAAGGACACTACAGGGAGGCCTTCACCCTCCACCCTCTGGTCCTGTATTTATAGAAAGCAGCATCTGCTTCCAATGGTGCTGAAAGGGAGAAAGAGTTTGATGACTCAACCAAGCATTTCGATGAAGGTTCATACAGAATGCTTCAGGAGTTGGAAAACTTGCCAAATTAATGAATCAACTCCATCAGGTTTCTTTATCATGTACGTCATCACGCATGTATGCATGTGTGCACACACTATACACACACTTAAAGTAGCCCCTTGCCCTTCCTCTGAGTACTTATCTAGCCCTAACTTAACTCTCCCTCAGAGCCAAACTATGCCACCACTGTGACACTCCCACAGACAAAAAAAAAACCTTGAGAGTTGTACAGACACACAATAAATCAATCCATTATTTACGAGTGAACTCATTCAGAAAGGAAGCATATGTAATCTACTCATCCATGCTGAGAGGATGCTGAGCGAGAGACGAGGAGAGGAAGAGAAGGAGAAGTGGGGTGTGTTCAGGGACAAGGCAGGCGGCCAGCTGAGAACAAATTCTGTTTCTGTTCCTAACTCCCCAAAGAGAGGTGGGAACCAGTAAACAAACAAACCGAGTGAGGAAAGTGTTTCCTTCTTTAATGACAAAGGGAGAGGATGAGAGAGAAAGGCAGGGAAGGAGGGAAGCATGGAGAGGAGCTGGCCCAGTGTGTCATCTGTCAGCCTTTCTCCTGTGTGTGTGCGCGTGTGTGCGTGTGCATGTGTGCGCGTGTGTGTGTGCGCCCTCTGCCCTGTTCGTATGCAGGCCAGCAGCCTACACAAAGGCGCAGAGGGGGCATACACACAGATGGGTAAACAAAGCCCTTGTTTACTGTTTTGTTTTTTATTATGTTGGGAGAGATTAGTGGTTATTGATTTTTCTCAGTCAGGGCCAGGAAGAGTGGAGGCAAGTGTTAAACGTTCCCATCAGTCGCCATCTTCACACACACTCTCAGAAACACTCACACAGAGTCTCGCCCCTCCACCCTACCCCACTACCATTGAGTCTGTCACGCCCCTGTCAGTTCCTATCACAGTGCGTCTACCTGAAGTATGGAGATGAGGCCTTTGTGGTCCCCTGTCCCAGCCTGGATGCCCATTCTTTTGGGCTCAGGTCTATTATGGCCAGAGCCCGGGGCGGGTCCACACATACACACACACAAACACACACACACACTCACACACAGACGCACACACATACACGCACACACACAGTACTCCTGGGGTCATAGCCTTTCAACCTCAGGGGCTCAACTTCTGCCACCACAGCCTGACAAATCACCCCGCAACACACAAAAAAAGCGCCAGGCCCCCAGCGTGAGAGGGGCCCGGTTCCAAGCAGCTCCTCCAATCTCCGCTTGGTTACAAGCAACGGCAGCGAGCTGCTATTACCCTACTCCCACTGGATTTGGACAAAGGGGAGGAAAGAAGATGAGGGGAAGGAGAGTGGAAAAATAGAGAGAATGAAGAAATGGGAAGAGAGAAAGAGATGGGAAGAAGAAAGAGACATTTAGGTTCTTTCATTCGGTGGACTATGATAAATGGCCTGGCCTTTAGCTTGTCTGTGCTCCCCCAGCGCTCTCTCTGGGCCTCCCCTGACAAGAGGGTCTTTGAGGGAGAACGGACCCCACAAATATTGCTCTTTGTCCCAGACAGAGCATAGCCAAGACCCCAATGCTCTGACTTTAATCAAGTAAAACCAGCAAAGCAAGGGTCTGCTTTTATGTGCAAGAGTCAGTCACTTTGTGTGTGTGTGTGTGTGTGTGTGTGTGTGTGTGTGTGTGTGTGTGT
>CALSCE010010657.1:15240755-15272273 GCA_943593645.1 Bovichtus variegatus | reverse complement strand
TGTGTGTGTGTGTGTGTGTGTGTGTGTGTGTGTGTGTGTGTGTGTGTGAAGACAGAGAAGAGACAGGAGAAGGAGAAGGCTAGGAGGACTGAAGAAAAGTCAGCACACTACATTACACTGGCACATCTCCCCATTACTCCTTTAAAGACATTCAGAGCTTTGCCTTAGGGGTACGTGGGTAGATTTGGGGGAAGGCTGAATACAGATACACCCCAAAGGCACATTACAAACTGACTCAGCGATCAAAACAACTTGTGAAGTTCACCTCTAACGAGGGGAGGTCTTAGCGAGACAAAAGTGTCTGGGAAAAAACAAATCATTTTTCATACTTAATGTTAAATTAAGTGCACATCTGTTTCACATAGCTACAGTTGTTAAGTATCGATCTCAGTATACAGGATTCAGCTATACAGTGGTTATATAGTGCAAATGTGTTTCCATGCTAATGTTTGCTGTGACTATGCGGCCAACTAATAATTACACAGTGTATCAAGTGCATCGCAATAAGCCCACAAAGGCAAATTATCCGATTTAGAGCGTTACAATCAAGTTAATGGATTGCAAAAGCTGATTAGCGAGGTTGACAAAAAATGTCTAAAAAGGCGAGAGTGAACGCCCTTAGTGTCATAGATGGAAGTTTACGGTGGATTAATTGTTTATGCGGAAGGCCTACTGGCAGCGGGGGTGTTCAGGGTAGAATTACACTCGCTGTAAAATTAATGCTCAGGTCTTGTAAAGGGGGGTTTGAGGAGAATAAGGCTTTTCTTATCCTTATTCTCACAACAGTAGTATGCATTTTCAGTATGGGTGTGTGACTGTGTCTGTAATGGTCTGTTTAGAAGAAAGAGTTTGTGTGTCAAATTGAGTGTTTTTGGGGTTGTATGGAGCCGTGGGTGGAGAGTGGAGGTTATGGAGCTTTTAGCCTTTTGTCAACCCTAACATTCATTTCTAAGCCCTCCTTCGCCTTTTACACTTCCTCTTCCTTCAATGTCACAGTCGCCTTGTGTCTTCCTTTTGCCTGTGGCCATTCTTGAAAAATGGATCAGGGTTTAAACTTTGATCACCACTTTGGTTATTGATTCAAAGCAGCATGTGTGTGTGTGCACACATTTTTGTTTGCACATGAATAGGTTCAATGTGTGCATTTTCATACACACATCCACGTGTGTGTGGTGAGGGCAAACCTCAGTGCCACACAGTGCCACGGTGCCATAATCCCCGCCCTTGCCCAGTGGCCCAGATTAAATCCAGGCTTTGATCCACCCCCTAATCTGAGTTTACAGGCTCTGGGCTGAGGGTGGGTGCTCTTCTGTGCCTGCCAGCTAGATTCTGCTTGCTTCTTTCCTTCCTCCCTTGTCTGTCTGCTTCCTTGCTGCCCCCCCACTGAGGAGCTGGCAATTGAAATCAGCTTTAGAGTTGCTTAATACAGAAGCGGGCTGAATTAGTCCCTTTAATGCCTGTCATGGTCAAAGATTATATCAATGGCTCTTTTTGTCACCGCTACACTGGTGTCAATGGTAAAGCAGCAAGACTCCCAGGACGAGACAAAGGATACATTTTTAGATTCAGTTGTAGTTTATCTTGTCTCTTCCTACACTCAAAACAAGCACGCACGCACACTCTCATACATCTGTAAGAGTGCACACACATACGACACACACACACACACACACACACACAAACATCCATACAAATAAAGAACCTAACATGTGTTGCTTGTTTGAGTTAAACTTTAGCTCCGCCTGGGTATCGAGTGATGTGCATTTTGTGATTGTAAAATCAACTTCAGTGGCAACCTCTTTTGAAGTGGAGTGTGGTTCATTCGTTCAGGGTCAAACACATACATAGTCTCAATTGGAAACAAAAGCCGGAGTCTTGGCTGCGCTTTAATGCTACAGTGAGTTTGATTTACTGCCCATCTGCAACTGCACAAACACACTTTGACTAGGCCCGGACGAAATGAATAAGAGAGCATGAGACTCACTGTCGTTAACCAATTTACCAGTTTATATAAACAAGCCCATGGGTGATTAGAACAGGGTCTTCCTAAAGTAATAGTTTACAACACAGCACATTAAAAATAATTAGCCCTAACACAATAAAGTTGGAGGAATTTCAGAGCCGCAAGACTGGGCTGAGTTAGTGTATTAGGCCTCGGGCTTGATGTGCCACTCCGTGTTAGCTGCTTACATTTAGGGTTAACCAAGCTCAGAAAATGTCCACACTAACGGAGATAATTGACAGAATGGCAGTATTACATGCATTGTTACACAGTGTGGTGCAATTACATGTTGTTGTGGCATCTGAGAAAGCAAACAAATAATTTGGGAATATGCGATGTATTAGCTGATGATATACTTTTAAATTGGCGTGGCGCACTTAACCACTTACACACACATGCTCACACACACTGTTCATCTCAGCAAAGTAAAGAAGGTCACATTTCCTCACCTGGCGTGAAATGAGGAGAGAGAGGGAGGGAGGGTGGGAGGGAGGGAGGGAAGCAGGAAAACAACATGTGGGAAAAAGTCCAGGTTTATTTCAGGAAATCTCTTGTGCACTAACCAAAGTAAATCCACTGCTCGGCGAGGAGAACACCGCGCACCCCAGTGTGTCTGTAGTATCTGACACACTCATGTCAGTACTGAGCTTTAAACACCACTCAGCTTTTTTCCCTCTGCTCCTCTGAATAAACCACATCCCGCACATGTACACTTCAGTGTGGAACACAGACAGGTGCGGAAACAAGATGACTGACCAACACACACACACACACACACACACACACACACACACACACACACACACACACACACAGACACAGCACTCTGCTCTACTGTTCTCAGTCAGAGTCTAATTCAGCCCCAGGGAACGGGAACATGGCGCTGATAATACCTGAAACACTCTACTTCTCATTTCCTAATAGTTTGGAAATCTCCCCCACCTGCCAGCTGGAGTGTGTTCACATACACAAGTAATACGCATGCACGAGTAAACGCGACCCGTGAAAATGAGGGATGTCATCCACAGAACCTCAGGAAAGCCCAGGCAGTCATGAGTTATTTGTCTTGCTTATTGGCAGAGGTTGACCAATTAACGCCCCAGTGCTAGGTCCAGATCACTGGCTCCCTGCATGGTGGTGGAGTGTGAAATGTGCCATAAATCCAGGGCATGGCCCACAGCACATAAGGGAGGCAGAAAGGCCTGGCAGAGGGTTCCTCTCACTTGGGTGAATGGCAAAGCAGAGTTCACAGGGCCCGGATGGCTGATCCAATTAAGTGCTGCCTCCTGATATTCATTGCTTTCTGGTATGTTCACATTCAGAACAGTTTGTTACTCTGGGACACAATGTGATGAAGAATGGCTTAATATCAAGAGCAGAATAATCACACATATCTTAGTAGCAGTTTCACTCCTTAAAGTCCTTAGATCAGAGCAGTATGAGTCTTGAGGGTAGATATAACCCTGTGTCATCTCATGTGAGTGATGGGCCTTAGATCCTTGAATGTAATCTCATACAAGTGTCCTCAAACAATCACTTACTAGGTATCTGAGGCAGGTCAAGAGGTCGCTGGCCCCTCTTGTTGCTCCCTGATAAGAGAATTATTCAGATTATCTACAGGTAGATGCAGAATGGAGAGTTCAAAAGGTTAAAGAGGAGTAAAAGGTCACTTAGAGGAAAAAGTAGAAAGACTTTTGCATTGACATCTAGTTTGTGTCATGTTGCTCTCTGTCGATACATTTGTTTTTTGGTGTAACCTTGGCCTACATTGACTGACTTCTTGAAAATGAAATGGGACACAAACAAGGTCTTTAATATTGATGATTTACCTCTGTCAGTTAGCGTGGTCATCAACCGATTGACATGTCAGCTGCTCACCCTTGACCTAGATCACAACAGTTGTATGACCTCCAAGCCTGTTTAAGAGCAGATAGATCATGGTCTAATAAGCTGGGCATCTCCCCAACTTACATGGCAGTAAAAATAGGGGGCCTAGACTCTCCTCACTAACACCTATAAGCATCCCATCATTGACACTTAGTAATATGACTCTGAATGTGAATGTGTCAGTCTGCCCAAAAGGACTCTGAGGGGTGTGAAGGTTGTCCATAATGCCAACAGCACTTCATCCTAAGCCACGCCTCTGAACTTGGCTGACTGTTGGAGGTCTTTTAGAAAGGGTTGACCTGAGGTTCCCTCCTCTTCCTCCTCCTTTTCACTGGAATAAGAATTGTGTCTAAATGACTTGGCATGGAAAGGATGTAAATGAACGCTGGGGGTTGTTGTGCTCACATCCAGCCAAGGTCAGGCATCCAGCTGTCAGCTCATGTTTGGGACTAATCGTTTATGTGCCTTCACCACTCTGCGCCCATTCCCTCATTCTCTCTGTGTCTGTCACACACCTCTCCCTCTCTCTTTAACTCAACGTCCTGCCTTTTATCACTCCACTCTTTTTTGCATCTGTCCTTTGCATCCTTCACATTTCACGTCCTTTTATTCAGTCCTTTCACCAAAGACACTAGTGACATGTCATGCCATGTCATTACCTCTGTTATCCCATGGCTAATGACTTGTGCTACTTCAGGGGGCGGTTTTAAATTATGATATGGTCACCTTGGAATAACTCCGGACACATTAACATGCATTAACAGCAACATTGCTGTTAACATCGTAAGCATTAGGACATCAGTAGGTTACATTAGTAGTTTTTACATTAATAACACAACCAAATAATTTATAAATCAATAATTATTGGGGGGGGGGGGGTTGTAATGTCCCTTTAGTTTGGAGTCTGTAAAAACAGTCACTGTCCCATACTTCTTGATTCTCTGTGAAATAAGGTCTGAAGAAACATATTTAGATGGTATAATATGGAGTTATTTTTGTTTTAATTAAAGATTAATGAATGGCTTTCTGTGATTAAAAAAAAAAAAAACACATACAACACCCCACAAAAGCATTTTATCACATCTCTATCAGATTATTTCCATGCGGTAGTCTGAGGCCAAGATGGGTAGGGGGGGTCCCTACCCATCTTGGCCTTAGACTACCGCTACCACGGCCATGGCCGCCGTCTTTCCGCGTAAAAATGTGGCAGGTTGCAGAGTTCAAGTCCTTCGAAATGTGAATCGAAACAGCTGCCCCTAATCACTAGCACAAGCTGGGCTTAAGGGCCTCTCAGTTTCACCTCTCATCTGCCTGGAATTTTGAATTTCCTGAGTGGAGATCAAATGGCAGCCCGAGTCAGTGAGACCTTTGATATATGGACACCCATCTCGCGAGGGCCTTCTGCAATGGGATTTACGCTTGACAACACACTCGGTGTCACCTCCGCTCCCGGCGGACGCTCTGCGACCCCTGGAAACATTGGGCCCCTTTGACGGGAAAGCAGAGCACCCCCACCCCAAACCCCCCTGGAGTGCCCAGCAGTTATTTATTAAATTTGTTGTGCCCACCGTGCTATGGTTTCAGAAGGCCACTTAGTTTTGGATTGCATTCTGGATTTTTCAATTATGTGGTTCATTTCACCTCACTTGTGTTCCTTTACCCCCCAGGATCAAGTGCACGAGAGATCATATTTAATTATTTCAAAACAAGAAGTCTCAACCGGACCCCGCAGATCCATAACATCATGCTTCCCTATCTATTGCTCCATCACCACTACTTTAAATAGGCAGTATTCTAGTCTGTTGAAAAAAGAAACTGAGAATACCCTTCCTTTGCCTCCGATCACCACATTACTCAAGTCAATAAGGAAATTTGTCTACCTATCAGGAGGGTAAATAAAAGGGCAGAATATGGGATTTCCACAATTCCCGGCTTGTTGGGTCTCATATGGATCACATTAGTGGCCACTTTGATTGACAGGTGCTCCTGTGTGTAGCCAGAGGGAGAGGCAAAGAGAAATGGGAGATGATTATATCCCAGGTAATAAGTGTGGACTGTCCACAGCAGGCATGAAGATGCTATCTGGAGTGGCTGTGGCCTATGGATTAGAGGCTGAACTGCGTCTGTGTGCACATTCACACAGTCATATCTTTGTGGATGTGGACACATGCATCCATCCATGCATGTGTGTGGCAGAGATCCTTTGGATTTACCTTTATATGTTTAAATACAAACAATAACAGCACTGAATGTTTCCACCTCTGTCAACGTTCAGCTTGTAGCCATTGCTATAGGAAATTACATTTACGTAAACTATCAGAGATACACATGTTATGTTACTTGTTTTTTGCTGAGTCTGTGTTGTAGCTACTTGTATTGTATATTGACTGACATTGTAATGCCACCTTCTGTATGACTGATTTCCTAATGGTGGCTGGGGATTATTTACCTGGCTGGGACTCCAGACTCCATTTGAGTCTCTTCCTACTCACACTGCTGCAATATTAAATCATATCTTTGTGAAGCTTGCAATGCTTAGTTTATGCTTAGAATTGGTATTTTTAAGACTGTAGCCTACTTTGTGTTCTGGATTATACAGAAATGTGTTTTTAATGTGTTCCTTCTAATTTAAAGGAGATGAATCATCACCTCTGTCAAAGTTTTTTTTATTTTATTTTTTTTTATTCATGGGTTGCAAAATTTTGTTAACCTTTCATGCAATGTAAAATTGGGAACAAATACTTTCTTTACCAAAAGAGAGTATTCCCCTTTTAGAGGTTTTAGAATGTGGTTAATAACTTAAAATATGTTGGTTCTACAACAAAAGCTTTTGCAATGGTTATATTTTCTATTTTCTTTTGTCTACGTCAGTTTGGTTCATGGGAGCCAAATGGTGCATCGGACAGGATGAAAATGGCCCTTCACAATGTCTTGAGGAGCTTTGTGATTTAGGAGCTTTGTTTTTCTAAGAGTCTCCCATCATTAAAATAATTCATTGCCAATGAACGTTGGAGGCTCCACAATGAATCAGCTGGCTTTTGCATTCTTCCAAAGACCATAAGAGGTGTGGGGTTGAGTGAGAAAATGGTTGAGCGAGAGACTTTAAAAAGCTAAATGACTTCATGGTTGAAACCACAGGGGAGACAGGAATGCTGGGACCCCACTGGATTATCAGAATTTATTCTCTGAAGCCTACTGGGAGTATGTTTGTGTTCTCAGGGTGTGGCAGCAGTGATAGAAACGCCATAAAGCAAACTAGGGATAAAGCCAGGCTGTGTTTTGCCATGAGAGCTTCTTTTTCAACTTCAGTTTTCCTCAACTTGCTAATTACATAAATCAGGGTCATAAAGAGGATTGGTATTGAGACGAAACTGTTCGGGGGGTGCACAATGACCACTGCGTGACCCTGGAGTGTGGGACCCCACCTGACCTCAAGGCTAGGGTTCAAACGGTCAATTACAGGTCAGTTACACACAGTTAGTGTGTGAGGGTGTGCCAGAGGGTGTAGATTGTAAAGCTTGTGTATGTGTGAAGGCTACAGGGGACGTAGCCTCTGATCCCTAATTAATGCCCAGAATGAATGACCTACAGGTTGGCATACAGTGCTGTCTTACCTAACATCTCTGCAACGCACGCATATACACACCTTCCCGTCATATAAAATACATAGCTTCCTACTTTGCACATAGCAGGTGACAGTGGGTTTACATGTACCACATCCACTGACTGTCCCTACTCCCACTGTATGCTTATCTGTCTCTCTCTCTCTCTCTCTCTCTCTCTCTCTCTCTCCCTCTCCCTCCTCTTTTATCTCTGTTATCATCCTATCTTTCTTGCCATTCATTCGTCTCTCCTGTCCAAGCCACCAGGCCGGCTATCTATCCTTTTAATGAGCTCCACGGACTCTTCTAAACAGTTGTCAAACAATCCTCACACGGCCATCACTTTTTACTGGGCTCAAACTAAGGCATAAACAACAGCACCCTCGTGGCAATCTGCCAGAAGAGGGAGAGTAAGAGAAACTGTGGTTTAACACTGTTAGCAGTAAAATGTATCTTGGGTGACAAGTGGGATACAGGTGCTATTGAATCCAAAAGTAACTGAGAAGGCACTGAGTTCCGACCAGTCAAGCCACAAGTCCTTCCTTTAAGTAATATTGTCCCTAACTCACAGATCCTCTGAAATAGCCACATTTATCCTTTTTTGTAGCTGGTCTGATAAGTTAATAATATGCAGTGATCTCAGTTTCCCATGGATACAATCAAATGTGAACAGAGAACCTACATCTAATCACATGTGTTCACTCACGATGCATTTGAGATATACACCAATGCCAGGTATGAGCTGCAATCTGTCTCAGCTGTATCTACCCATTCTTTTTTCTAAATACGAGAATCTATGTCCGAACAGACAGGGCAGATACTGACAGATGTTAAGAATGTTCAATCAAAGCTGTAAGATGGACAGAGAGAGTTTTTAACCGCAAGCAGTGGGTGAGACACTATAGGGAGCCGTTCCTAGCGTTTTTCACCTCCCCCTAATTTCCCCAACCTCATCCTTCTTGAGGACAACATGTGAACATCACTCACAGTGTCTGTACAAGCCAAGCACCCAGTTCATCAGAAACACCTTCTCTGGCCCCAAACCTGACCCGTTCTCTCCTGGGGTCAGGATAACAGGCTGCAGGGCTAACACACTGGATGAGAAATGGACCGGAGACTGTGGCGTATGTGTGTGTCTGTGTGTGCGTGCACGGTGTGCCTGCTCAGCTGCATTTGGAATATATGTTTCAGTGTGTATAATGTGTATGACTAGCCTGACAGAGGGGGCCTGTGGAGGTTACACAAACACAGAGGAGGGTTATTTATACTTCCAGGAAATTATGGTGGTTTCTGTCAGATCTGGCCCACTCTAGCCTGATCTGGCTCGGTCTTGGTCTAGTGTTAACCTATTTCTAGCCCACACAGAGCCAGCGATACACAGAGAAGAGGAATTGTGCTAATATGGCTGTCACTGACAACCCCAGTGGCCAAACTCTGTCAGTCTACAGCTCTCAGCCCACCTCCACAGATGGTCCAGCAGTACTTAAGAATTCACCCCCAGGGTTTTACTGCTCTGTTGTATGGAGGACTGTCACAGCACAAGTAGCATGTGGTTTAGATATGGGAACAGCATCCTCCACGAGCTCTCATGGCCTGGCACAATGAGATGTCTCCACCCCCAGTAAAAGACAAGACAACTGGGTATGCCCACTTTTATGACAGGACACAGCCTACCAGCTGAGGAAGTTGAAGATTACATTTTGCATATCAAAATTAAATAATGTTCATTTTAGCTTTTCATGTCTTTAAAGTCTGAACTTTAATTCACGTTGTCTTACTGGCTCTGTGGTGGTATAACAGGCTAATGAGACTTTATTTTCCATGTACTTAGTCAGTCAGCTAGTCAACCTGTCAGGCAACCAGCCAGTCAGAGGATGGTGATTTACTGTCCTGCGTCCAGAGAAAGGAAACCTGCTGTTACCTCTCGTTCAGCCGGGCCACCATTTTACTCTAAATGAGGCAAAAAGTCACAAATCTGCCTGTACTAATTTGTTTATTGCCCTCGTTCTGGCTGCTGCTCCTCCTCTCTCACCCACCCTTTCACCACCCCTCCATACGCTCTCTCTCTCCCCCCCTCGCTCTCCTTCTCATATTGATCTCCCTGCTAAAAAGTGAAATTGTTTCAGGGTGTGTGAGGTCTTCAAAGATTGGTTGTCATGTGCACTAATGCATATATAGAGAGTGGGTGTAATAAGTCCCTCAGGCTGGCGCCCATCTGAGAAAATTGAACACATCCAGTGACAGTCTTGTTTTGCCTTGTTTTACACTGGTGACGCGGATCAACAACAGATTTGTACTAGTCCTCGAGGTCAAAGCACGCGCTCACTGTGCACTCATGTCATGCACACGTGCATGTGTGGTAGTATGTCTCACACTTCCTGCTGTGTGCATATGTAATGTATATTGGCGAATTAAGTGATAAACTTGGGCTGATGGCTTCTGGATATGTGCCAGGGTGAGTCATAAACAAGCAGGGGGTTGAATTTAGGGGTGAGGGGGCGAATGGAGGGGAAGGAGGGGTACAACCCTGAGTGTGTCTGTCCTGGCAGGTCCCCTGCTCAAATTCTACTGATACGACTTTAATCAGGCCTAATCTACTTATCGGCCTCCTGGGGCACTGATCAGCCTAAAGTGCTTAACGGAATGCAGGGACCCATAAGATGCTGCCACTCGAAAGCATAAAGTGGGTTGTTGCTGATGGTCTTTTACTTAATCTGATTAATTAAAACAAACTATACCAAACAGAGTTCCTTTACCTCTGTGCCTTTTCCTGAATCCTTCACCAAGAAAATAATTTCCTTCTTTTCTGTCCCAGTAGCTTGTGACCGATCCCATGACTTCATGTGACTCGCACAAACCTTGTGGGTTTTAATAGTAGATATTTTTTACTGTATAAACCACCTTTTTTAATTTGCTTGTATTTGGTCATCTGTCTGGATTGCTATAACTTCCAGTACACTTTGAAAACGTTCTACTTGCTTAAAATAACTCCTAAAGCAAACGAGAGAAAACCCTAAAAATGTGAAAGGTAGCACGTTACACTCCATACTGTAAAAGCTCATCACACAAGGCTGCAGAAGTTCACTCTGCAGAACATTTGAGAGACAAGATAGGCCAATCCTGTTGTTTGCCGCAATTGTGAAGACTAATAGAATAATTGACTTGAGCTTGTAATGGGGGTTAAGAGACATAACCCCAGTTAATAAAAGATGGAGACGATAATGAATTGTGTTCAAACAATGCATGTAAGGGAGCATTGTCTGTGCCGTGAACGAAAAGCAAAAGCTGTTTGAAGAAATTGTGCTCCGTCTGTATGTTATTCTATTTAATACCCCTGACACTGTGTGATAAGGTGAATGTGATGCTAGATGAGTTCACGGACCGTGTCAGGGCACTTGTCACCTGTGCCACCTTGTGATCATAGATTATCAGATTAATGCTGATGCTTCACGTGGGCCATATCCTCAATTTCATGTGATTCAGAAGATCAGTGAGGTCGCTACTGGGGTGGAAGTGCTCTGACCCCTACAATGTTTGATTCATTTACACACAATAAAACTGGATTGGCTTTGGCGGCTGCCATTTCTGAGTTCATATTTTCCTGTACCTCTGCAACCCACTCAGTTTCTTTTGTTGCCTCGCCTTGTCCCAGTGTGTCCTCTGCCAATCTATTTCCTGCTCCCATTGACCTTTCATTCTCCTCATACATGTTTCCTCTCAGAGGACAGGCCCTTGCATGGAAGTCCTCCTCATGTTCAATGTGATCAATACAAAGGGCAGAGACCTTGCACACAAACTCCCCCGCTGACTAAACGAGAAGGATTAAAGGCTGGAGAGACTGTGTGGTGGGTGCAAGTACGTGTTCATGCATGTTTGTGAGTGTGTATGTGTGCATGCACATGTCCTGTGTGTCTACACCATGCACATGCATGTGTGCGAGTGTGTGTGTGTGTGTGTGTGTGTGTCTTCATGCAAGTGCTTGAGAGAGAGCATCACTTCACTAAAAAATTGTAAATGTTGTGATCTTTGCGGGGTGGGCCGAGTAAGCTAAGAGTTCATGACCCCAGTCTGTGTCACAGCAAAAAGGTCCATGCAGGTCACACAAACGCACACACACAGACACACACTCTCTACCATTTAACCTAAGGAGAAGAGAGGGAGGAAGTGAGTGGAAAAGGGAGAGCGAGGGATTAACAAAGATAGGCAGCGCTAGCAGCTGGTTGGCCATTTAGAGATTCCTATTATCCGGACGGTGAGGTATTTATAGAAACTTGTACTCAGCCAGTACTCTACTCCAAAATAGATGCTTATTTCCCCGACGCTGATTGCCTCTGATGGGTGGGTGGAGGTACAACCGATGAACCAAAGTGGTAGACAAATGTTAACAGGTGCAGAGGTGAAAATCAAATTCAAGAACAAAGTCCTTGTGAAACTTTTGTTGGTGTCCTGTTGCTGAAGTGTAGGTGACCACTGACACCTGTTCTGTTCTTCAAGTGAAAACTAATCTCATGAACACTGAATGTGACATTTTTGACTTTGCTCATTAGAATATATTATTTCTCAAATCAAAACAACTTCAGTTTGATGCATTTGCAGCAATAACATAAATAACCTTCAAAGTAATATTCTTGAAGATTTTCATTTACTAGATAAATAAATGTCTGTTTAGTCACTATATCGCCGAATGAGGTAACACAATGTTGGCCCATTAAAGAAACCCCTCGCATTTGCAGTGTTACAAACTGGGTTTCTGTGGAGACATTGCTGGAATATAAAATAACAAGCAGCTACCCCCTTGAAAGTGAGAGCCAAACTGTGTATATTTAGTTAAGTAGTTTACCAGGTCCCAGTCACACACTGGTTGGGCTGTCCACACACACAAACATTCAGAGGTGGTAGGTGACTACGTTACAGCTGCACAGGTCCAGACCTTTTAAAAATGTTATCAAAACACTACAACAGTATAATTTATTCTTCTCCACTTCCACCACTTCTTCCCTCGCTCCGTCACCTCAGGCCCATTAAGGGGCAGTGGATCGGCCCCCTCTGCCCTCTGCCTGCCCTCTCTGGTTGTCACTGAGCGGAGGTCCAGCCCTCTCCAATGGGCTTATCACAGGTCAACGTGCTGCAAGGGCACATACTCTTACACACACACGGACCACAAGCTGGACACTTCTTAGCATAACTCCTCAGTGCTATAGCACAGACCTTGCCACAGGGGGTCTGGTGTGTCACCGTGTGCATTTACAAACAGATAAAGCACAAACACACTGAAGCAGACAAACATTCTTTCCCTATCTCTGAAACACACACACACACACACACACACAGATTTCCCCTTTCCCTTGCCCTCCGTAACCCAACATACACTCTCCCAACTCCCACCTCTCTTGTCACCTCCCATCTCCCAGACCAAGGTCAGCTGTCCAGGCCTGCGGTTCTTGATGTAGAGGCTTTGACCCAACATGGCCACCTCTGTCTCTCCAGAGAGATTAACACAAGGCAGGGACAGAGAAACTGAGCTCCGCGTGGCTCCATGTTATCCCAGCCGCGCTCTCTGTCTCTACTCTCACTTCTCATTCTGTCTCAGATAACTCCTCATGTCTGCAGACTGGGGACCAGGAAGAGCTGCAAATTGAATATGTCTGGCAGGCAGATCTGTGAAGACTCATGGGGGATGTTAGCGAGAGAAAGCAGACTGTAAGTGTCCACGTTGTGTCACTCAGGCGACATACATAAAGGGATGTGTAGAGGACGATAAGAGCGGTTTATTATCCTGCGTTTTGGCTTGCGCTTCCTTCACGCCACGTCATTTTCTTAAAATGAAATTTACATTAGTTGTAAGATAGTGTAACAAAGGAACACTGCGGCATCTTTCAACAAGCCGAATACAACCTCCTATGACATCACTGAGAAGGTGTCGGTTGTAGTGGTACTCTTGAGGATCTTAAACGCTTCCATGTTGTCTTTGTTTTCCCATTGCCCATCCTATTCCTTTGCTTGATTCCCCCTCATTATTTCTTCTGTTGGACGGGGCTGAGGGGTGGCTGCTCCGGCAGTCGTAAGGTTAAACAAAGTGCTGCGACTGTCAGGCTGAGTGAAACCAACTGGCGCTCGGCTATCAGAAGATAATCAAGGCTAATAGGTACATAATGGCTAACAGTGGGGCCGCACTCGCTGGCAGATGCATCATGAGGGACGGAACGCAGACAGCGTGACCTCGCATTCCCTCTGCAGCTCTCACCGCTTCAGAGTCATCAGGCGGAAAGAGCCAGACACCAGGAATTTTACCGCTGCTTTGCCCTGGGATTACTCACAGTACAGTCTCATTGATTATAATATGCTCGTAGTTTGCTGTTTGTCTTTTTTTTTTTTTTTCTCCTTTTCTGTTCATCTTTTTTTATTGTTGGTTTGAAGTTTTAACTTTACAGAGTCCATCAATTAATGGGCCGTGAAGTGAACCACTATTGGGGATGATGTCACCACACTGGACTGTGAACAGTAAAAGCATTATTCAGCATTAGTTTTTTCTGCAGGGATTTGTGTGGATCTCAGTGACTTATGGTTCCTGTAGCATATGCTTTCACTTTTGTCTAAACCAACAAACAGAATGTTTGTGTAACTGATGGTCAAAGTGCCCAAGGTCCTAAAGGACACATTGTTCTGAACATTGAAGATTTATGAGCCTGTGAAGCAAAGAGGATGAAGGAGAAACATTGTGAGCCAGTATACTGTGGTAATGTGAATAGGAGAAAAAAAAACTATCCTGTCTTTAACTGCAAATTAAAAAACCACATCTAGAGACACATTTTGAATTCAGCTTAGATTTAGCAAATATAAATAACAATGCAGCCCTCCAAACCTCGACATGTTGACCGCACATTCTCCATGAATACATTATAGAAAAAAGACATTCACAAGCGTGACATCTTGACCTACCCAGCAAAGAGTTAACATGTTCTAAATTGATGCAATTGAGCAGAAAAGGTCACAGGATCATGTGTTAACGAATGTACACATGCTTGGTTCTCAGCGCTCTGCGAAGCATCCAGCCAACACTTCCCCTCTGACAGCACTCGGTTGCCCTGGACTCCTCTCCAAAGACTCTCTCTGTAAACAAAGCCTGCTTTTGTTGAGGCCCAGTGCGTCAGAACCATCATCTCCAGAGGGAAAGAGGGATATGGAGGAGAGATGTAAGGGTGGGTGGAGAGAGTCAGACACACGGAGAGAGAGAGAGAGAAGGAAAGCGTTTAGGTGGGGGTGAAGGGCAGGGGAACTGAGACAGAGGTCTGGGTAATTGCAGCACAATGGAGATTGTGTTTGATCTCTGAGGTGTCCAGGCCTATTTAGTGGGGAATGTGCCAGGCTGAGGAATGTTGTAGCTCTGAAAGGCTGAGTTTATCAGGAGTTCAGCAAGTGAGAACAAGAGGGGCGGAGGGGGGGCTTGTAGTTTGAGAGAGATAGAGACAGAGAGAGAGGGACAGAGAGTTTAACCAGGCTTCCTTTTCATTATTGGCTAATTATGTCTTTAAAGCCTCTGAGAACTTCACTGTACACACTGTTCACACATGTTGTATGTATTCTATCATTGTGAGTCTCTCTCTCTCTCTCTCTCTCGCTCTCTCTCTCTCTCTCTCTCTCGCTCTCTCTCTCTCTCTCTCTCGCTCTCGCTCTCGCTCTCGCTCTCTCGCTCTCTCTCTCTATTTGAACTGAAGTGAGAAAGGCCAGTCTGATCTGTGGTGCAGTGCAGCAGCAGCAGCAGCCTCCTGATAGCAGGGCTAAACTGCTGGAGAGCAGAGAGTGCCCGCACAGAGCAGAAGGCTCTTTGAACTCTGTCTGTACTCTCTGCTGCAGAGCTTGAACTGGGTTAATCGCTATTAATATTTAACATGCTGCCAAAGTTCCAGCCCAGAAACTATATCAAAGCCAAGAGCTCCATCCAGCAGAGCCCTTTCAGTACTCTTCTGTAGCAAGCTGGCTGGCATAAACACACTGAAGCTGCCGACATGAGACTTGATAAAGTTATTTATTTCTTTTTTTTTTTTTTAAATAAAGGAGAGGATTCTTTGCAAGAGCAATCCATTTTCCATTGAGTTTGATGTTGTATTTTTTTTAATTGTTAGCTTTCTCTTCGTATGGGCGAATCAAATGAGAATTGAGATTTGGCTCTTTTTTTTTTTTTTTTCTCTCTTCCATTTTGGAATTGTTCCTTTGTGTGGCCGCAAATATATATAACCATTTTAGGCACAGGCATGTAACATTACAAAGTACAATATGTTGATGCATAAAGTAAGATACAGTTTCATTGACAAGGATGAAAAATTAAATAGCTAGAGAGCTTTAATTTTGTAATCAAAAGTATAGGGAGGATGGGGTCGGTTATGAAACGACTTGAGGTCGCCAGGGGGCTTCTGTTCTGTTGCTGCTGCTCCTCTCTCTGTCTGTCTGTTCTGTCAGCTCACAAACTGGATTATTTCATCAGAGTTCAAGCCTGTATTGCCTCTGCCACTGCAGTCTTTTTCACTCTCTGCCCTCCCCTTTACATCTATCTCTCTATCTCCATCTCTCTCTCTCCTCTTCTCTCTCTCTCTCTCTCTCTCTCTGCTCCCAGCGCCAGGACCTCAAACAGCATGGTTAAATACCCAGGCCAATGTGTCGCTCTTCAAAGAGACTCAGGTAGTAGATATGCTGGCAATGGGCCAGGATCAAAATGAAGAGTTATTGTTGAGCATTGTGGCTGCACTTCACGTGGACCTCAGTCGAGCCATATTAAGAGGCCCCACCTGGGCCAAAACATTCCCACAAGGCAGCTGAAATATAGGCCCTAAGTCCCATTTCGCCCCCTCTGAAAAACCCACTAATACCACACAGGGACCCATTTTTATTTCACTTCATAAATCAGGCCAGCGGGACGAGGAAGTTCATTTGGCGTAGAAGAGCTTATGTTAGCTTTAGCCCCTGTTGTAAAGTTCCTTCGCTCGGTGCGTCTGCCTCCAATGTTCATCTACAGCAAAAACAACAGAAACCAAGAGCACATTTAAATGGTCAGAATTAGCTTTGATTACTTAGGATTTAGAAAATGAGTGGCTGTTTGTTGCCATAAGTCCTGCCTGATAAAATATTAAAGCGCAGCTGAAGGGGGAGCTTTGTAGAAGACAAAAGCTGGAAGCAATTTGTGCAGCTACCAAATTAAAGTTATTCAGCACCAAGGGTAATTTAATTACCATTCTTTAAATGTTTGAATGACTTTGACCTTTGGAGTACTCGGAGGTCGTGCAGGTGTATTTACTTAAGCTAATTCAGAATCAGTAACATGAAACAAGGTCCCAAATCAAACAGGCCTCCTCCCTGAATATCTGGTTACCAAGTACCAGCTCTGTGTTTGTAAATTAAATTAATATCTATCCACCATGTCATTAGGCCTGTTTTCTCAAAACCCTGAAATCTCTTAGGCCCCTACTTATTCCCCAGAGCAAACATCTCAGTGATGAGCTTGACAAGGGAAAGACAAAAGAATAAGGAGAAATCTAGGCAATGAAGATCAGGGAGAAAGACATAAACAACAGATGAGAAAAGCTGACAGCGTTTCCCAGGATGCACCTCTCTCAGCATGGCTCATGAATGGAAACAGGTGTGTGTGATTGTGCGGTGGGTCTTGAAGATTCTGGCCTATGTGGCATGTCTACTGCCTAGGTGATTTGGGTCAATGGAGCACATCTGGTACTAGTCACAACAGAGTGCACACGTCCACAGCCCTCAGACACCCCACCAGGCAAGTAGGGAGAGAGAGGCAAGGGCAAGGAAACATCTGGGTTCTCTCTTTCTCTTTCTCTTTCACACACACACACACACACACACACACACACACACACACACATACACTCATTTAGGATTCTGTGCTTTTTTGGGGTTGCTTGGATTCCTCCAGGTGCATCTGGACTCGCATACAGAAGAACAGGAGTGTGTGTATGTGTGTGTTTGGGCGGGGGGGGTTGATTGACAGCCTTGAACCAGAATGTTCCCTGTGCCGGGTGAGTAACTCACCCATCATGCCCACTCCCTCTCTCTTTTCTCTTTTGTTTCTTCCAAAGGTTCTTCCCCCACTTTGTCTCTGCTTCATAATCTTCCCTTATTCGCTGGTGTTCTGGAACAGACTAATTCCTGTATTGGGGGGAAAAAAGGCATATATTTTCTGGTGAACTAAACAAGGCAGGGCATTTTATTTTGTTTGCTATGGACGTAAATTAAAATAACAACCCACTACATCCGTTGTGTCGAATGCTGGAACCTCATGAGTCATGCTGTAGAGTTATGCCAATGGAGAGAAAAAACACATGCGCCTACACACACTCATGCACACACAGCTAGACAGCAAGTCTATTTTTTGGCACAACGCCAGAACCGAAGTGGACTTGATACACTGTGGTAATGATAGGGTAAAACTGTATATGAGACACCGTATCGAATTCTGATGCTGAGATTTTTCAGCACTGACAGCTCTCTCCGTGTGTGTCTCTCTCTCTCTCTCTCCCCCTCTCTCTCTCCCTCTCTAGCCCACTTACCTCACTTCACCCGCTACCGCACCACATGCCCAAGGCAACAACAATAAACATGATTGGCCCTTCACACAAAAGAAGGCGGGCCATCATCTGGACAGGCATGACAAGGGGCAAGTGAAATTGATTTCAAGTGTATCAGTCTGTGTGGGTATATTTCTGTGCGCCTTTACTGTGTGTGTGTGTGTGTGTGTGTTTTAACACAGGGTATGGATTCTTTCACTAAGTTTGAGCAGTGTGACGAATATGGGAAGTGATGGCATGTAGAACAGAGTGTTTCCTTCCTTCACTTGTAACAGTGGCTAAGGAAACAAATACAGGTCCCTCTCTTTTGCTCACACAATCCAAACAAAAGAGCCATGCTTCATAGATGTAAATGTATTTTCCAGTGACTGTTATAGAGCACAGAACATTACATCTGACACTTGGACAGCACAACAAGAGGGAACTGTCTAAATACATAGCCATACTCTTGAAGCCACTTGTTCCTCATCAAATAAAAATTGGAACAAATGTTAAGCTTGCGCGGACTGTAAACTGGTCATCTGCATGGTAGCATGATTGTTGCTCTTATATATATATATATATATCCTTTATTTAGCTCATGTGTTGGTGGTGTTTTATTTCCCTAGTCAAAAGACTGAGTCTTTACAATTGGAATTTCCTTCAAAGTTCCCAGCACGTATCTGGCATACAGAAGCCTACAGCGACATAGAAATCACCAAACTCAAATCTAGGGCTGCAACTAACATTCATTTTCATTATGGATTAATCTACTAATTATTTTATCAATTAACAGATTCATAGCTTGGTCTTTGAAATGTCAGAAAAAAAAGTGAAAAATCATACTTTCCCAAAGGTTGACACCTTTAAATATGTCTGGTCTTATCCAACCAACAGTCCAGTTATTCAATAAATTATACTTTATTACTACTGCTATTCTACTTTTGATAGAGCATGAGGGCAAGTTTTTAGAATTGTTGCTGATTAATGCTCTGATGATCGATTTATCAAATAATTGTTGCAGCTCAACTCAAATCCCTGTGATTACACAATCGATTGTCATCAATAATGCAAACAAGCCCAAATTTCATGACATTTTACTTCACTTTTAACACGATTTTTTCATTTGACACCTATTGAACATCAAAATGGTTCATGAGTATATTGGACACAAAAAAAATGCATTCTTATGGGATGCAAAATTCATTCATGGCATTCATGGTGGGTTTGTTTGCGAGTACACGTGTGAGACAGAGGGACGAGATAGACAGAGAGAGGGATATTAGGAGCGTGTCCTCAGGTGCCCATCTGGCCTGTGTTTGTGTGCGTGTGTATGTGTGTGTGTGATCATTTCATGATGTAATGTCGCTGGGTGAAGTGAGGCAACGACGTACGACCCAGGGTTCTTAATCTGGTTAACTAGAGCTGAATGGGTCAGAGTAATGACTGTAATCCTCACATCTAAGCACAGGAACCAGACCAAGCTAAGAACCAGTGCACTGATTTTTAGTGCCCTAAATGTACTGTTAACTCAACAGCCATTTGCACCAATTTAAATGGTCACTGGCAGACGTGCATAAAACCACAATTTAAAACCTTCATCCCCCATTCTAGATTTAATCCTTATTCTTGCTAACTGTAACCGGAACCATTTTTTAAAAAAGTTTTAAGGCTATAATTCCCTTAATGGTTTGTTTCTTTTTATTTTCAGTTTTCAGTCATCTAGCTGTGTTTCTAGGTTAGGGTGATCTAACTGTGTGTGTGGTTGCTGTGTGTAGGGGTAGCCTTGTGACCAGAGTTACATTGTTCATCCACAGCTATGGACTGTGGCCCAGAAAGAAAGCCCACACACAGTCAGCAAGCTATGATCCCACTTGGATACAAACCAAATAATCGTACATACAAGTCAGCCTGATTTGTGCCGCATTACCATCCGCGCTTGTGAATTCCTACATCCTTCAAGGCTGCTCAGTTTGTTCAAATGAGCTATAGACATGCAAAATACTACCACAGTGTATAAAAAAATGCTAAATTGATAAACATGTTTCTATAGTACCATGTCCTCTTTAATTCACAGTTTTAAAATGTGCTTCTTTTACGATGCACAGTTCAACTGCTTTTTGTCCCTCAGTCATCCAAGGAGATTGTGTGCAGTCACAGATGATGCTGCTGCTGTGATTTGTTGATTTCTCTGGGAGGCCATTAGTGTTGTTTGTCTACTCCGAGCAGAGCCGGGTTACTGGACCCCTTCTTCCTAACAGTTGGTTCATATTGGCAGACAGTCAGGGCACTTAACTATGAACAGGAAAATGACTTGCCCTCCATGGATTCCATGCAAATTACGGAACATGTTTTGATTTTACTTTTTCACTCTTGTAAAAGTTTCTAATTAAATGTGCCTTTAGAGACTCAATTTGTTCATGTTTCTTTCTTCGTTTCAGCCTCACATATCTTAATTTACTCCTTCCGTCATTTGACCCTGCAGAGTGAGTTCTGTATCCGAAAGCTAAAAACTGACTATGTTAAAAGGTACCTTTATTGCATGATAATGCCAAACAACTATATTCAACTGTATTTCTATATACAAAGTTGGATATTCCTGAGAGTGATGGCAACCTTGTTACAACAAACAAATAGGAGAATCCTGCTGAGATAAGTATAGAGAGAAGGTGGAGGAGTGTGAGGAATTTTGGATTCTCTGGCTTGCCCCTGCTGTGCTAACTCTGGAGCAATGAAAGCTTGGAAGTGGAAGCAGCCAGGAAAAGAGAGAGGTGCATAAATCCTCCTTTTCCTCACAGCTGCTGGAAAAGGGTCTAATATAGGCGGCGTCCAAACACAACACTTTTCATAATTCCCACACACTTGAGCAGTTCTCAGAGCGAGTAAAGAGTTTACACATCATACACTGCTCTTAACCAGAGGCCGATCTTTGTGACTGTGGTCAACTTTATCTGCTTTTTCACACTTCTAGTGTTAAGAGTTAAAGCAAAAGATACATGTTTGCATCATAGGGATCCATCCTATATGCAATAAAGTACGAAAGACATTACAAGTATTGCTATAAACCCCCCAATTAGTTGCCAGTGACCCTTATTGCTGGCCAATCTCGATTGTCTCATAAGCAGTCAGCATGGCTAGTGATTAAGCATCCTGCATGTCTGCTGCCTGGATTTTTTGTCACACCTAAATGAGATTGCACTAATGCTACAGATTGGCATGAGGTACTTAATCATCTTTAATAAGAGGTTTGTGTGTGTGTGTCTGTCTGTGTGTGTGTGTGTGTTGCATGTGTGTCTAAAGATGGTAGACAAAGTGCTGTGTAAAAGTCAGTGTGCTTGCCCACATCTAATCATTTCCTTGTAGTTTCATTCTTGTTCTACGTCTCCGTTTTCGAATCCCAATATGTGCGCTTGTGTGTGTGGTATGTGTTTGTCCTTGTTCAGAATGTGTGAACAAACCCTGACCTCAGAGGTAAGGAAACAGATAGTGGCCCTGAATGTTCTGCACCACCCAAGGTTCGCCTCACCTCGAAGTAATTCTTTTTGATTTAATAGCATGATTACAATTTAGGAGAACACACATCGTTAAAATATGCACACAAATCCACACAACAAACAACACATCATACACACGCATGCCTACACAAAGAGTTGCCCACCATCCCTCCTAATGTAATTACTAGTAAAGGAAGGTTACTGGACTCCATGTCATGTTTACTGACTGTTGTCTCTGTACAACATGGTTTTGGCCTGAAGGACCTTACTGTGAACTTTAGAACCCCTCCCATAAAAACTGTAATACTACTTTGCTGTAATGCTGTTCAATGTTACCTTTAAGCCTTCAGTAAGTGGGATTTTAGAAAATAATGCCCTTATGCAGGCTGTTTACACAAGATCTCTGCCATACCAGCCACGCTCTTGCCGCCTCAGCCCCCCTCCTGCCTCAAATCACATTTAATAGGGCTAGTTTGATCCCACGCCAGCATAAGCATACACTTGCTATGACCTTGGTTGAATTTAATGGGGGTTAAAGAAGTTTTCACATTGGCAGTGTGCACATTAATAGTTTGTCTGGCGGATTTGGTAAATTGGAAGAGACGGAAGTGGAGTCAAAGTGTCCGATTAATTGGGTCTACAACCCCCCACCACCCCCTCCATTGCTTGCAGAACCCTGCACCTATTCTTAGTATCCCGTCCAGGTTCACCTTGGGGTACTCAGTGACATTCTGTTTAACTCAGGACTTTTGTGTTCTTTGTGTGTGCGTATGTCTTTGGGTGTGAGTGGGTGTGTGTGTGTGCATGCATGCGCATGTACTGTATGTTCAACATGTACTTTTGGTAAAAATATGCAGAGACTGAGGGGGAAATAAAGCACGAAGTGGGAGGTGGACGAGAGGTGAATGAACACTGGTGGAACGAGGGGGCGTAAAGAAAGTGTGAAGTAAGTGCACTGAATCAATAAAGGTCTGTAAAGTTAGAGTGAACTGCAAAAAGTTTGAAACTGTAAAAATGTGGGAAAGAGTGGGATGGTCATTAAACTACTCTTCGTATGTTCTACTGGTGTGAAAAAAGGAATTTGATATTTCTCACCATTTAATTCCTGCATGTGTTGATTTATATTTATGCATATTTTTGTCCACTTCTGTTTTTTCCCCTGTCATTTATTTAGGAATTTATTGTTTTGTTCCACATTTTACTGGATTTTCTTGGATTAGCATCGCTCATAGTCTATTAAACACTTTCCAGATATGGCAATGCCAGCTTCTATAATGTTATTTGTGTCTTTACAGCCACCAGACTGTAATATATGTGATAATAGCATGAGATGTAGCATCATAGTGTGAGCCAAACAAGTCTAGTAATCCACTGTAATTGGTTGGATTTTTGCAGTGAGTCAACCTCTCTGTCTGCTTGCCTCTGTGCCTTTGATAATCCAATTTACATTTCTTTAATCTTTACCCTCTGCGTTTAGCAAATTAATTAAATATTGACAAGGAATCCAGCGAAACCACAGAAAAACAGAATGTCACAGCTAAACTGATTACTTCCATGACAGAGGTAAGAGAGAGACAGAGAGAGATGTATGGTCCACCTCATGCACTATAAATGATTAAAGACCATAGACAATGGCTGAATCCTGCAACCAGCTGAACAAGTGTGTAGATTGAAAGCTGTTTTAGCCAAGGCTCTCTGTCATACACCATCAGTCTGTGGCCACTTGTCAATCTTTTCCCCACTAACCCAACATGAAAATGATAACAATGTCTTTCTGAGTGTTTTCCTCCAAGAGACAATTCCATTTCCCTTCTTGAAAGCCAACGCACCATCTGTCACCAGGGCGCTGATAATGAAATGCTAAGAAAAACATTCATAGGATCATACACGCACAGGAAGGCCGAACATGTTGTAGGAGATGATTTGAGCAGAAGAGCCTTTGCAAGATGATGATGTTTCATCCCCCATGGTAACCTTACTTTGACCCTTGTCCTTTTTTGCACAAGGGTAATTGGCCAATCTGGTAGACACACACACAGTACATTGTGGAAAAGAGCCAAAAATATTCTGGAACATTTGTGTGTGTGTGTGTGTGTGTGTGTGTGTGTGTGTGTGTGTGTGGTGGCAATGGGTGTATATTCACTTACAGTATTTATATGTCTACCAGCCCGTTTGATATGCGTGTGTGTGCTCCAGCATGCGCATACTTGTGTCTGTGTACAAGCATGCCTGGGATTGTGTTTATGTCTGTCTATTTGGGAGAATCAACAGACACTGTGACGATGGAGTTCATTTTATTAGGGATGAGATTAGGGTCATGTTGCATTACGCTCGCTGTGGTGTTATTATTCTGATCTGTCCCTTGGAGTTTCCTACTTCAGAGAGACAGCTGGCCCAGTAACATGATCCAGACCACCAACTACCCTCGTACTACTTCACAGCCAAGTCAACGCTCAGGCCAAGGGCTAGAGCTGACTTAGAATTACTGAAAACACTTTTATCCTTACTTACAGTAAATATTTGCAATAATAATAAAACAAATGTAAACTACCTTAACCACATGGGGTAGTCTCAGGATCTTCTTACACTGGAGAGCAGAAGAAACACGTTTTTTTTTTTTTTTCAAAACGATGAACAAAGAAAGGAATGGATAGCTGAGAATGAGTGTGGAGGTGTAAGGAAAAGCCCTCTGGCTGGGAGAGGTAGGAGTGTTGTGAGTAGTGGGGAGTGAGGAAGCTGATTCTCACTACCATCATGTGGCTGAACCAAATCCCCTCTCTCCTCTCCTCTCCTCTCCTTTCCTCTCCTCTCCTCTCCTCTCCTCTCCTGCTCTGTGTGAGGAGTGAGTTTGGCCTGGGGCACATGTTCAGATATGGGTGCTAGTGATTGGTTTGCTGCCAACGGTGGCAAAGGTCAAGCTGCTCTGTGCTCTTTGTTGTTGTTTCCTCAGAGTCACTGTTGTATTCTGTTCTCCACTGCAATCCCATGTTTCATTATTACCACTGGAGGTGGGAACGGTGGTGTGAGATGCATGTGGTAGATGGTTGTTTATTTCCATTTTTAAGCTTGTTTTTAGTTGCTTTGTTTTATTTGTTTGGCTTCTATACCTTTCTTTACTCTCTTCACAGTGGGAAGTTGTTTGAGTTGTGTTTTAATAGGCATATTCAGAAATAACATAGTTTCACAGGAGCCTTACAGCAGGTGTGTTCAGATAAAGGCGTTATCAGTTTGCTGCCAAAAAGAGCAAAACATGGCTTTGCTGATTAAAAATTAGGGGAACTAATTAGTCTTAAGGAAAGTCCCAAGTGAAACAATGAGCAATGAAAAGATATTATTAGGCGTATGTCATCAATTATTAACTTTATGGAAAAAGAAGACAAAGGAAAAAAAAATATCCCTAAAGTTACTTTCTTCTGAGAGAAAATTAATGTTCACCCCAATGGATCACAAGCACAAAAATGTGCAGTACTTTGACCTAATTCAGTCCTTGATGTCATGTGACTATAAAATATTAATGCTGTGGGGCCAAGTAAGGTAACTTGTTTTCATCATGGATGATAGTGTGAATGATAATATCTCATTTAATCTCAGAATGACAAAATGGGCTTTTTGGTGAAACTGAGACGCGAGAAACGGATTATATAAGTCAATGTAATGCATAGATGCTCAACCGAACTATAATTCTACATTAGTACTCATGGTACCGCCACATTATCTTTTCCAACCTCAGTGGTCAGTCAAACTAGGTCGTAATAAGTAGCAAACGAAAAGAAGAATGTCACTGCTGCCTAACTGGAAAAAGGATTGTCAACCGTGGAAGGGATTGCTTCTGTTTTGTCAGTGGCTAATATACTTCAAGTGTAACAAGTATTCCCAATGCTGACAAATTGGTGCTGTCTCTCTGTTTTTTTTATGTTAACAGCTGCCTGAAACAATTTAATGAAAAAGTGATGACTATCAATTAATTATGAACCTGTAGATTATACAAGCGGTGTTAAATGCTGAATAAATATGCTTCATTTAGCCATGTTTAAAAATTTACAGCTGCTTATTAGTATTTGGTAAACCATTTAGACCATGTTGGTTTAAAACTGTAATAAACTGAGGAGGTGTACCCAGCCTCTTGCCTAAACAGGATCAGTGTTATATAAAATAGATGGATGTGTTGGTTTGACTGCTTTTAGTTGGTTGTCTCTCTCCAACTTTGTCAAAGTTGTTACAGTCTCTAGCACTATTTGTGTAACAGTTTCGCAGTCTGCAGTGTGTATGTCCTTATTTTAGCCCTGAGGTGTGTGCTTTTCATCCCCTGCCCTCTTTCTCCTGAGAGGTGAACCCCACGTTCTTAAGACTGATGTGTGTCAACAGTATAGACAGAGATACTCTAGCCTGCAGGACTTTTCATTTTCCATCATGCTTTGCACAACACAATCGTGTGTGTGCGCGTGTGTGCGCGTGTGTGCTTCAATGTATGGTTTGGCTATAAGACGGTGGTTGAAATAAAAAATAAAATAAAAAAGGTTATGAGGTGTACAGAATAACCATGAAAACCATTATTCATTAGGGTAACAGTTATTTCACTATAATTACTAGTCGTGAATGCTCTTAAAAAAAAAAGCAGATCATTATAGACTTATTTTAATTCAGGTGTGGCAGTTAAATGTGCATGAAATATAATTTTACCAGGGAGTGAAATTGTGGTATTAAGGCTGTCCTGAACCAAATTTCTTGGTGGAAACTTTGCAGCTCTTCGGCTCATCTTCCTCATCGAGCTATTTTGTCTGCTCAGCTGAAATTAAGTTTTCCTAAAATCCTTATTTCCCCTCTCTCCTGCCATTCCTCCACCCTACTATACTTTTCCCTGTACCTCCACTCCTCCCCTCTTTCCATTCCATTATATTATCGCCTTCCCATCCTCCCGTTTTCCATATTGGCCTTTTTGGGTCTCACAACCCAGTCGCTTTTCTTCATTGAGCCTGGAAAGGCGCTTGAGCAGTGAATAATTCTGAACATGATAAATCCCACCTTAAATCCAGCCATGAGACTCCAACAGGGTTCCACATGTAATTCTAAGCCCTATTATAGGGCCACTAATGCCGGTTGAGGATGGCGAATCACGGCACAGCCTGCAGCCATGTAAGAATTAGAAATAAATATGCATCGGTACCAGATAAATATAGCAAGCAGCAAATCTGCCGTGAGACTGTGTGTGTGTGTGTGTCTGTGCGTGTGTGAGAAGCCACAATTTGCAGGCAATGAGACGAATTCGCAACAGCTCTCTGGGTAATTGATGGATTAAATTCACTGGCTAAGGGGTTGGAGTTAATGTGCGCCATAATTTAGGAAAAAGAAAGCTCAATAAAAAATGTTGGTTCGTATTCAAGGAAATGTGTTTCGCTGTCATGTCTGAACACCTAATTTCAGGGATTGTATTAGGCATCTCAAGGGTGGCAGTTGAAGTCTGTATCGTTGGTGTTTATCTATCTGTTTATTGACTGCGGAACTACTTGAGGACTAAATGAGGGGTGTAAGCTAGCCAGGGTAGAGCTCCGGCTCTGGATTTTTTGTGCATATAGCCCCTTTGAAGTCATAAGTATAAGTGTAATATTATTTTATTGAGCCCCAACCAGACAAATTCTTTATGCCTGTTTCCTAGAGCTGCACTAGCTGCTTATATCTGTGGTCCAGGAGCTGATCTCCTCCCACTCTATGGCAAATAGCAGAGTTACTCAAATTCACTCCATTCCCTGTAGAAAGTCTCACTATAAATCAGGTAGCCATCCAATCAGGATGCAGGATTAGGAAAGTAGATTCATGATTGAACCTAGTGCTCATTTAGTCTACCACTATGATTTACATGGCTTACACGCCATTGTCTGCCTGTTACATTTGATGATAGTGTCTTTGAAATCTTTGCACCTCACGTTTTGCATTTTCCAAGGGTAGAAAATGGGCTAAATTAGGATTTACAAGACATAAGAAAAGACAAATGTAGAAGTCTAGTAGGATATTTCCTGGGGAAGTCTGTGTGTCTCACAGTAAGGCTAAGCAAGGCAAAATATCAGCATCTCATATAATCTTGTGTTGTGGTAACTTGTAACTAAAGTGATCGAACACTGTTGTTTTGGTAGTCTAGTGGCTTTCAAATAGAACAACTTGAAGGTTGTGAGTTCAATACCAGGCTGCCACCATTGAGCTCCTGAGCAAGGCACTGGTTAAGTACTGAGTTGCTCCAGGGGGCTGTCCCCGTAGTTAGTTCACTGTAAGTCACTCTGGATAAGAGCGTCTGCTAAATGACCTGTAGTGTAATATTGCTATTCAGAATTCTACCACTTGGATTGTTTGGTAATCGATACATGACAGAGATATTCGTTATTTAATATGGTTTGCAATATTTTTCCTCCATTGTGTCTTGCAATGATGTTTCAGAATTGTGATCAATACATACTATGGTCTGCCAGAGTGGCATAAACCATCACAGTCTGTAGCACTAAAAGTTTGATGGTGCTTGAATGGTTGGATGCCTTTATTGTAAGGAGTCATACCAAAAACACTCAAAGTCCTCGGAGGTCAATTGACCCTTCCTTTGTTGTAAGTCGCTGCTACTCCGTCAAGCTGTCGGAGCTAGCATGAAGCCCACACTGTTACTAACTGCACTCCCTGAAGAAATGTGATCTAAATTTTGGGAAAAACAAAAGTGTTTTAAGAGAGAAGCAGACAGAAGAGACTCAACAGTGAAAACTGGTTCAAAAGATAACGGTAGAAGCTAAAGCCTAACGTTACTGAAACAGTGAAAAAGTGAACCACAATGTCTTCAAATGAAATGAAGGAGCAACACTGTTCCTTTAAAGCAGGGTAGCAGCAGCATGTTTATACATTCAGTACACCTTCAGTAGCTAGCGTAGCATTGAAGTGCTAGTTAAGGATGTGCTGTACTCTGCTAAGGTTAGCTCCACAGGTTTTGATGTAGAAACGTAACATTTGAGAAACTTAGATCTCCTTCCAACCTCTCTGGGTAACGAGTATCACTATTACACGTGCCCGAGGCAAAACATTTAACCATGACTAGCTGGAAATCCTCAAAACCAGCGTGGAAATTAAGAAAAGATGGTATGAGAGTCCATGGAGCAGAGCCGTGTACTTGTCCAATCCTGGTTGGAGCTGGCTGATGCTACGCTGTGATTGGCCAGTCTGTGTTTGAGGGGCGGGACTTAGGAAAAGGTCAATGGCTATATAATTTTACTTTTTTCTCTCTTATGCCGACCATCTCACAGAAGTTCATATAACTCCTGTGAGAACTTTCTGAGACAACCTACTCACAGAAAACAGATGTAGAACAAATTTATATAATCAGGTATAAGACACAGAGAAAGCTCAACTTGCACTGTAATGTATCAGATCTCAGACGTTTCATGATATGTCTATTTGCAGCCTTTCTCCCGCGCATAAACTTGTGCCTTTTTGTGCCGCGGTACAGGCTTTACTTATAGTATTTCCAACTTTTTCCCCTCAATAAAACACTCACTGTAAGAAGTCGATACATCAAATCAAGGTCACAGTGGGTAACTGTAAAAATAGACAAGAGAAAGTTATAGACAAGAAAAAAATCTAATTAAATGAGTGATAGACAAAAGGTCTTTATTGATAGCCATCCTGTCACTTTCATATCAGCGATCATACCACTACAGTACAACACCCAGCAGACCCATCACTTGTTGCAGTTAACCTGCGGGTGCTTATTAAACCCCGCTGGGTGCCTTGCCCACCATGGCAGTTACATTTTAATTAAGTATTTTGTTGTATTAGAGACTGCAGTTTAAACTTCAAACGTCTTATTAGATCCTTCACCCCTCTGCGGTTTCACATGAAGAGTGAATGCTGCAGTGTTCCTTTTTTCTTTATCTGAAGGCATATGCTAGTTTTTGTTCTCTTACACTGGAGTTTGGCACTATGACATAGTATTTGAAAAACCCTGGTTTTGTTGACTTATTAATTGCTTGTGTCTTTCTAACTGAGGAGTGTGGAGATGACATGCCATGCTGGGATATTCTCTTTAGATGGTGATAGTGGTTGCGGCGGGGGGTGGGAGGTAGTGGGTGGAGGTGTTCTTCTTCACTTCTTCTCTATCTCTCTTCCTTCGTACTCCTCCGTCTGCTCATCAGTTCATCAGGCTTCTCCGCGGAACACTTAGCCCTGAGGAGAAGCCGTGGGTGGGGGTCTGTAACTTTTGATGAATGAATACATCTCTGACTCACTCCTCTTTTATCTGACTGTTTAATCTTCTCTCTCTCTCTCGATCTCTCTCTCTCTCTCTCTGTCTCTCTCTCTCTGTTTCTTTCTCCATCTCTCGTTTGCTCCTTCTCTGAACCTCGTTCTGTCTCTTTCTGGCCTCTGCTCCTCGCTCAAGACAGTGGTTGCTGATTTAATTGGATTGTGCTGAACTCTGGCTCTCTGTTGCATCTCTTATGATCATCTCGGAGACTCTTTGACTCCGACTTCCTGTGAAGTTCGGGCTTTGTAACATTGTATGAACTTTGCTATCAGTCAGAAAAGCATCTCTACTCCAGGTTTTTCCAGGTATTCTGTGTAGATGAGTTTATTAATTATCTATCAAGTGTTCTCAAACCAGAAGTGGGTTAGAGTAGGGAGTCCTGAACACAAAATCGGGAATATGAATGTTTACAACAAATTCAGACTTTACCTCAGGTTCAGGGTCTACAGAGCCAACTGAGACTTAGTCATCCAGATACAAACAGGCTGCCTCTTGGATCGTCTACCCACACAGGGCTCACATCCTTGGGCTTGCCCCGATGCCTCCCTCCATACCCTCTTGCATCTGCTCTCCCCTCCCCTCTGCTCTCCTTTCCCCAACCTCCCTGAGCTCGATTGAGGGAGATGATTAAGACATCAAAAGCTGTGCCTCACTGTAGATCAAAACTCAGGGCTGACGGGCGAGAGCCTGATCCCACATAGACTTCCGCTGCATCCCCACAGCCGGAGATTTGCCATTCCCAGCAGCTCTCCTGCTCCACTCCATTAGTATCTCCATGCCAATCGGAGGCTCCCCGGGGTTCGACATGTAGCCTAGGATGAGTCAGGGCTGTGCAATCAACCCCATCCATGAAGAGGCAGGTGCTTTAGTGGTGAGCCACAGTGGTGTGCATGTGTGTGTGTGGGGGCATATGCATGTGTGTGTTTGTGTGTGCATGTGTTTATCATAGCTCAAGGCCCTTATTCACCCCCACTGTTTTATCATCCCCAACACTGAACAGCAGCAGCCCATCACACTGCCTCTATCTCCTTTTTCTCTCCTTTCTCTTTCTCTTTTACTCTCACTCTCTCCCTCGAGGGGCTTTAGTTCATGTGATTCCACGCTCCAGCTTTAGCTCAACTTTGCCACTTGGCAGTCTCGGAAGATTTTTTCTGCTTGTCTCCCGTTTTACTCCTGCTGTTAAAGTGGTGATAAAGAGAAGAGAAAATACATACAGGATCATGAGGAGAGACTTGTGCTTCATGTACCATCTGAGCAACATCAGTGGAAAGGGGTTAGAGTCGGTGAGGACAAATTGTGGGAAAAAAAAAATTAATGAACGTGGTTTTCCATCCAGGCATGGAAATAAAAAGAGGAAATAATTGGGGTCTTTCTCGCTGAGGGGGGTTAATAATAATAATCTAAATACAAAAAAGGAGGTTTATGAAATGTTTTGGTATTTGTTTTTAACAACCTAGAGATAAAGCTGAGCTGAAAACACACTGCACAAGTGCGGTTATTATTCCCCATGAACTGGCTGGAAATTGTTTCCATGTTCACTGGAATTTGGTGCTGATGTCATGGTCGGTACAGGCACCAGCACTATCATTAATGTTGCTGGAAACACGACCTATGAATAGTCTTTATATGCCTGAGGGACACAGAAGAATGTGCACCACACAAACACACACACACACACACACACACACACACACACACACACACA
>CALSCE010010657.1:15204638-15240745 GCA_943593645.1 Bovichtus variegatus | reverse complement strand
AGACACAAGCAGGAAAGACATGAATTCACAACTGACAATGTTGGAATCATCCTTAATTAATCTCCACTTATCAGCTCATCAAGGTTTATGCCTCTCCTCACATTGGCGGTGGAGTTACAGGCATCTGAGCAGCCACTGGGTCATTCAGTTTCAGCCAGTCAACCAGTGAGTCGGGCCCTGGGGCTAAGCTCATTAAGGCAGTAGAGTCCCCTACTATCTGTCCCTCCCGCTATGCACCTAAGGGCCAGCCCCCTCCCTGTCAACTCCCTACCTTTAATTGAGTTCTCACTTCTCTTTATTTTACTGTCAGCATTATACCCCTCTCATTGTTATCCCCCTCTCCATCCCCTTTCTTGAGCCCATCTCCTCCTTTTCCTTTACTGCTGCTACCACCAACACTTTTTTTTTTTTTTTTTTGGTATTTCAGAGAGTAAGCACTTTCTCCATATTAAGATGTGAAATTCATTTTGACACTGGGCTGGAAATAGAGTGGAACCGGCAATATGCCCCTATCTGTTCCTCTCTCTCGTCTCCCTCCCTCTTCTCCTCTCTCTCTCTCTCTTTCCCCTACTCCTTACTATGTTTTTTTAACCTTCAATCCACGGATCCACTCTCCCACCTCACTTTCGTAAATCACCTAGAAAGTATCCTGCTAGGTGTGGGCCTGCCTGCCCTAAATTATATTTTCGTAAGGATGGCACAGAAGAAAGGACATAATCCTTTGCACCTCTTTCTCTGGATTTGGATATATTAAGCGAGCAAGAGAAAAAAAAGTAAAAATGGATTCAGACTGAGAAAAGGACAGATTAAGAAAGAATGAGAGCCAAAGAGAAAAAAGTATACAGCAAGAAATAAATGAGAGCTAAAGATGACAAGTGTTACTATACAGAGAGAATCGGTAATGTCAGTGGTATACAGTTCAGCTATGCAGCTCAAGTCTTGTATAATGTTTCAGTGAATCTGCTGATAATGTAGCCTAATGTAGTAGAGATACAGCAGAGATGTGAATTGAATGAAAATCATTGTATGAATAACGATATCCCTGAGCCAGCAAGTGTCCACAAGTTAAAGTGTGGCAGGGGTAGCAGAGACATGAAGATGATTAGACTGACTGTTACATCTGGCCACTAGCCCAGAGCTAAATCACATAGTTGAATAACTGTGTGACCACATGGCTGTATTGCCTGGTCTGCCACGCTCTCCCTGAGATGATATGATGCAACCGGATAAAGAGCAGAGTGAGGCTGTGTGAATACGCATAAATGCACTTTAGCCAAGCAGTGGCTTTTCTTACATGATTTTTCATCATGGCTAAATCTTTGTTTTTCCCCCAGGGACAGTAGCGCCAAGGGATCATAACGATAGCCGTGTTACCAAGGTGGATTTGAGCCTTTAGGGGTGTCTTGGCCTTAAAATCACCCCTGTACACACAGCAGATATACAGTGAACGAACATTCATGCAAATGCAGGCGTGCAATGGTGCATACAGATGCAAGCATACACATGTGGTTGAATAGACAGAGGATGCACATACAGCCCCTACTCTGCATACATATATTTCATTACTGGATTCATAGACATGGCTGTGTTCCATTGTAAAACATTGTAAATGGCCCATGAATGTGCAGTTTTGTGCTCATTAACATGCATGCATCCATGTGATATGCAAGCTCAAGGTGCACTGACATGTCTTAGTTTGTGTGATCTGTAAGGTCTTTGTATCTGTTTCTGCTTTCTGTGTCTTTTATTCTTTGCTGCCTGAGATGTCAGCAATTATGTGTAAGAGCAGCAGTGTGTATTCCTCTGTAAGTCTGTATATTTACCAATAGCAGCCATAATTAAGGTTCCTGACACCCACACATACACACTGATAAGGTCTAATGAGAAACTCAGTTTGTCTGACATGGCTGATTCAGGACAAGTCATCCCCAGTACACTGCAAAGACGAAGTATGGCTCACCTGTGGAGGAATGTGGACTACATAGACGTACGCATATGAAAAAAAAGAAATATGTGTTCATTCGTGTAACAAGTGATACAAATAGGCACAGCCACACAAACTCTTTCTCTCACACGCATTTTCACACATAGAAAGCATCCCGACTTCCAGCACGGCACGCGAAGTCCTCCAATGTAATTTGTAATCTAATAAATCTAAAAAAGCAATCAGCGACAGCCAATGGCCATTCAACTTAACCCCTTTGCCCTGTCTGACTAGACTGAGATAATTGTCCTGTAATGTGGTCAAAGGGGCAAGGGGGAGAGGGAGCGAGGCGGAGAGCAGAGGGTCAGGGCCCATCTACTCACCGAAAATAGCCTCTAAATGTGCAAGGCAAGGCTCCCATTATTAGGCCTTCCAAGTTGACAGGGAGGTGGCCAAGGCCTGTTTGCATTCCCTGGTGATATTGGAATGAGGGGACCATAGATAGAGCAGGGAGAGGGAGAGGAAGACATGGAGGGAGGGTAAAGGAAATAAATTACCAGTATGGTCCAGGAAGTGCGAGGCAGGTAATTGCGGTTGACAGTCCAGTCTGCCACACAGTTAATTTGAGCCTGAGCCCAGGTCCCTTCCACTATAGCGCACCATACTTATACACAGCACAATCTGTCTGCATAGGTACATGCCCAGACACCATCGCCGTCTCTCTTTCTCTGTCTCTCGCTCTCTTTGGCAGTAGAATTATGTCGTAAGCAAGATATGAGCAGCCATGTCTCTCCCGGTAGGTGCACACTCCATGTCCTTATTTTCCCTATAGTTAATTTTCCACTGAGAAATATTGAATTTTGGGCAGGGTGATAGTGTACCTGTCAGTGATAGGGCGTCATCTCTAACTCCCTCTGACAGGTGGACCATTATATCTGCGAGGGAAAATAATCCCTCTCTACTTTAAGACGGGCAAATTTCAACCCTTTGGTTGGTGAGCAGGAAAGAAAGGCCTCTTACCTAAATCTGCTCTGATCGGTTAATGAAATACATTATTTAGAAAGCTGATTGCTTTTTCAAAGAGAAACTACAGTATGGTGTTTACCTTCAACTACTTTGAGAAGCCATTTTGGTGGATCTGACTGGGTGTACGTGGATACACATACACATAGATGCATCAGTCTCATTCATTGTGTGGAGATTTTGATCTTCCTAACTGAGTTTTTGAATACAGAATTGGTCGACATAGCGAGTCTACTTTTCTCTTTCTGTGTTTATGGACCGAAAACCAAAAACAAAGCCAAAGCAAGTCTTTCAATTGAATCTAATATCTCAACATTGAACATCAGCGTAACCCACTAAGTTTACCATCAACATAACTCGTCATCACACCTACATTTGATTGATAAAGAAAATCTTGTAATGTTTTGTAAAGAAAGCCAATAACTTAGTCTTATCTACTCAAACACGTGCTGTAGTTGAAGATGTAGCTCGATCCAATCCTGACTTCACTCTGCTGTCCTCAGTGTTAAGGTTGGGAATGCCCAGTGGCCCCTCAGTCTACTGTACCATGGATGACATCAACCCCTCTGGTCCCACATTCCTGCAACCACTTGACATTTCTATCGACATTTCCCACAGTGCTCTCACATTAAAGGGCGTGACATTTCATTTGCACATGATGTTGATTAAAATACACCCTTATGGTCTCAAGAAAAAGGGGGATGTAGGCCATTTTTGTACACTCTACTTTGGGAAATTGAGAAAAGATGAGGGAATGAATAGAAGATCGGCTGATTGAGGGGATTATGAAAAGGCCCTTTGCTGGTTTTCTTTAAAGACCAAAAGATAAAAGTCAGATAAAATTTCAATTTCCCATCATGAAGTTGGACCCATTTCAATTGATTACCACTAGTTTAAAATAGCGAATTGTAAGTGAAAAGAATGAAATAAACAATGAATTGTCATTTTATAAAAAAATGTCATCTTTCGATTTCAGACCTTTCTTTCATGGCCCATGAGCATTTGACAGCATTCTTCCAATGCTTCCTAATGTAAATAAAACCTGATTTGAATCAATTGAATTCAGAGTCCATCAGTGGCAGGTCACATTTACGTCTGTGTCAGGCCACCTGCACGGTGCTGCTGTCTGCTGATGTGTTAGCCCCAGCTGGACTTGTATGATCTGACTCCAGGCCAGGTCTCACCTGCCAGCTCCTATCGGGTCCTCCACTTGTACGCTGGCCCGGGGCCTGTCACTGATGGGCAGCCTGCCGTCCAGTCTAAACGGCTGGCTTCCAAAGACATTCACTGATGTCTATTCTCCTATGCCTGAAACAGCTTCTGACAAGACATTGAGATGTGTATTTCCTTACTCAGTTCATGTTTCTTCTTTGTTTGTCGTAGAACTTAGCTTAGATATTTAAGTATTGCATGGAAAAGTATGACAAAAGAATGATTGCCGTGATGACGTATTAGAATCAAATTCAAAATAGAACGTTCAACATATTACATTTACCTTGTGATCTCCAGTGAGATTAGCGATGACCTGTCTTTCCACCCATCTTCACGGCACAGCGGTTAAAGAGTCATGACATCTGTAACTCAATTATATTAAATTAGCACAAAGGGAAATGTACAGCCATAAAATAGGCATTTATGGTATACTTTTATCCCCAAGCAGCCAATGGGAATCCAGAAAAGAGTAACATAGTAACCTAATTAAAAGCAGTTGATATAATACCCAATGACCGCTCAGTTGTTAAACTAGGAGAGGTGCGTAGGTTAATCATAGCCTGTGAGCAGCTTCATGTAATAGAACCATAATATGATAATTACTTCACTTTTACTCAAACTTATCTGTGTCAATAAAAAATATAGCCAAGGATATGTACAGAGCATGCCTTGGCCTGATCCAATATATCACACTAGACAAAACAGCCACTATTCATGTTCCATGCTGACCTGGTTAGCACCAGGAACATGTAAAGGCATTGCAATAATGAGTGTCTCTATTGCTACAAGGTGTTTGATCACTATTATGCCTTACCGATAAGCTAATTTAGCAACCATTATAAGCAGGTTGCCCTTCCACCTTGGCAGTATTTCTGTAATTACTGTAGTGACAGCATTGTCCCACATGGTTACACTATTATAGTCCAAGAGGTTGTGTTTAAAGAGTGATGTCGTTATTAGCATACCTTTTGTCAAAAGCACATTCAGCAACCTACAAAAAATGGCTTTATTCTCTCACAGTTAAACTAATGATGTGACTGATGTGAAAAGAAGGACTTCTAAATATTCTGAAAATGACCAGAATATATAGTATTTCTTCAAATAACCCTTTGCATTTTTTTTCTTCTAAAAGCCTTAGTAAAGAAGTTGATCCCAATTTCTTATAGTCTCTCCCTCTAATGAACTGCCCCACCATTGCATAATTTTTAGAAAAGTATGTGCTCCTGCAGCAATTCTACCATCAGCTGGCCACAGTTACTGGGCAGGTATCATAGTCTGCCATCGAGTTATGGAGATGACAGTTATATCATCAACTCCATCAGCCCTCCTCAGTGAAACTATTTGCGGTGTCTACAGGGGCAGACACAAACAAACCGTTTTCCTGATATTCCTTTCCCAAGCAGTCAGGCTGCAAGGGTCTCCTCCAGCTGGGGGTGAGGACAGCAGGCCTGCAGAGAAATGGATAGAGAGAGAGATAATAGGAATACATGGAAGGAGGTGAGAGAGCAAGATAAAGCAAAAGAGAGAGACAGAAAGACAAAAGGGGGAGAGGGAGAGAGAGAGAGAAGTGAGCCTAAATTGGGAATCTATTACTGAGGCATGGGTACAGCAGCCCCTCTCTGTCTCCCGTAAACACACAGAAATGTGTTCAAATGCAGGGGCTTTATAAGTTTCCCCTTCTCCAGAGTAATGTGCTTTGAATGGCTGGTAAAATGGGACTGGGAGAATTTCATTCCCGCTGCCTCCCCAGGCGACTCACCTTTGGCCCACCGATGATATGAGCCCTTTTCTATTTTTTCCACTTTTACTCTCCCTCGTTCCCTCTTTCCATCTGCCCGACTGATGGAGAGGAGGAGAAATAAATGGAGAGCAGTGGCACAGCAGGGGATGGAGGGATGGAAGTGTAAAGGGAGAGGCACAGGGGGAGAGGATTGGGGTACAGGGCTTATTTATTTAGTGGAATGAGGCAGGTGCGTTATCCAGAGCTCAGATTAGCTCATCTGTTTATGCTAAATGCCACACCATGGGAAGCGCGGTCGTGTCACAGGAAGTAGAGAAACCCATTTTTCTCACTGTCTGCTGCTCCCACCGTTTGCTGGATCTGTTCTTTTCACCTGTCAGACCTTTACTGGGATCCGTGTTAGATGTAGTCAACAGATTATTGGCTTTGCTTTTCACTTACCTTCGTAGATCTAGTTCCCTAATAATTTAGCCCGCTGTTTGTTTCTTATTCTGCTTGATTCAATTACAATGTTAGGACATTGTTTTGTTTTTCCCTCTCATTTGTGTTACAAAATGCAGCCGAGGTAGGGATTTTTGATCCACTCTGGGTCCCTGCACACCCAAATGAGTTGAGTCAGATGAAAGCATGTTTAGGTCCTGCTTTGGCCCCTATACTAGCATGAAGTCATGAAGCCCAGGGTGTTGGGTCTCTCAGCACCCACTTAGACATGACTGATGGATTTTAAGGCATTGTAACACTAGACGCTAAAAACATTATAGCAACAGAAAAACATCGGTGCAGTTCTTTATTTCATGTTATGCACACATGTACGATGAAAGTCATAGCCAGGGGATATGATGATGTGTATGTTTTTGCTGCTTACAGCTTTTTATGATAAAACTGCAGTTTAGAGAATAAGTACACTGTTACACGCGGACACTAGATCATGTTTGCGTCATTGTTGACATATCACCCGAACTCGGCATACACTGTGAATGATGCCTGTCGTTGTGATTTCTGTGAAAGTTTTATATGAAGTGAAATGAGCACTAAAGTTACAATTTATTTATATCAATCTTTATTGAGAATTGTTTATATGACTATAAGTGATTTTTTTCATCAAAATGTACATCATACAGCATAGGTTAGAAGAAAAAGTTTACTTGTACTTTCTGTGACCTTTTACACTCATCATCGTCAGTTTTCAATTTGCCCACAGGTAAAATCATAAACATATCACAACATATCTGCCAATCAATACACCAATTGCTTAGAACCAGCCTAATTTATTTTTCAGTGGCTGTTTACTTTAGATGAGCGATGTTAGAGTGTGCAAAATGAAATGAAAAGCGATGGTGAAAGTAATATTACATCTGTTCTTCAAGTTGTGTATTCAACAGTACAAGGAGGTCATATTCCCCTCTATTAGCCCTGAACCTGTTCATTACCGTGTGATGTTTTCGCTGCTCCAAACTAAAAGGAGAGCGTGGCCAAGCTGCGACCTTTCACCTCTTTGTCCTCATGTGAAAAATCCTCTTGATAAAACATGTAATAGCTGAAGCGTTATTGCGTATATGTGTGTCTTTGTGTATCCACCTTGAGCATAGCATGTGAGAGGGTCACAACCTTGCTGCATGTGTGGTTCCCACCGACATCTTCATTTCCCTCGCCTGTTTTGATTCACTGAGCTGTGAGACTGATGGTGGGTGTGAGGTTGTTCTGCCATAAGAAGATGCTAGGTAATGCCTCCATGATGGCACCTTTCACTCCTCCAGTGGCGAAAGTAAATGGAGCAGCCTTTAACAAACAATAAATCCCTGAGGGACCCTTTCTTTCCTTCTCCCCCTCACCTCTGAGAACTGGCTTTTCATTTGTTTTATTTACATAGCCGCCTTTATGAGCTTTCATCATCAGGTCTGCTTATATAGGAAACTAATGGCTTCTCAGAGCTGTAATTCGAAAATGTGTGTGTGCGTGCACGTTTGTTTGTGCATGTGTGCATTCATCCATATATTATATGTTCGTATATCCACCCATAGGTTTGTGTGTGTGTGTGTGTGTGTGTGTGTGCATTTGTTGTCCTCTGTCTTGAGAAAATCCACATTTTCATGAAGGCATGTGTTTTTTGTCCAATATAACCCTCCACTTTCCTTTTCACTTTCTACTACCCCCTTCCTCCTTTATTCCCAACCTTTTTTTTCTCCATCTGCGCCTCCATTTTTCATACCTACATTGCTCATTGATTATCCATCATCACTACAGCACTACTACAAGATATGCTGGATAAATACCACACATGAGTCCCAGCTTTTTTTTCTTTTTTTTGTTTTATAGAGAGAGGCTTTCTACTAAATACATGTATGCAGCACCACTTTGTGTCTGCATCTCTGTTTGATTGTGTTTTCATTACAAGTGTGTATTTATCTGTTTTAGGATTGTGCATAATATGTTTGGCAATTTCCCTGGACCTGGTGGACCACGATGGTCGTCCGTGTACAGGAAATAACATTTCAACATGCAATAACAGGTCCCAGAGTCTGCCGCAACTTTTAACAACAAGAATTTGTGTAAGTGAGTTTATATACACATTTTTTTAAAATAATATTTAATTTATTTTTATGTATCTGCTTTCTTCGCTGCTGCAATTCAAATTATATAACAGGTTAAATACCCCTGAAACTAGCCGTTAAAACTGCCATTCTCTGCCACTCTGATCATCTCTGACTCAAACTATCAAATGCCCCTATGTGACAATGTAGCATGTATGTTAGCTGGAGTTAAGGGAGGCTCAAGCCTTAGCAACTATGTTTTAGCTACAGTTGATGTAGCTACCACTAGCTGTGTTGTTGTGGACAACTAATCTGAGTTGTTAGCTAGAGCTAATGATAGCTACCTCTAATGCAGCTAATGCTAATCGTAAAATTGTGGGTAATGAATTTCAGTTGTTAGCTACTGCTAAGGTTAGCAACAGAAAATGTAGCTTATGCCAACTATTGGTTTGTGGGTAATGAATTTGAGTCGTTCTTTAATCTGCAGCTGTAGCGTAAACTCAAACAGTCCCTGGTTCTCTGTTTTCATTAGACAGTGTAGGCCTACCTGCGAGGGGAGGATTAAGAAGGCCGCGGTAACAGTGACTTTCATTGACTGTTAATGAATGCATGTTGGAATGTGTAAGTGGAGTAGGCATTGATTCACCTAGAGTTTTTAAAGTGATAAAAATTAAGGTGTACACACAGGTGTATTAATAAGATATTTTGTCATTAATCATTAGTGATGTAAATGTAACAAATTATCATGATATTGATTTCAGCTGATATCGACCCGCCTTTTACACAACGGTGGGACCTAATAATCCATGTTAACCAAGTAATTATACAAAGTATTTGACCCTGTGCTAATTAATGCTTGGTGTTTTCCAGGTGACAGTCAAAGTCCTGGACAACTTGCACAAGTTGAAAATAAAATTCAGGTGTCCACATATTTTTTACACATGCAGTGTATGTTGATTGTTTAAAATAAAGATAAAAAATTAACTAGAGATGATGGGAAAGGCCAAAAACAAGACTTTTAAATAAATAAATAAAACATTTAAATAAAGTTTGCAGCGAAATGAGAAAAAATAGTTTAGGTATTAGTATTTAAAAAGCCGTTGATGTCACGTGACGTTCTATATTTCTTGAATTCCGTTGTTTCATGGAATGTTAGTTAACCAGTTTTTACATTTTGTTATTTTAGAGTTGGCAGTAAACACAGCAAGCCACACATATATAAACAGACACATTTATGTTGTGGGAGAAATAACACTTCCACCACCTCTGCTCCCCTCCTCTCCCTGTTTAACACCCTCTTTGCCCCCCTTGGGCTAAACAGAAATAGGTCCAGCTTAGGGCCATAATTGGTCTTGATCCTTCGGCTGCAGGCATATTCCAGGGGTGGGTCTCGATCGGGCACTTGTTATGTGTGAAAAGGTGGCAGGGGAATGTAGGGGCCAGTAATTAACAGTGTGCAAGGGACTGTGGAGGAGGAAATTTAAAAGTGAATGGGGGAGGCCAGTTCATTCTGTGGCTCTACTCTGCCTCTCTCTCCGCCTCCTCTGTTTCTCATCTATTCAGTCTTGCCCGTTATTGGAGCTGATGGGTTTATAGAGATTTTCACACTTTTGGAAGTTGGGCTGGCATTGTGAATTTCTTTTTCACTTGCTCCCCATTTCGCGCCCCTTTGGCGTAGCCCCGCCACACACAAACATGCTCCCCAGCGTCATTTGTTTTTCACTCAATCACTTGCTCACTCACTCAGTTCTTTTTTTTTTTTTTTCATTTAATGAGCATGGCCATTTTAAAGTAATCTTGTCAAAAAAAAAGGAAGCACAAAAAAGCTTAAAATCAAAACATTGCATCAACACTTTGTTGGGAAAAACATAAAAAGCTATTAAACTTTAGTAAACTAAAGTAACTCTGATCTTGAATATATAAATATATGTATAGAGGCTTTAGGAAAGACTGCAGTTTACCTGTTGATGTAACAGGGTTATTTAATACGTAGTTTGCATTACCTGAACGTGTGGAAAAAGTTATTTAGAGCAGCTAATTCTGTGACGGATTGTCACATGTTGATTTGCATTGGCTGACGCTGGCAATCCTGAACATTTCTTCATAATGTAGTAAAGAAAATGAATTTTTATTCTCGTGTTTTTCAGCAAATAACTAACCGTAGAGGAGGAAGCATATCTCTGACTCTAACTCTCATAGTGACCACATATTTGCTCCTCTCTGGGTAGCCATTTCTTTCTGTGTCATCCTGTTTGTTAATTGGTAGCCACTGAATCCATATTTAGTCCGAATCCATTGTTTTGTCTTATCTTTAAAATACTGAAGGACTCACTCACTCACTCAATCACTCATGAACTCACTCAGCAAAGAGTTGAGTCTCCATCTTGTATAGATTTAGTCTACACAGTGTTTCCCATGGCTGAGCTGTCTAAACAAAGAGAGGAGTTGAATATACTGTAACGTAGAACACATAAATATCGTAATAACATTGTGAAATGATGAATGTGATGCAGTTTGGGAACAAACAAGTGTATGCATTTGTGCCCTCGTCAAAAGTAAGCTTATTTTTGTTTTTCAAAAGTTGCTGAGTTATGGCTTGAGAGCCTTCAAATGGTACGTTGTCTATAATAGGCAATGAACAGACACACACATAAACAGAAACTCTCCCCACATATTAACATGTTTCCCCTTCCCTACATATTTTCTGTTTCTCTCACTTGTTTGTAGACAAATACTATTTTTCTTTTTAATCCAATAAGCCTTATCGGCATGAACATTTGCAAACAAAGTTGCCAAAAGCAATGAAGTATAAGTACATCTGTAAAAACTCAAACAATAAGTTATTTTGGCTCCTTTTTAAAAATTCATTTGGAGGTATTTGTATGGTTACACATCAGAAATATAAAAAAAATCTGGATTGGCTGCCTTCAGCTACAGCCAAACTTAATTTATATTCTCTGGATACCATTGACTGAGATGTTAAGAAAATAGTGTGCACACTGGTGCAAGTATATGTGTTTGTAACCCTATTCTGTAAACCAGACAGAGCAACACACAACTGTTTTTGTCTGTTTCTCCCTCATGATACACTAGTGTTTTATTTTGTCGGTAATTCCACAAGCCCTCTCCTCTTCAGCCAGGCCCGGGTCCAGACTAAACATGTTCATTTGAGAAGCCTGTGTTTAGGCAGACAAACAGACAGACAGGAAGTGGGCTAAGCGATGAGAAACCTCCCCGACAGCCCCAGAGATAAATGGACGTGCTGCTAAATGAAGGAAGGAGAGGCCTCAAATGAGCCATCGCGGGGAAGCACCCGGTACGGGGTTTTAAACACTTTCCCAAGGTGGATGTGTGTACAAAAAAAAAAAGAGTGTGTGCATGGTTGAGTGTGTTTCTAGGTATGTCTGTTCATGTGCAAGCATGTGTCTGCCTGTGTGTGGTTCTAGGGGTAACAGGTGGGAGGTATGCCATGTCCTGGTTAACAAGAGTGTTATTGTGTTGTTCTGTCCTGCATGGCTGACCGTCAGCTGTGCGGGGTCGTCCTCCTTCCCCCTTAACCCCGGAACGCTAACACGCCAGCTACGCCTGCCCGCACACATATAACACACGCACACACTTTCGTACGCACACATACGGACTCAAGGACACACCCAATCACGCACACACAAACAGATTCTGTTATGCATCAGTTGGTGGCCTGTAATTGAATTGGGACACGATCAGTGATATTTGGTGGCCCGATGCACCCCAGTGAAGAGGCATCTGCTCTCTTATTCCCTGCCACAGAGCTGTTCAAGGCTGCAGCCAGCGTGAGACATGGCTTGAGAGGTACACACACACACACACACACAAACACAACAACCCCTCCCTGCTGCACACGTACTCATAGCTTACCTAAGTCACTCACACACGGTGCCCTGGGGCTCTGTTGCAGCTCTGTAACACTACCCAACGACAATACTCCCTCAACTGCTTGGCTGTTTACTTTCTGAAAGAGTTAAAGTCTCCCACTTAAAGGATTACCTTACGCTGCCCTGAACTCCCTACCCTATGCTCTCACTTCAGCACCACATACACACACACATGCAGACAGGCCTGCACATATATGCACTCCCACAGACACATGAATGAACACACTCATGCACAGGTCAGGCTGACAGCCACACAATGACAGGAATAAAAAAAAAAAAAACATAGTCCACTGATGCAGATGACCTTTGCCCCAGCTCTACCTTAATCTCTTCTTCTCTCTACCTGCCACTGACTTTTCACCAGGGCAATAAAGAGCTGTCAGGAATCACGCGCCCCCCTGCTCAGTTCCTCATTAATTTAACCAAGAGGTTGATTTTATTTTCCCATTTGACTCTATTATGTGGAGTGCCATTTTACATTAACTCCCTGTTCTTTCGCTGCCATTTATCTTTCACATTAATAATTTTTTCATGACAAATTCTTTTGTCCTGCATTGTGATCTGAAGTACTCATGGTAACTTACAAGTTCAGGGAGTGGAGTCCTACCACTCTCCCTCTTATTCTCTCCCTGCACTGTGAAGTGGAGCTCAAGTGGTCTGACACTCTCCACCTTCTCTTACAAAGCACCCCCTCCTGGGTTGGGCGGGGCGATCTGAGAGCAGAGGCGGGACCGGGGAGTCGTGACTGACGGACTTGTTTACTAACAGACTAATTGTTGCCCTCCCCTGGGCTGTCCCTTGTAAGGCACTGTATGGTTCTCTGTATGAATCATTGTGTTCAAAGCAAAGGGTAACAAGTGGAGATTGAGGCAGTGAGAAGGCCAGAGGCGTGTCAGTAAACCCTTGGTAACTCTTAGCATTTGTGTGTGTGTTGGTTTGCACTGGCAGGTGTGTGCTCTAAGCCGTGTCCATCGACATACTCTCAGAGCCAGCTACGTGCTAGAATGCCCTTTCGTTTTAAGAATTTCTATCATTTATAAGTTACGTGCATGTCTGTGTTAGCTTTTCTCTTTGTCAGGGAGTTGTTACTGTTATCTCCTCCTATAGCCTCTTGTCTCCTGGCGGAACAAAAGCCACATGAAGGTCTGGGGATTCAGGCTGTAGGGCCATCCACCACCCTCTTAATTATGGCTCTCATAGGGCAGGAAATGCCAGGCTTATGGGGGTATCAGGCTCAGCACTGTGGCACGGAGATGTCCGTTTTGCTCTAATCCACCTCCCTGGATAAACATTCGACAGGGATTGAGCCACTTTGCACGTCTATTTGTAGCCACACAGTGGGGACCACATTGATACAGATGGATGAAGATGCCTTCATATTTGCACTGACTAACATGTGCAATGTACAAATACTGACATGTAATTGGATATCAAATGAGGAGTCAACTTTTGCATTCCAAGATTATTCACACAGGTAGTGTGTATTTTATTTGTGCTATACTTTTAGCGCCCATTTGCATGCATTAGCTTTAAGACACACATGCATCTAGGCACTAGCACACTCTTGCACAAAGTCACTCACACACACCTAGGAGGCCCCCTAAATTAACATAATGTCATGCCTGCCCCTTGGAGAATGCAGTAGACAGCTGACTACTGGAGCTTATGAGAATGCTCAGTTGTCAAGAGGGAAGAATTTACATGAAGGTGCCGCTTCCAGTTTATGTGCTATGCATGACCCCCGCATGCCAGCCAATGCACATGGTATGTGCATGTGTGTGATGTGGGGTTATGTATGTGTGAATGTAGGGGGTTACATGTATACATATGCCACTTTTTTAACCCATTAACTGTGTATGAGGGTGTTTATGAGTCCTGTCTCTGTCTATGTTTGTCTGTATGTCTCCGTGTTATATTTGTACATCTGTTGCATATCTGAGCACTTTCATGGAGCCTTCTCAAGTGAGTGTGTGCGTGTGACAAAAGGAAGACAAAAGACAGCCAAAGAACGCCTTGATCCCGCAAGGACTCAACAATCTGTTTGATGTTGTTTTTCTGACCTTGTGAAGCGTTGGCAAATATGGAGCCGAAACATGCGTACATTTCACATGATGACATTTGTCAAGTAGGTAAGCCATTTCACTGTCATCTTTAGAGGTTGCTGTGGAAGACACTGCCTCCACCTCTGCCTTTCTTCTACTGGCCAGAGGGACATCTGAGATACTAATTGTAACCATTTTAAAATGAAAACATTAGAGGAAAAGCTGGAAAATATCTGTACAAGTTTGCTTTTGACATTTTTTTTTTTTTTTTTAATATCTGTTAAAGAGTTAAATCCCTGCATCTCATGATCCGACAGGGCTTGGAATGGATTCATCTGGCCAAGAGTCAATTATTGCAACATAGTTATGAAACTAAATATCAGGCCAAAAGATGAGAGCAAATACACATTTACTGTCAGTATTTGTTTTTTTAAAGAACAGCTCTAATCCATGGTAGCAGAAAATATGTCCAAAGGACACGCTGTCACAGGCGGTATGTTTTGTTCCAGGGTCACTCATTTTCCAGGAGGTGTGTGAAATAGCACTGACCCTACAAAACCCCTGGCACTGAAGTATGGCATGTCACAGGCCAGCCCTATAACATGGAACACACACACACACACACACAGCATATCAACAGGTGGCCACTATGGGGAACATGCTATTTGAGAGTCACATTCACGGACACACTGCTACTATTACAGAAGCCCTGAAACGTTGGACATTCCCTCAAGAATATGAGTCAAAAATGTAGCAACGGACATTTTAATTGAAACTTTAAAGATATGTTTCGTAATACAGGGTAAAGTAATAGCAAAACTGCTCTCAAAACAAGGTCATAATGTTAGCACAATACAATGGCCTTCCCAGAATCTTTGAGCTTTGGGATTTTAAGAAGCTCCCCTTTTGCAAGTTTTTGCTTTATTTCATCCTTTACTGACTGCTAGCTGGCCAGGCTAACGCAACATGTTTGCTACACTGTCTCTCGCCCTGATTTCCCAGTGGGCATTGCATATCTACTTGCAACACATCTATGTCTACATCTATGCAGTCAGAGAGAGAAAGAGAGATCATTTTCTTTTTAAGATACAATCTGAAAATAATCCAGCCCAATCCGAGCCTGAAGCTGTGAAAAACAGCCTGACCTGAGCCGAACCCGTTGATTTCTGAACTCAGTGCTGCCGAATTGACAAATGTGTGCACATAACTCACGTTCACCATTTCGTGTTATTTGTTGGTTTGTGGACTTTTTGTGACCCATGTTTTTCGGTCGACCAATTCCTACAGTTAATTTCTGTAATTAATAAGGGCTGATAGATTGTAAATAATAATGGAGTACAGTATTTCAAACCCATTCGTATGTAATTAAATGGATGTTAGAAATCCTCCTCAGCGCCTTCTTCTCTTCAATGGATTCTATTCGGGGTCCCGACCCTAAGGTTGTCCCTGAGGACAATGTGGCAAGTTTCACGGATCAGTTAAATCATCTTTCGTAAGTGATGAGTCAGTCCTCACACAAGAGCAACCTTCCCATTCCCCCAACCCCCTCAGTTGTACCCAGTTACTCAACTTCCCACCTCACTCTGTGTCTCTCACCCCTGCTTCACTCAACTTTCTCAACCGTGCCTCCCTTCAGACACCGGGCCATTTCCGCTCTCTTTGCCACTCAACAAATATGTTCTTTGGAGCCCTTCCCAGAATACTTTGGCATGCACCCATGCCCACTCCCAATCTGCTCCTTTGCTTGACACAGATCCAGAGGACAGCAAGGGGGCAGTGAAGGTGGCGGGGGGTACACCGTATAGTTACCGTGCAGTCATGGTGCAACAAGCCCTCGAGAAAGAAAAAGAGAGTGAGGAAAGAGAAAAAAAGAGGGAGGGAGAGAGAGACTTACCTCATGCCCTCTTCTGTGTAACATGGCATTAATGTTTGGACATGGTTTATTCTCTGTGGAAAGGCTGCTCCAAAGTGAGCCCCTGCCTAAAAATATCCATTCTTGGTCTCTTTGATGGAAACTGTGACTCTGCCTAACCACCGCTGTGAAGTTATGAACAAGTGATGAGAGGCCGGACGAGAGATGAGAGAAAGATGTTAAGGGGTGAGAGAGGAATGAGAGACAGATGAGTGGAGGAGGTTGGAGTGGAGGGTGTGACAGGGACAGAGTAACGGGGTTAAGATAGGACGTTATGGGTCATCGTGCGACTTATTTTTATTCTTTCTCTCATGAACCCACAAACAGTAATGTTCTCAAATGGAAGTGCATTTGGAATTTGGGGACATTTTTTTCTGATTGCCTAAACTAGGACATCTTGTACCTCAAGCTCTAACAAAAGACATGAGTACCATGTCTTTTGTTACCAGACAAACTAGGTAACAATGTAATGTTTCAGTGTAGCTCAGAGAGAATTACTTAACACAGGGGCCATTTTTTTCTTTTCACTTGTGCACATCTGCAGAATCATTTAGTTATAATTTAGTCGTGTCAACTGTCACCCATTTACCAAACAAGTAACTAGTATTTGCCTCTAATTAGAAGTAGACTCTATAGTGCCATCAGTACCTTCCTCAGCAAACCTTTCGTATCCCCTACTCCATATTTTCATCCCTCTTACAGTTCGTCAAACCCCTGTTTGTCCTCTCATCCTCTCTCACACACACCACTTCAGAGCTGCTTTCTAAAGCTTGAGCAATCTCCTGGTAATGGTGTTTTTAAGTGGCCTGTTTGCATAGAGGGTCTATGGAGAGAGAGCCTGTGATAGAGCCAGTGACTAAGTGGGGCTTGTTACAGTGACTGAGCTCATATTCAGAGCCCAGTCATCCACTGGGGGACTGGCTGCTACTGTAGTCTGGCTGTGGTCTCCGAGCTATCACCAGCCAACACAGTTTTAGCAGTCTACTGTAATACGACACTTGGGGATTTTTCAAAGTGTGACGGATATGTAGCCGACTTGTACCATGTGTACTATATGCAGCAGTTAATGCCTTTTATATGTATGCCCGCATTTCTGCGTTTGCATTCTTCTGCGTGTCCCTGGGTGTGTGTGAGAAATAGCACTTGTATTTGTGTCTGCATGTGTGTTTTGAATGTGTGCACGCACACTTGTGGACACATAGTAAACATCCTTTCTCTGATTTGATTGTTGCCACAATACGTCCAGTTGAGTGGCCCTAAAGAATTACTCGTCCTCTCCCTTCATCTTTGCTTTAGATTTCTTTTTATGGTTTCTTTCAAATTTTCAGTGAAGTTATTTGCTTTTACTTGGCCATTGATAAAAGCTACATTAAAGCAGAGTGACTTTGATGCAAGGGAGAGGAACCTTTGGCAATGAGCCTTGATGAGACAGCCAGCCGGCCAGCCAGCCAGGTTTTCATTAGATGAACGCTGTGTGGGACTCGAGCCAGATAAGATGGGCGCCAACATACCGCAGCCAACCAATATAGTTATAGCAAGGTGCTCTCTATTTCACTTCCTCTACGTCACTGTCTGTCTTTGTTGAAGTCACTGTCTGTCTCTCCATCTCCATCTCTCTCCGTATAACCTGAGAGAGCGTAAGGCTAGCCCGAACAGCTTCCATGCCCTTTGCAAATCAACACACCCAGAGCGGTGATTTCCATAAAGATGTCTTGGCGCAGCTTTGCTTAAGAATAGGTTGACTGAAATAGGTAGCTTAGTGGTAAATGTCAGAGAGTGATCCAAGAGGCCGAGAGACATGGGGAGGTACAGAATGAGAGAGACGAGTAAAAAGAGAGAAAGGGTGCGAAGACAGGGAATGCAGAAATAAAAAATGCAAAGGTTCCTGGATAAATTGCAGCTGTTGACATGCCCACATGATTTGTAGTACACACTTGGAGTCAACCGCTATTCTTGAACTGCTTTTTTAAATGTTTATATCTATTTGCAACACACCGCATTTCATAATTAGCTGAACAGTCACAGGTTCAATTTGTGTAAGAGCCAATGTCCTTCACTCACGCGGTGTCATTAAGAAGGAGAACAAGCTGGGGTGTAACTTGTCACAGGGAATCACCTACTTAATAATATTAACATTTATAAATCAAGCATCTAGAATGAATAAATATTTACATTGTAACTCAAACAGGATTGCAAGAATCTGTGACGTGCGTGCTTGTGCTTCAGCAAAGGTCAGTGGACAGACTGTATGAAGGGCAGCTGTGTTATTCCAGGGACAGTCTTTTACTGGTCACCATTTTGCCCCCAGACCATGTAGGATGCCATGGATTCTCACAGATAATAATAGCTGCAGAGAGATGTGTCGAAGAGTACAGCTGGGGCACGACTTTCCTCTTTCGTCTGGTGACCGCATTTAAAATGACATCTTGACACTCTACACAAGGCTGCCATTTTGCAAAGAAAGATTAAACATGAAAAAACATTAAACATGTTATTTGCAATGAATGAGTGTGTGACAAAAAATAGTAATTTTGTCATTTGGCATCCCATGACAGGAGTAAATGATTTCCTCTTTTTTTTTTTTTTATCTGCCAGAAATACTGTGATGAAAAATCCACAAAATCTACAACGTTAGTTAATGACATATTGATTGACAGCACTGAGATAATACTGTAAAGACATGAAATTAAAAAATGTGTCACATACAGGTCACTCCTGCCTGCCTATTAGGCTCTACTCAAACATTTCCCTGTGAGGTTGAGCTATTTTGCATTCCTTTGCTGGGGCCCCTTGTCCTTAACTTGTCAAAGACATGACCCCCAAGAACTGAATGACCCATACACAGTAGCCTCCCATCTCCCATATGCAGTGTGCATGTAAGAGTGTTCATACTTGTTGTATGCTGCGAACACACACACACTTACAGCATGTGTGTGCAAGCTGTTGATCGCACAAACGTTTACATGGGCACCTATAGATTCCTTGAAGTTTACAGGTGTGATGAACACTTTGACTTGCGATCGTTACGGTACGGTATGTTGACTGGGCCTATTTGTGTGTATCTGTGGCATGGCAAATCCTCTCACTGATTGTTTTAACTTCTGAGAGCCTGTGTGCTCGCGTGTGTTTGTGTGTGTGCTCGTGCGATGCGACAGATAGCTGATATCTATCGGGGCGTTAAGCTGATTAGTGTGAACTGTGGCCAGGTTCATTTGCATACGTTTCTTATCTCATTAGATTGGTATCAGCCTCTGTCACCATGCAAGGCCTCGACCGGGATGTCTTCGTACCTCGCTCTGTAGGCACACGCTCATGCACACAAACACAACTACCCTTGATGCCCCTGGCTAGCAACAACACTAATGTGTAACACCAGCCAAGAAGTGCAGGCTCCTCATCTCCCCTTGTCAGCAGCACTACTACACCGCTGTCACGGCAACACATCACATCTCTTCCTCGGGCTCTCCGTGTCCCTGGTCTTATCAAGGTCATTAACTTGCATCTCTTACAGCCATCTCTCCACTCTCATCCTTTTTTTTCTCCTTTTCCTTTGTTTATCTTTAATTGTTTTTGTTTCTGGGGTAAAATACTGTGTCTTTAGTAAAGTTGAATTGAATTGCCAGTCAAATTCAATTCAGTCTATAATTGCTTTCATGAGGGACATAAAATAAATGATTGTATTTATTCAGACATTTCATTCATTAGTTTTCTACGCTTTTTCCACAGCTAGTCTGTAGAAAAAACAATGGTGACTGTATCATTTACTTTTCTTACAATTCCACCTCAACCTGTGCCTTTGTGTTTTGGGAAAACAGACATGTTAATCTTGTCAACTGAACTCCCATAGACAATTATAGAAGAATTAACACACCGACCATGAGCCCAATAGACTTTCAAAAACTCATGCTGAGGATGATCCTTTATTTATGAGTTCTGCACTCGTGACATGTTTATTGACAAATAAAACAACATATCTGTTGTTTGACATAGAGCAAAACTGTAATTTGTCGTCCTTTGACATGAGCTAGAAACAACACAGCAACTGCTTCTTGGGAGATTAATAGTTTTGCATTTCGACGTGGAAGAATCACTTAGCTCGTGTTACAGTGGCAGCCTTGTTACTTTGAATCATTTGCAGAGACTCCGAGAGCAGCTTTCACTAGCTACCACTTGTGCGGTTTTGTCAGGCAGTGCCGATGTTTAAAGATGCATCTCACACTGTTACCAGATAACTTTTTATTTACTATCATGCCTTCCTTACCAAGGACAGCATTAACACTTTGTTTTATGAGTTCTGTCAGGGCTGCCACGCCTGTGGACAAACCAGTACATTGTTCTCATTTATCTATCAAGAGAGTGCCCGCCTTGAGTGAGTGGACCGGCATCGAGTGCTTGTTTCATCACTGCTCGGTTATCTGCTGTACATATTTCCAATTTCAGGCCAGACCATGGATACTGATGGAGTCATACTTTATAGCATGGACGGCTAGTGGAGACAGACATAGAGAGGTCATATCCATTTTTAGTTACAGCTAATAGTGCAGGTTACAGCGTGCTGGGGTTAGCATATTTCTTCCTATCGAAAATGTAGTATAGCTGCGTTTATAAACAAGGCCCAATAAAAATGTGATGAGTGGAAGGAGATCTAGTGTTATTAGTCATAGCGGCTGATACAAAAGAGAGAGAAAATGACCTTGTCACTTTCTTCCGTCAAAGAAAACACAGCAGTGTAGCATGTGAAGTGGTTAGTTTAGGCACATACACCTTGAGAATGGGAGTAAAAGAGCTTGAGATAAGAGTGGGGGGAGCAGAGTAGTTAATTGGCTTAGAGCAATTTTCACAATATCCTTAGTATTCTCATATTCTCTACCCAGGTGTTGATAATCAATTTCATGTCATTGTTTGCACCAGGATTTGTGGGAACAATAAAGTGTGCATAAGATTGAGCTAACTGGAGTTCGTTTATTTGTGCGAGTCACTAAACAATCTGATGGATTTTAAACAATGTAATTATCACAGACCTGGCCTTGACGTCACGGTGGTGGAGGTGCTCCGAGGTCTCCTGCCGTTTACTGAGTTAGAGCCAAACAGACCAACGGACAGAACACTCTGTGTTAGGTCAGTACAGTGTGGGACGTTACAGAAAGGAACAAAGTGTTAGACCATGAAAGTTAAAAATGTGTCACACAGCTGGTGTCAAAGGGGTTCAATGTGCTACAAATAAACCATGTCCTTGCAACATCATGGATTTGAATCTGGAGCATTTGGGAAGGGTCATCTCCAACAGAAACCGCTTCAAAAATGCAATCTCCACAGTATGCAGTATCTGTATCTGTGGCTTTGAGCCTTTTACTTCATAGGTCGCATTAATATTGTTTTAAAGCAATATTAGAAAGATGGGTGCAGAGGTCACTTCATTTTATTCTGAATTATACCTCTAATTACTTTTCATTCAGAGAGTACACTCTGCGATGGAGAGGAGACGAGGCCTCATTGTAGGAGTGACATGTACAGTGTTATAAGATACTTTGAGTTGCCCACGTTCAGATTATGATTATGACGTTATGGTTTGTGTAGTGATTCACCGCCCCGTTTTGATGTTCAGTTACTTAATTCTTCAACTTTATTCACTTTATTTTCCACAGTTTTACAAAGTAACCTCAAGGAGATGAATGCGTTTGTTCATCAGTCATGTCGGCTACTTCTGATCAGAGGAAATTTATCCCTGACCTCGCCTGAGTAAAAATGGGTGCCCAGATTTTGACACTAGACAGTCTCACAGTTTATAGTGATTTTTTTGTACTGTGACATGTACCTCCTCAGCGATGAAAGGAGTACATGTACATGCCTGCGGGTTAACTGTTAGTAGGAGTTAGTGGGGAAAAGAGAGCTGCAGAGACAGCCCCTCACATCTCTGTTCCCTTCAAGAGGCTAATGCTTTATTTATAACACTGCACCCCCCAGGTGCACACCTCAGGTCCCTGCACAGCCCCTTCTCTTCCCCACAGGTATACTCTGTGCCTCTGCCTTGTACTGCGCTACCTAGCGCACCTTCACATGCCTTTCCTTTCAACATCTCATTCCTGCGGCTGCATAAGAGGAGGAAGTTGAGGCGATAGATACAAAGACTTGGTGTGACGCACATACAATCTGCAGACTGAAGCGGTTTCACAGCCATGGTCTCCGATGTCTCGCTGCAGTTCTCTTGTGTGTTGGAGAGAAAGAACTGAATCCCCTATCCTCTAGCCATGCTCACTCCCACCGAGCCGAAGAAACGCCACAGAGGAGACAAGAGAGAGCGAGAGATGGAGAAAAAGAAATGTGGAGGAACACTAAAGGAATGGAGAAGTAGAATCGAAGGGGAGGTGAATGGAGAAGACAAAGACGTGGGAGGGGGGTGAGAGGAGAAAGAAGAGATTGAAGAAAGCATGATAAAGAGGGAAAGAAATAGTGTCTCGCTCTTTTTAAACTTGGAGATGCTCAATCCCTTCTTCTCACTCCAACCTGCATTTCTGGGTCACTAGAGACATTTAAACTGCACTTATAATTAACAGCTATTTTTAAACAGGGAGGGAGAAGTGGAGCGGTGGCGAGGTACAAAAGCATTAAAATTGCCCCAGATTCGCTATTGAATAGGACACATCAAGGCAATATGCTGGCAGATCAAAGTGAGCGAGGAGAAAGGAGACAGGGCCGATCAGTGGGGATAAATTGTTCCCTTTATAATGGCATAAGAATAGACCTCTTTGCAGCTGAAACAATTTAATAACTGCATTCATTACCTCTGTCCAGCCTGTCTCTCTGTCTGTCTGCTGCACAATGTGCAACCGCCTTTGCCATGCGCTACCTCTCTTTGTCTCTCTTTCCCTCTTTCGCTTTGTCTTCCAAACTTATCACCTCATTCCTTTTCATTCTTTACATCTTTCAGTCCTCATTTAGTCTCCTCCTCCCTCTACCCACCCTCCACCGAGTCTAGTATCCACCACCTTTTCTCCAGCCCCATGTCCCCACTGTCTTGCGTCTGCTCCTGCATGCTCCAGCAGGAGCTACAGCAGCAGAGGTTCCACTGAGCCGATGTGCTGCAGGCCCCACAATGAAGATGTGCAATGTCTGACACTCTTGGAATGAGAGCCCTAATAGAAGGGGAAGCGGTTATCACAGAGCTCCCCTAGGACCAGCCTCTGTGTGCCTGACGCTAATTATGGCGCATGCAAATGAATGTGCAGCATTAAAGTCAGGAGGACTGCCTGATTCTGTGTGTGGAGGGGTTTTGTGTCAGTGTGTGCATGTGGCTGTGTTTTGCATGAGTGTTAGTGTGTGTGCACACAGGCTCTGTTGTTCACAGTGTGAGTATGTGAGCTTATTTGGATACTTAAAGGCGTGTGTGTGTGTGTGTGTGCGCGTGCATGCGTGCATGTCTCTTCACAGCAGGAGCAAACCACCAGGCCAATCCCCTTTTACCTTTTCACTCCCGCAATGGTTTAGATGCTTACACCGATTCAGTCTTTATTCTTTTATTCATTAGTATAGACTCAAGGAGTAGGCCATGCATCAAGGATTAGGATGAAGAAGCAGGCAATAACACAACCTCTCTCTCTCTCTCTCTCTCTCTCTCTCTCTCTCTCTCTCTCTCTCTCTCTCTCACTATCTGTCTCATGCACAAATGTGAGGTTGAGCAGAGAGGATCTCACAGGAGGATTCCTATAAATACATCTCCCTCACATTCACAAGCAACCTCTCCAAGAGGGCGTCTTTATTAAAACCATTTTGTCTTCCCTTTGTGCCCTTTGTGTGTGCGTGCGTGTGTGTATGTGTGTGTGTCCTTGTGTTTTTGCATTTGTGCGTGCACATGCAGTTGCCCATTTGTGCATACCCACATACGTTTCTGAGTATGTCGATGCACGTGCGCCTTGTGTCGGTATGTGTTTATTTGTGAGAGTTTGTACAGATTTAATTGTATTTTCCTATTTCAGTATGTGTTTGCGCCGGCACGTTTATGTGACAACCCCTATCTGTTTTCCCATTGTTTTGTGTGTGTGTGTGTGTGTGTGTGTGTGTGTGTGTGTGTGTGTGTACACACCTGTGTGTTTGTGTAGACTATATGTTGGCCATCTTATCTCCCCATTAGCCTCTTGTGCCCTGACCAGTATTCCCTCTCTCCCTTTCCTGCTTTCTCTAATGGGTAATTTAGCCATGCTCGCCTGACATCTAGCCTATTCCTTGTTTAGTTGCCATGGCTACGCAGGCCTATGGATTGCTCCCTTGCTCCCCTGGCCTTTCTGTGGATGCTATAGATGTCTCAACTATTAGAGGGCAGAACTGCTAAACACAGAGCACACACAACCCCTCACACATGCCCACACTCTGTGTAGCCTACACAGATAAACAATTAAGCACTCTGAGAGGAACATAGATTGATCTCTTTGCAGAATACCAATCTCTGACTCGGAGAAGCAGTGAAATTGACAGTAATCAAGAAGGTGATCGTGATGGCGTTTTGTTGACAATTTAACAACATAGTAAATGCAATTTGGTTTTATGTTGCTTTTTTCTTTTTTTTTTTTTGAATCACCATCATTTCATTATAACAGCATAATCCTCTCAGTTAGAAGTTCAAGGTATAATACGTGATTTGATTCTGTGTGTGCTGTGTGTTCATAGCAGGTCATGTTTTGCAACCACATTGTACTGACCCCAGCATTATTGTTCTGCAACATGATAAGAGAATACTATACATTTGAGTGGTCTCTTTTGATTTCCCTTTATTGACATCGTAGATAATTGTCAGCACTATAGTTTTCCATTACTGCACTGTATTTCTTTATAAGCTTTTATCGTCTTTATTTCCCTGGTATGACAGATCCGGGATGGCTAGAGGCAGCAACCTGCTGATAGATGAAGCTCTTTTGTACTTCTTAAAAAGAAATCAGAACTCCAATCCTTAACCCAGACACCTACAGAGGCCACGCTAGCTGAGTCAGTGTGGAAGCCTAGATGTGTGCACTTGTTCCCTGTGTGTGCACATTTGTGTAGTATTGATTTTTATTTCATTTTCTTAGTGGACATTTTTAAATGTCTTTTAAAAGTTTGTACTCCTCTGCTTCTCAAGAAACATATTATACTTTGTCATCAGTTTTGTGAGGTCATTATTTTAGATGCAGTGCCATATGCCAGAGCTGCTTTCTACAAAAGTTACACAACAGTAGCACATGTAAGAATGAGGGTTGCAGGCGGGATTTGGTCTCTCCTCCTCATGTATTTTGCAGGACTTTCAAGTTGGAGGTGGAGGGTTGTAGCAAGGGGCTTCGAGGTCAAAACAAACAAACGTGCTTGAAGTTTCATGCTTTTGCAGAAGATATAGTTGTCTTTGATGTTTTCACAATCGAGAGCAAAGGAGGGAGGGAGAGGCAAACGGGTATAGAGAGAGTTAGGATAGAGAGAGCAGCGAGGGAAGGAGAACAAGTTATAGAAGTGTGAAGCCCTTGAGTTGAAACTGTGCCTGCCTGGGCCTACAGAGAGCAGATGACAGTAGCTTTGGTTTCTTTTGCAGAGCTCACAGTACTTTTGCCTTACATAACCCCTCCCATTGTGCTTTTTCAATTATTTGGGGAAAAATCTTAAGTATGCACTTTAAAAGTTAATGCTTTCATGTGTTCCGAAGTAGGGGGAAGAGAGGGGGCGCTTCACAGATCACACATAAAGGAGACGGCTCTGACAAGTTTTCAGAATATCGACAATTACAATATTCTATAAGGTATATCAGCGGAGTTTAACTGTGTGCAGCAGTGTTTTAGGAAAGCGAGAGAGAAGATAGACACTGAGAGAGACATATAGCATGGTAGGAGCAGATACATGCAGTTCCATCTGAGACATTCTTATTTTGTACCCCTCCCCCTATCCCAGATTCCCCTTAAGGTGCCCCTTACCCCCCTTCTCCCCTCCTCTTGCTTCTATGCGAGGTTAAAGCGCACCTTCCCACTAAAGGGCTCTGGGGTCACGCATCTGCATGTGAAATGTGAACCCGCTGACATTCCAGGGCAGCCCTAAGCCGTGCAGTCCTTTTGTTCACTAGGGTGCCAGTGTCAGGCCTAACAAGCCCAGCAAAGGGTCTACGAGAGAGGGTGGTTTGTTATTGATGCTCTTTGCAACCGCCCGTTTTAACAACTGCCAAAGTAGGAGAAACTAAAAGTTTTGTCGCTCAAACTGGTAGCACAGGTAGGTTTTTACTGAACAACCCCCAAATGTTACCACAAGCTGGCTCCAGCACCAGATGACGTTGCTTTGGGTATGTTAAAATGGTGACATATGGAGGGCTGAGGCGCTTTATATATTAAATAAGGTCATGGCAACCATGAAAAAACAGTCGGGTTTCCTTGACAACAGTGCAGACGTTAGTGACTGCGAGACCAGTGTTGGCACCAGACTTGTTTATATTCAACTTCGTCTAAAAAAGGAATCTAAATTTACAATCTGGAATGCTGTGTCCATACTGCTCAGCCTTCTGATTTTTTAATCCTCAAAACTTGATTAAACCTGGTGTGTTTAACCTTTAACAGAAGGCTTTCATGCAGACTTCAGTGGACATACAAGCTCTTTTAAATCAGGCAGCATAGAGAGGTGCTATGGCAGGGCTGGGGTCCTTTCAGCCTGTGAATTAAGTTCTGAGGCACAAAGGGCAGCTATTCACCAGGCAGTGATGGACTTCACACTAGCCTTTATGTCCTCACTGGCAGGCAGAGAGAGAAAAGAAAGAAAAAAAAAAGATGTGAGGAATAAGTGAAAACAGAGAGATTGCTCAGTGAGCAGTAGTATGGATTAACATTTTAGAGTAGAAAGTAGTAATTAATTTGATCAATGTGACCACAGGTATTCCGAGACATGTTCCCATTGTTTTATCTTTGTGGCGTTGCATGTAACGGTTGAAAAAAAAGTAAAAGTAACATTCAGGAGAAGATAATCATGCATACCCTTCTATCTTCATCAGAAAATACGGTGCACATCATTTAGAAAATAGTCAACAGGTGTCAGCGTATCAGCAGGTGCCGGCTACACGCACTAATGCATATACAGAAAACAAGTAACGCTCAGAAAAATGTAAAGTGTTGAGTACAAAAATCCTCAATAAGCTGCATTGTGGAACTAATGTTACATTTACTTATTTTTTAAATGTGTTTTGTGCAAAAACCTGTTGATATCTTGTTCTAGACATTTTCACAGTCTAAATGCTATATATAGTACACTTGTTGGAGGTCACAGTCTGTCACACGTTGAAGATATGTATTGCCATTTGGCCACTATTGAAGAATCCAAAAGGTCCGTACATGCCGCTGGCGAACATCCAAGAGGTCATACACACGCACACTTACGCCCACATATGACACAACACAAACATGCACAGCCCTTTTCACCATACACTTTTACTTACTTTAAAATATTGTAAGTGGGGCCTTACACTCCCATCCCACATTCCTTACCCTGGGGAGCCCGGTGCTGTGTGAGTGATTCAGTTAGCGCTACTACATTAGAGCTGTCCATCCATCCGGTCTGCTTTTCCAAACACATCCATCCCAGTCCTAGTTAAAACACTGGGGGATCTCCTCCACTCCACCTCCACCCCCCCAAAGTCTTTTATGATGTCCATAAAATGGAAGAGTGCAGCTTTACTTGAACTAATAATATCTGAGCTTACAGGGCCGTGATTGATGATCTTTAAAGCCAGCCCGATCGGTCTCATCTTTCTTCAGATTTTTATCACTGACTTGTTTGCAGTCATGTGCAATCACAGGCACCGGGAGAGGTAACAAGTGCTTGATGTATGATGCTTGAGCCACTTTTGTCAGCTGCGCATTTCCCTTCTCTCTCTCTCTCTCTGCTTTTGTTTTTTCTTTTTCTTTTCTATTTTAACCCCAGGCTTGTATTTGTTGCCACTCTTGAAATGTTTGCAGACTGTTGGTTTTACTACTCTCTCTCTCTCTCTCTCTCTCTCTCTCTCTCTCTCTCTCTCTCTCTTTTTTTTTTTTTCAGATGGTGGGAATGTCTTCTCCTGGGGGATGGGGCAAGAGGTGAGCCAAACATTTTTCCACTTTTGGCCCTGCCAGGAGAGGCAGACTTAGAACAACACTGGACTCAAGGCTTTTTTCATATCACACAAGTGTTCTCTCTCTCTTCCTCTGTCTCTCTCTCTCTCTCTCTCTCTCTCCCTCTCTCTCCCTCTCTCTCTCACATACACACTAAAACGACTTCCATTTTTGAGACATTTTGAGAAGATTTCTTTTTTTTCTTCCCGAGTGAAGATTAAAAGGTTTTTTGGGGGAGCTCTGTGTCCGGGCTCTCCTTTCGAGCACTTAATATCCTTCATGGTGTGCCAAGAACGCACATCTTTTTAAATTCTATAAATCACCTTTATGGGTCTGCTGTTTGTCCATTTCAACTCCTCTGCTTCACATAGACAGACCAGGAACTCCTCTACTGTAGTTTATGTATGTGCATGCCCCCTTTGAATGTGCATAGCCAAAGGTATGTGCATGTGAGGCTGTGTGTTTGTTGGCCCCGTCCTGTCTCTCCTCCTCTGTCAGATAAAGAATCCCACCTGTCACTGAGGATTGTTCTGGCCTTTCATTTAAGACGTTCTTTAAAGAGCCGCATCATTACACAGCCCTCAGACAGAGCCCAGAGAGTGTAAAACCTAGGCCCAGCTCAATCCCTCTGTTCCCCTCTCTCTCTGATTCTTTTTCCTCCCTCGCTTTGGTGTTTATCCGCGAGGTCGTTTGAAACCATGGCCAAAATGTGATCACTTTTACAACGTGACAGTGAGGATGACGCTTTGCCAGGACCGTGAAACAAACATGTAGGTGAAGGTTAGAGAGACAGGGGGAGCAATGAAAATGTTAGACATCAGTTGTTATGAGCTTTGACGTGGCCTTGGCTTCCACATTGCGCTCTTACACCGTGGCTTGTAGTCTAACTAGACTCATTGGCTTTTCATAGGCGTTGCTTGCATCTATATAACTCTATGTTAGTCTCTGCAAGGGCACTGTCTCTTTTTCTCTCTCCCCTCATCATGTTCTCTCTTTCCCCTCTTCCTCCATCCCTCCTATCTTCTTGCCCTCTCTCTCTCTCCTCTGTCTTGGAGCCGTTCTGATGATTGATTGTTTCTCTGTGCAGTCTGACAGGATGTAGCACACTCTTGGCCCCAGGGGCCCCGAGCAGACTGCACCACCTGATTAAGACTCCTCCTGTAATCAGCTGCACAGTGCCACACCGAAACTACTCCCGTCAACACGTAAAAAAAATAAGAAAGGTTCCACCTTCTGAAAGATAACACTTTGTTTGTCGCTGTAGAGGAAGTGAGATGAGGGGCCATCCTAAACTTTTTTTTTACTAAGCTGATACCTTTCTCTCTCAAGGGCTTAAAGGCGCTTATGTATCAGTAGCAGCAGAAAAAGTAGAAAAGCAAAAGGTCTTAAACCTAATAAAGTTTTCCGCTGCCTTACCAAGGTAAACCCAGGCAGCTCTAACCCTATTACGGCTGGTAATAGCATTACAGATAGAAATCTCATTGTTTTCCTCCTATTGAGACTAAAAGACGGACAGCCCGCGCTGTATCACATGATTGAGGTGAGAAGGAATTTGAATGATGTCAGAGAGCGCAAGCCACAGCCAGAATCAATATGGTAACAGCATAACGCAGGTAGCAAATAAGTTTCAACGGAAGCAGGAGAACGAAAGTGGTATATCAGACGTTTTGTGGTGTAAACAATCGCTTTTACGTTTACTCCTTTCAATAAATAACAATAAAATGTCAAATGTTCATATCTAAATAGTCATCACTACCATTATGGGTTATTGAATTAACCAGGAAGCCAGTTTAACTGATGCCCTCAACCCAATTACAGACGAATACATCCGCAGTCTAGAGTCATGTCTCGATTCCTAATGTCAGCTGTGTGATAACAGGGTCAACTGTCTGCTAAAGTTGTGTAAGGGAGTTCAACCGGCCAGAGACCTGAATTGACATAACATCCAATAAGCTACTAATGCGAGCTCTAAGCAGCCTAAATAATGAGGTAGACAGCAAGGAAAGAAAACTGCTCTCTCATACAAAGCAGATAACGGTAGTACACAGATGAGCTACAGATTACAGTATATCTGCATTACCAATGAATTGCAAAACTGAAAAACAAGACAAATGTGGTAGTCAGGAAAAAATGAAGCACTACAACAAGAAGGTGGGGAGCGCAGTTTCTGCCTGTTTGTCTTTGAACAATTAGTGTGTCTGACCCAAACGCATGTGCCTGAAACAGCAAATATTAATAGTAAAACACAACACAAGCATGCATGCCTGACATGTGATAAAAGCAGATTACACATAAAGCTCTTGCCTGTTTTTGTCCAATGTTATTGCTTTTCACGTATGTGAAATGTCTTGTTCTAAACTAGATAGAGCGTGTACCATGTGTGCATGTCTGTATGTCTGAGGTATAGACGTCAGTGTGGCCTTTTCAGTCTGTCAATTGCAATCCCGCCTGTAATGTAATGATGAGGGGGGCTCATCAGGCATGGTAAATAATAAGTGAGCCGGCCTGGTGGGGGTGGAAACCCCCGGGCCTGGTTCCAACACAGTTCAGGCCTCATCGAACCCTGGGCCTGTTCCAAATTGATACGAATATGATCTGGGCTGCTACAGTAGAATAAAATAAGCTTTATTGATACCATGGATCTGTGTGAAAGAGGATAATGTGAAAAAAGAGAGAATGAGGAAATTAAAAAAAACATGTTTGTGCATGTGTAAAATGGCATGTGCATGAGTGCGTTTGTATATTAGTGTGTGGCTATGCATGGTCATGGTCTAAAATGTATGTGTGCGTCGTCTAAGCATCATTGCCTGTGGGTATGTTCGGTATTTTGCCATGCTTAGATTTATATCTGTCTATGTTTTCCCTTTCCCTTCCTGCTGATGCCATCAGTACACACGTCGTGACTGATGACAGTCGTTGCCACAGTCTGATGCTCTGCTGCTTAATGTCCTTTTTGTTTATTAATTAACTGCAGGACATATATGCTTAGAGACACCTATTGATTCTACTGCCGCATTAATTGATTTTGTGCTTCACTAATCATATTGTTGCTGCAAGATCATTACTAGGCCTCTGTGCTCTCTTTGTGGTGAAGGATTGTGTGTTGATATACTGTGCTGTTCTTAGTTTTGTGGGTGAAGTGTTTGTCATTTATTACGTATTATTATGTATTATGTGATAGTATATTGAGAATAAGAGGGTGACAAAGGGGGAAGTCACAAATAAGTCCTGACAATCAAAGCTAAAGTCTTGACTGCAGGTTTCAAGTCCTGAAATAGTCATAATATATTCTTATCATTTGTAAATGTTAACACTGCGAGAATAGTTAGTAGTATATGTTTTATACATTGTTTTGAAAACAGGTGCCACTGGAGGTGGGTGTTCATAACCAAATAGTGGAAACATTAGGTGCATTTGAAAAAAAATAAAATCCAGACTCATGGAAACGTGTAACTATATTACATTGTAGAAAATAGGCAGCAGAAATCTGACAGCTAAGAAAAGTTGAGTGTCCTCTGATATCAAACACTACTCTTCTATCATTGAAACAAACAGATTCCAGTGTTTGTGTGTATCTGACTGCTAGAGGTTCCCTTGTGTGTCTGACCGGGGGTTACAGTGTAACCAAAGCGTCTGTCTCCTGCTCACCACCCAGATCAGCCAGTTCAGCTTGACTGGGCCCAGTTGTCTTGGTTTCATACTGACGACTGTCTGGGAAAGGTCTGTCTGGGGTTCAAGTACATTAAAGTCATCCGCTCCCCTCCCACTGAGCACCAACACAGATGGCTCCAGATGCAGCTGGCACAGCATGGAGCAGCACCTGACAGTGCTCATTCACTCAGACACACACAAAGATACACATAAACAAGAATAAACACATGCAGACACACAAACACGTGCACAATCTCAGGTGCGCAAAAGTACCGACACATCTGCTCACTTACTGTACCTAAATGCAAGTAAATTTACACACACACACACACACACACAAACACACACACTGATGAACGCACATACACTCACCACTATAAATACATAGACACACACACTCACAGCAGGAACATATGCTGCCACGCATCTACAAATCCTCACAGTAGCGCACATACGAATAAGCAATTAAAGACCTAGATTACTGCATGGCACACACACACACACTCAAATGTAAACCCACACATATTGTGCTCACTTTCAAACATATGCCAGGGCATGCTGGTGTGCACATGAGCACAGTGCATAAAGCCCTTCATCTCTGCAGGAGCGAGCAGGAAAGAGAGGAGCAGGACAGCTGAGAAAAGTCAAATTGAGCAGCCTCACCATTTGTAACACAGAGAAAGAGATGTATATTGAAATACAACGCGTTCTATTGTACTGCCCGAGACGCTATGGTTATTAAGCCTTTGTGTCCGAATAGAGTTTTTACACAGCGATGAGGGATTGCATTGCCAGGCAGTTGTACGTGATGGTAAATGAAACATGAAACACAGTAGATTTTTGGCCAGGGAAAGAAATATGCAGTGTATCTTTTTTTATTAAGTATTTCCTCTTCAGTGACAGCCATTTGAGCCAAGATGAATTGCCAGTTTCCATTGTGATATCCTTACACGGCAGATATTATAACGAAGCTTTAGAGGGATGCACTTAAATTATGATAATCCGTAGGTGATATACAAGACTTCTTTGACTAATTTAACAATCACATTCAGGAATTGCAGGGCACACAAAATGGGAAAATTGTTATTTCCCCCAAATTGAAATATGCATGTGTCTTTATTTAAGTATTCTATCTATGAGGAATGAAATCATTGGGATTAAACTTTTATTTAATCCTGCGACTGACACATATCATTGTTTCGCTTGCAGGGACAGCTTGGACTTGGAGAGGACTGGAATTATATCTCCACTCCTTGTCTTCTCAGCTATTCTCAGCTAGCTGAGGTCACACAGATACAAGCGGCGGACAGCTACAGTGCAGCCATCACAGGTGAGCCAAACATCCAACCTGCTGTGGTAGCCTAGTTTTCATCTTCCCCTCAACTGTATTATTATAGCCTTAAAGGAACTTTGATTTTGTGTTAATGCTTCCGTCCCCTGTGGAAAAAAAGTGTGTTTTTTCCCAGAAAGACTGCATTTCCCATGAGCAGCACCGGCTCATGTCGACAAGATCTTGATCCGTCTAGGGCGTGCATTGTTTTGGAAGCAAGTGAAGGAAAGACGCAACTTCTTTTAATACTATTTAAATGTTTAAACACAGCTGTTTGCAGGACGCGTAGTGATACAAACTACTGTTGATTGCATTGTAACCAAAACGTTAGCTGGCTTTGTTTTAGCCACCAACATCAATTAATATATTAATGTAAAACCACTTATCGTAATGTATATTATGAATAAAATAGACATATCACATACCAGTCTTGGAGGGAGAGGGGCATATTCAGGATCGGTTTTGAATCTTTTCAATAACTAGAAATTCCCTCAATCTTTTGTTTGGTCTAGTTTAGTTTATTTAAGTCGTTCATCTTATATAACTCAAATACTCATATAAAAGATAATAAATAAACAATAATAAGTTATTGCTTTTGAAATATTGTCATACTAAAGCAAATTTATACCGACCAAAAAGATGTATGCTGAAGCCTTAGCTTATTAAATCTTATTTATTTTATTTTACATTAATTCTTTTGTACAATTCTCATTAAATGTATACACTGCAAATTGAAAGTCATATTTCTTTTTTTTTTTTTTTTTATCTATTGAGTGTTACACACAAATTAACACACAAATTAACTAATTTCACAGTTGAACATATTTGTTTTGTATTTGGCATTTTCATTTTGCATTTGCATCTTTGTTTTTGTAAACATACAAATTCCTCTTAGTTCGTACTGACTAATTTAGTACAAACTCTGGATACAGTCTGTAACCATATTTTTTTACTTTATACCTTAATTGTGCAGTTTTAAAGTCCACCAAATCTCAAAAATTGACTTGAAGGTTGACTCGGGTTTTTGCACTATCACTGTCCCACTGAAACTCAGAGCACATCTATGATAGAGTCTCTCAACATAGAGATGACTGAGCCGACGGCTAGCAGCTAACGTTGCTAATCGTGAGAATAATGCAAAAAACAGCAACAGTGCTGACAGAGCTTACAGTGTTAACATTAGGGGGAACCAGAGGGTGGGCATTATGCTTCCACGACAGCGGCGTGGGGCGGGACGACATTATCAGCGGTAACTGCTGTATGAGCGCAGTGCGGAGTGGCGGCGATTAGCTAGTTAGTGGGACACACACGGGGACTCACAGGGACTTGCATGCAGCCGGCCCAGCTACCAAAGCAAAGATGAAAGAAGTACAGAATACAACACACACAGAGGGAGTGTGACTTCATTCTCTGCTCAGGATGACATTACTCTACTATATCTTTACCTTGCAAGTAGTTGTTTGCTGCTACAAGTTCTGAATGTTGTATATAGAACCTTTAAGAACTCCTTGTAGCAGCTTTAAATAACACAGCTTAACTCAAACCTCCAAACGGCTAATTGTCACTGCAGATATCTCTCATTGTGATCTTTTTTTAAAAGATCCTTAAAAGTTGTATTCACACTGCATAATATAATAACAACTTATTAACTTGAAAACCTTATTTTCCCAGCAGTATCCCTCACTGTGGCTTTCAGCCATGCTAATTTTTCATCTACATCATTTCATTGAGTTTTAATTAACACTACAAGGATTCAGTGTCCTCAAATGACATCACTCGGAGCACAAATTCAACCTCATTAGCTCTCAATATCTCTTCAACCTAGCAAAATTCTGCAATACTGCACCCGGTTTTGGTGTTATATGATAGATGATGTACATAATGAATTGATTTGTTGTTCAACCAGCTATCCCCTAAACTACCCTGCTAAGATCCTAGACTATCCCTGTAGCTACTTTGCTATTAATAAGACTGAGAGATAAGGAGCCTCACCATTCCTTTACATCAGCTTTTTCACTAGCTTCACTGTCGTCCCTGTAATTCCTAAAAAGCCAAACTCAGAGCCCTCTTTGCTGACTAAATTTAAAAACAGGTAGTATCAGTTCGTACCTTTTTACCTTACTCTCTCTTTATCCTCTAACTTGTATGATTTTCAGTATCTGATTCATCTCCCCTCTGCTCCATAGAGAGTCATTGAACTGCCACAAAAGTAGTTCTAATACATTTACACCATTACAAAGTGTCAGGCAACTACTTCTCCTTCAATTGCTGCTTGCCGTCTGCGTGACAGCTGGAATTAAAGTGGTTACACTACAAATGTAACATCAGCCACTTAAAAAGAAAAGGCATTGTACTTGTTACAAGACCGGGGCACATTTACAGCCTACTTCTGTACTGCAATATTCCGTTAAAAGAATTGCCTATTGTTCAACAGAGACGTCTGCTGGCTCTGTGTGCGTGGTTTTGCTGGAAATGCCACTGGTTCATTAAATAAACTGCAGTCAACATATTAAGTTTGGTCCCATTTGAATTCTTGGCACATGCAAGACTGTTTAGAGAGTGAAGCCTTTACCTGCCGGTGTTACAGTTATGTCTTCAGGTGATCTATAAAATGTTATTATTTAAAACAAGCTCTTTATGGATTGCTTACGAGGCATGCTTAGCACATGATTGATCTGACCTTTCACAGACCGTCGTTCTTTGGGAAAACATCAGCCTTAACCTTTTTTAGCTGGATTACCCTGCCAGCGTCT
>CALSCE010010657.1:15160105-15196618 GCA_943593645.1 Bovichtus variegatus | reverse complement strand
ACACACACACACACACACACACACACACACACACACACACACACACATACACACACACACAGAGCCTAAGGCAACGCACGAAGCTGGTATTAGATTTAAGCCCCCTAATAAAGCCAATTAGAATTACACTGTGCGCTGATGAAGGCAACCTTACCAGGGCATTTCTCTCACCTCCACACATAACTGTGCGGAAATGCAACATTCATATACATGCATGCATACATTTTACCACTGGAGACTGGAGTGGATTTATTGTAACAATCGTCACATGCATTTTCCTTATTTCAGACAATGGATACAGTAAGTCCAGTGTTGGGCAAATTACTGGACAAGTTTAATCAATTACTCATTAAATATTACTCATAGAAAAGTAATAATATTTTACTAATTACTCAAGAGCAAAAGTAAATTGTTTACGTCCCTCGTTCTAACTTTTGTTTCTCGGCACAGCTCTGTTACTAAACCTTTTCAACACCTATTCATCTTATACCCTATACATTTGAAGAGATTTACTGACCAGCCGGTGACTGCACACAGCACTCCAGAATTCCCGTCGCCACAGTCAAGGTGGTGCCGTGTGGTTCAAACACCCTCCAACTATAAACAAAACCAAGCTGATTCCTGAGTTAAGGCTTACCAGTGGCTGACGTTAGCACAACATATAAATTAGAAAACTTTAAGAGTTACCACGAGACACATTTCTTGTAACAGAAAGAGATTTTTCTTGCTACCAAGAGGTGTATTTCTCCTCTTTTGGTAGACGTGCCCCGGACAAGTTCCTCCAATGAGTGCACAGAGAGGAAACCGATATCAGCCCTCCATCAAACTCCTGGTAGACAACAGACGGCTTCGACCCTTAAATTGTGGGCTCCTGGGATTAGTTACCGTAACGTAATCACTGAATTTCACATTTCAATCTCTTACACTACTGATGACTAAAAAAGGCAACCGGATTACTGAAGCACTACAGCAATGCATACATTACTGCCCAACACAGAGTAACACAGAAATGTACACACTGACTAAATCACGGTGAACATGATTGTTGCATCAATTTACAAGTGATATCCTTTGATATAGCTAAATACTTGTGTAATGTTGTCTGTATTAACTATCAATTCACTTCTACTGTTCATTTAAGCAACCTGTGTCACAATCGGAAGAACCTGAATAGATAGTGTGTATCGTCCTGACAGGATTCCAGGCAGGCTCAACACAAGCTGCTTCGCGGTCCGGAGGGACCAGAGGGCTCTGAGGAGCAGGACAGAGATGAAGAAAGTGAGAGTGCAGAGGAAGAAGAAAGACCAGACAAAGATGAGGGAGATGGAGCATTACACGATTCAGCATTTGCCATTGCCAGGTCTTCAACGGGGATGGACAGGAGAGGAAATGGCCACTCATCAATCAAATCCGACCAAGGGAAAATGAGGGAGAGTTTCAGGATAGCAGGGCCGTGGGAGCTGAGCAGAGGAAGCAGAGACGTAGTATTCACCACTTTGCATCTTTTACCCAGGTCAGAGGGAGAGCAACGCAGGCCCACTGCCAGCAGCTTACCAGGGCTACTGACAGGGCAACAAGCTCATGGCAGAGTTTTAGCTGAGGTTCGAAAGGTGAGTGTTAGCATAGTTATCACATAGGACACATCTAAAGGCCCAGTTCGTCGCTAGTATGTTTTAAGTAACGTCTTCAAAGGGAAACAAACATCTGGGTTTGCACGTATTACATTTTATTTATTAGTACAATCCAAAGATAATTTTTACTTTTATTAGATAGTGAATGGAAACATCTGGAGGACCCGGTGATGTCATTGGGCTGCTGGTCCTCAACCCCCTCTTTGTCATACTTGTACTATGAATAACCATTCTACAACATGCCTGAGAGAGCTAAGGGGGCTCGTACTTTGAGAGGCAGTATTGAATCACTTTGGCTGGGATTAAAGAAGCAAGTATACATTAACTGGTTGGCAGGCTTGAGGTGTGACTGTAGTAATGGACTGCAGCAAGAACAGCAATTTACAAACAGTAAGCAGTTAACAACGGTGTTTAAAAGCCTTGATATACCCCAGAGACTGATCAAATGAAGAAAAAGGAATTGTCTTCCAAAACAACATTAATATATTGTAAAATCATGCGGTTTTTCTCTTCTTCTATTCTCTTGAAGATATGTACTGTAGGATTTTTCCTCCTGATTCTTTTAAGTGTCATGGTTTGGTATTATAGCATAGCGTCAGGTAATTTCCCTAGCAACTCAAAAGCAAATTCTCAGGACAAAAGTAGGCTGTTTTCACATCTATTCTTTTCTTTCGTCTTTGTCTCCTCAGGAGAGATTTACACATCTGACTGAATTGGTACACAAATGTGTCACACCCAAACCCAGACCTCCTGGAAGATGTCCAGGTCCTGCGGATCAGAGCGTAGCCTCTTGTCACCGTTCAAGAACTAGACCACACACTGGTCTCAGGTCTCCGATGTACAATTCTTCTCACGATCTGAGCCGTAAACAGCAAGTTCAGATGTTATCCCCTTCCTTCCACCCGGGACCACAAGTCGGAACCTCTCTTTCTTCAACTCCTCCTTCCTCTTCTGAACTATCGAGGTACGGTCCTGCACACAGAAGAGCGGTTTCTTCCTTTGGCACATCTCGGAAGAATCTATAACAATACACAGTTCTGTCCAACAAACAGTGGACTTATAAAATGTATCTGATGGTTTAATGTTTGACATGTGTATACTTCCCCTTTTGTGTTATATGCACTGTTTGAAAGCAAAATGTGTTCATCGTTTACCCACCCAGATAAATCACAGCTCATTTATAAAGTGGTAAGCATCAAAACATTTTTACTCAATAGTTTCCAAAAATGACTGGCTATGGAGAGAGAATGTGCACTCTATAATTTACTTAATAATGCTTTTCTGAAGACCACATACAAAGCGTAATACTTTTGGGTCCAAGGTGACTGACAAACAGCCTCTTTTGCTCTGTAGGAGCTATCTTAAACAGACTCCAGATCAGCATTAATGGGCTCACTTTACCCCACACCGTCATTTGTCAAATACACTCATCTTACAAACAATCTCAGTCAACGACACTCATGAACCTTGACCTCATCTGAAAGCATTACACTTTGTTCTTGCAGTCAAAGCCGTGTGCAGGAGCCGCAGAGTCGTTGAATCAGCACATTTCAACAGAACTTGAGAGGGTTATTTTATTTTACCCTACATACTACTGAGCCACATTCATTTTAATACTTACAGTATGTTGTTTATTAAAGACAAAGCGCCCTCTTGTAAGACATTTCACGGTGGAGTCTTTTCATGGCTGCTGCTGCAGTATGAGTCACATGCACAAGTTGCTATGGCTCTTTAGAGTTTGAGGAAATTGAGTTCTTGCAGAGATGATACTAACAGGTGAGGTTTCTCAAAGTAAAGTAGGATTACTACAGGAAACAGAACTTCCTTTGAGTCTGCTTTGCTTTGTTTTGTTTTGTTTTTTATGTTTCCTAGAGAGAGGTCCTTCATTAGCCTGCATGCAAACGGGTTCTTCTTTGCCACAGTGGGGCCCACAACCACATAGTAATTCCTCTTGTCAGGATTTCATTATAAGTGGTGCATGTGATGTTTTTTTTTTTCATTATCTACAGTACATTTAACAAAAAGGATTTTCAATATCTTGGCATCGTGTAACATGTTGGCAGTGTTGGCTTAGACGCATCACTCAGAAATGTAGTGGAATGATTTCTTGGTAATATTAATATTGCTTTTTAATACCACTAGTAATCTAGTAATAATTAATATTTAATCACTTTAATCACACTGATTTTAAATAATAAATTATGGTATAAAGTTTTTTCTGTATGTTTAAGTTATGAGTCCTGTTGAAATATTGAGTGGATATACTATTATTTCAGTTTTTTATCACCTAAGTTGTGTTTTCCCTTGAACAAAGAATACATATAGACATTAACGCTATTTATTGCCTTGGTCCCAGTGTTTAAAGGTGAAAAAGGATACTAATGTTGATTTTGTGAACCTAAGAAAAATATTAAAAGGAGTATTGAATTGCTGCTCGAGGAGCGTGATGAGTAAAACAAACAAAGTGCTTTTGAAATGAGTCTTTGATTTGCTTTTGTGATTATCACACCCAACACTGACTAGGTACAGGCATGCAATACTGATGGCATTGAGACATCCGCCCTCATCTCACCCCATCCTCTCCTACACTCCCTATGGTTTGTTTTGGTGTGTGTGAGTAAGTGTTGGTTGTGTGTATCACGTCTTTGCCCTGCGAGACTCCTGCCAATCGATTCAAGGTGAGACCTGTCGATTAAACACCCTGAGCCGTGCTCTCTACCTAACCCCAGGGTGATTCAATCCCACCCCTTACACACACATGCACACACCCGTACACAAACACATGCACGCACACACACACCCACCTCACCTGTCATCCATCAATATCTCCATCTGGGCCTCTATTGATCCCCTCCATCCAGCCTCTTCACCCCGTGCAGTACAACATCAGGGCCAAGACGCCGTCCACACAGGTTTAATTTCTGACAGATTTACAATAAAGCTCAAGTTATTATTTAACTCTTCCGGCCGCAGTGTGCTCTTTGATTTAGCACCCTGGGAGAGGATGAGTTACAGCTGACACGGAGAATCTGCCGGGGCTGGAATGGTAGGCACCCGGTTCATAACTCAGCCGCCGAATGTGTAGTTAGTCAATCACTTGATCTGTAATCACAAATGCTGCCAGAAATTACATGAGTGATGAGCTGTAATAAAAGCACTTACTTTTCCTGCTCTGTCTCTTAAGTGTTATTGGCAGACCCCTCTCTCCCAGGAGGCCGTGGCTGTGAAACAAAATCCCGATATAAACTGCCTCATTGGTCCCTGCCTCACGCTCTCTCCCTGGTGTACTGTGTGTGTGTGTGTGTGTGTGTGTGTGTGTGTGTGTGTGTGTGTGTTTTAATGCAGAGTGCTCCCACTACAGTGTAATACAAAGCTCTTTTTGACAGTCTTTCTTCCACTCTTGGATTGCCTTGCTTCAGGACAAATGATCCTCACTCCAGTAAAGACAGTCATCCGCATCTGTATCATTTATAATATCTAAAGTCTGCAGAGGTGCAAGGAAACACAACGTACCAACAATGACGGTGTTTGAACAGACTTGTTCATTTGTCAGTCAAATGCATCATGTGTGTTTAGGTTTGAATGCGTTTCTGTGCAGTAGTTTGTGGCTGCTGTTAAAACTTTCCTCGTCTGACTCTCATCTGAGCCAAGATGTTCTGATGAGTTATGGTACATCGCAGATATGACCTTATGCACAGGTAATCAAACATCTCTGGGCCACGACACAAACCTTTCTTCGACTGTCTGTGACTCCCAGCTCCATAGCCTTTGGCAGGAGGTCATGCGTGACAGTTTTATTGATACGGACCTCTGTAATAATTACACAGCGTCTTGCATGCACTATTGATCAGGCCTATTGATAAAATCATATTTTACTGTAAAGGTCTGTTGATTTGATGCATTACAGCATAAATCTCTCCTCACAAGCAGCTGATTTGGAACTCCTACTGCCGAGTGATGGATGTTCCCGCAGATAAACACACACACAAACGCGTATACACACACAACTATTTATATCTATTGTTTGAATGGGGTAGTAACAGACACAGGTTAAAGACAGACAGAGATGTAATGATATCCGTATCTTTAGTCCATCCATATAAATATACGGTCACATAGAGAAGACAAGTGGGATCTGCTTTCCAGCACAACTCATATGATGTGATGTATAAGATTGGGTGTTTATGGAGTCACTGCTCCATCTTATCATGATTTGTATTGTCAGCAGGGGCTGAATCTGCATGGCGGTAATAGATTCTGATGTGGTTCAAATGCCCCGTGGTGAATGGGAAATAGAGATGAATGTGACAGATCATACAGAACTTGTCCTGTATATAAACGGCCTTTAGAACTGTTGTTCTCACAGGGAGGGAAGGATAGATGGTGGAACAGCAGGAGTGTAGGGAAATGTCATCGCTGGTATTAAAATGGTAAAAATCTGATCCTCAAACCTGACCTCTACATTCAACGCAATGAAATTGATATGATTTCCAGAGGAGAAACATTCTACACTTTTTTCTATCGCAGTTTTTCTGGTGTTAAAGAGGTTTTTGTCATACTGAAGTTGCATGCAGCTGAAATACAGACTAATGGAGAACTAAACAGAAAGTGTCAGGTAATATACACTGGTACCTATGGTGTCACGCATTATCACCCTTTGATCTTACCATGGAAAAACATAGTATGTGTAATAAAGGAAAAGAGCAAATTTATTACTGTTGGAGGAAAGGAATTGGTCTTTATGGTTCAGGTTAAAAAGCGGCTTACTAGACCATGTTTCCGCTTTGGCCGGCAGTTCAAAAGCGTGTTTTCTTTTTGGACTTTTCTCTGGCTGGATTCTGAACCACTTGGGGGTAGTTTGCAAAGGCTGTGGTGCACCAGTGACGGGCTGGTTTTCACATTTAAGCAGCTAAAGGGACATGGGGAACATGGCCATGTTCAAGAGGCCTACAAAAATCTGAAAGCCGGGTTATAGAGTTAATCGCTGGCCCAGTCAAGACCCCCCCTGAGCGGCTGCTCCTGCAAAATGAACAGCCCATCTGGCTGCAGCACAGGAATGTAGCCCTGCAGAGGACAGGGAAATTGATTTTAATCAGCAGTGATGTATTTTATAAGCATAAAACCTGCTCCAACCTGCACTCTTTTAAATGCCCTGGAATTATGATGAAAGTAACAGCATATTTCTTTTTCTTATTCAAACCGAATGCATTGAAGCCCATTAAAAGACAATAAAATAGCGCAGCAGTCTATACAAGGTCTCGAAATAGATAGAAGTCGGGGAACATAATATTTAAAAAAGCATTTTGTCACATAACAGAATAAAAAAAAAAAAAAAACATAACATTTTCTCCTCTGTATTTTTTAGATCAACTGAGGACTTTACTTCCATAGTGTATGATTGATACATTATGGAATCTATCCATAGCATAGCGCTGACTTTGAACATGCTCACTACTTTTGTACCACAGCTGTTTTGAAATGCTAATATAGATCTTGTGAAATAGCGACAATACCGCCAGTGTGTTCCCCAGAGCTGGAGGCAGAAGGCAGAGCAAGACAAAGGCAGTTTTTAATCTGAGCAGGAAACATACAGTGGCGATTCACTGTGACATGGTGATTGATATGAGTGAGTAGTGTATTTACCGAGTCTGACGGGATAGGAGAAAGAGAATGTTTTCTTCCCATCCGTACGCTTATCTCCCTCCATAAATCACTGCCAATGGGATGCATAAATGTGGATGAGCAAATGTTGTATTGTTCCGACTCAGGCAATTCCACTTTGACCTTTACATTTGGCATTGGTCACTGGTGCTAAATGCATCCCCCGACCTCTCCTGACCTTGGGCTATTCATATTTAATAACCAAGACGCCTGATGGTTCATCAGACTACATACAGTATATGAACACACACACACACACACACAAACACATACTAAACAAGTAGTTACTGTAGTCAAGCCTAACATCATTTCAAGCCATAATTTGTGTAATTTTCTCTGTCTATTAAAATATTGCAGAAATGAAGAGAATATATGATCCTTTTTTTTCCTTCTCATCAGTCTGTGTCTTTATAGCTCTGATTCCATTACCCCTTTCCCAGCAGCACGCTATGATGGGATATGTCCATCCTAACCTTTGACTCCAGCCAGTACTTTAAAGGTTCTGCACTTTGCCCTCTCCCATTTGACCTGTCTGAAGTATACCTTTATAATTGCCTCTGTCGCTATCAAATGCATATAAGAGAGGGTGCAGGGGCAGGGGGCCGAAGTCTGTCCAGTAACCTTTTGGCCTCTTGTTCATCCATTCTGCTCTGAGCAAGCACAGCAGGCTCCCTCCCCCCACCCACAATCCCATACTGTATTAGTCTGCATGTCGGAGTTATTGATGGTACTCTGGAAATATTTTATTGGTCAGTCATGACCTTTGACTGGGGCAATGCAAACACTAACCCCCCTAAAGCTTCCTATCGACATGGATATATATGTATGATCAGATGGCTAATAGAAGTATAGATTTAGAGTGGCTGAAGAGCTCGTCATTTGGATTTTAACACCATGAGGTCAGCCTTGCTTTCTCCGTTATGCCTGTGTAGGATCACTAGGAAAGACACATATTGAGTTTGTCATAATGTAACCTATCCAGTGATGCACAGAAAATACGTTTTTGGAATAATGGACAATTATGACAAATATATTTATAAAGGAATATTACTGTCATATCCAAATAAGGTTTAGATTTTCAAATCACAAACCTCAAATACACTTCAAAATGGTTAATCATCTCTCATACCATCCTCCTATCTTCTCCCTTTATTCCACATACTGTAAAGGCTCTTCATCAAAGGAAGTGTAGCTTGCGCTGAAGCACCCACAATTAAGATAAGCCCAACCACAGCTGGACAATTACCTGCCAACTAACCTTTTCTGTAGGCACTTAAGAATGTAAGGACCCCTGAGGATAGATGTGCCCTGACTAGAACAAGCACTTCAACAGGCCAAAGAGGGAGGGAGGGAGGGAGGGAGGATGTAAGGTATGAGAATGTAATGCCGGGGTAGAGAAAGGGTGACAATGAGGAAGAGAAAAAGACAGTATCATGGTGAGATTACCTACTCCTCTGTCTGAGAGCAGTATTTGAAGGACCTGGTGGTGTCAGACATGAGGGGGCTTTGTGGAGGTTTACCCAGGAGAGCCCAGCTCAGCAGGGGGATCTAGTGGAACACCAGGTGACCAGTGCTCTGTCCCCTAGCACAAACCTCAGCTCATGGCTTTGTAAACGGTGTTAAATTGATTGCAGGGAGCTGATGAGATTTCCCTGCAGTCTGGGTCATTATCACATTGTGTACCAGCTCTAACTCACTCGTACTGAGCCCTCTATGGATTGTCACTCTGGTTCGTGTCGTCATTCTTAATGGAAGTGACAGTTTTTTCTATCAAAAGTTCATATATCTGTCAGGTTTGTGTGTGATAAGACTGCTGATAGGAATTCCAAATGGGCCATAGATTTAATGATATTAATTGAAAAAAAAAAAAAAAACACTGGCTTGTATTTGATTTTCTAATGCTTGGCGCAACAATTTTAGCACGGGTCAGGGTGTTACAGTCTGCCCTGCTGCGCAGCGGGGTGAGTTTCAGCACTGTATGATATCTGATCCCAAAAACCCTGCAGGGCACCCACTGCAAATCAACAATGGATTAATGGATCTGGTTCTGCTCGTAAATCTCTGTGGGATTGGAAAGCGTTCGAGGACAGTCAGCCTGTAGTGGTGTACTTAATGTTACCGGCAGTTTGGGTTTCCCATCGTTCAAAGCAGTGACAGGGTAGTAAAGATGTGGCAGCATCTTATGTCAGCGTTAAATCAGTGAATGTCAGGAATGCTGGATTGTCAGTCTGCAGTGCTGAGAGCTGTACCGACACTGATTCATTGGTACAGATTTGTTTATAAACAACTCCGATGCTTTTCCATAGCTCTCAACGTACAGTACAATAACTTCATGCTCCCTAGCAGAAGACAGAAAAAATAGATGTGTTGCGCAGACATGCCCTAATTCAGCGATGTCAGTGCAACCCCTTCAACCTTAGAGTAGTGCGGTAAGGCCTTGCCATAGATCACAGTGGTTAACAGTTAGCTGTTCCTGCAGGTGTATAGGGAATGGCAGTAACTGCTTCCATTACTGGACAGAATGGCCCAACTCCCACAGCCCCCTCCAGACAGCGCTGTCATTACCCATCCATTGTGAGGCCTGAAAGGGAGCTGTAAGTACGGCAGACTTATGGCTTTGTTAGAGTGACTAGATGGTCTCCTCTGTCTCAGCACAGGATAAGGAGGGATGGTGGTATGGAAGGATAGCCAGATGGAGTGATAGAGATGGAGAGTGAGGATGAATCGAACACTCCCTGATGCCACACCACCACCACCACCACTCCCCTGTGCGCTCGTGAGTAGAGTGCAGGCTGGAGGGTGGGGAGGGTTATTTGGTGCTATTTTTGCAAGAAACGGGTTGATTTGTCTTAGGCCATTACCGTCTATTACAGCTGCGAGTCTTGGGGAAAAGGTGGGAAGCGGCAGACGCTGGCATTCTGCCTAAAGAGAAATCAATGAAACAAATTAATCCTTCGCAGGCTGCGGTGACACAGTAATCCATCATTCAGGGGGCGCTTTTACACACTGAATCAGGGAGCGAGGCAGCGAGGTGGAGGGATTGGGGGTCGGGGGGAGGGAGGGGAGGGGGGTTGGTGGGTGCGTGTTGGTAGAGAAGGGGTGGGGGAGAGTGAAACTGAAGCTCTGGGGGACAGGGGCAGACATCCACGCTCTGGTAACACTGGGGCAACGGTGGGTGGTGGCAGGGAATCAAGTGGCTCTGAGCCCTTCCTTTACATCCTTGAGCTGCCTGTGGACATACAGAGCAGGAGGAGGAGGAAAGGGACGTAAACACAATCAGCTGAACTGCACCATGGACATGGCCACGGCCACGATTACACACACATACGCCTACACATATTTTCCCTGTTGCCTGTCGCTTGCTGTCTGCTTTGTCCCCACCAAGCTGATGGTGATGAGAATGATCGGAGAACTTTATTATTTATTTACGCTGGACATACCGCCGGCCAACTGGTCATTAATGCATGGACATAACTTGGTATGTGAAAGAATGGAGGGAGAAACAGGGGCTTGAAGGTGGAGGCAGAAAGAGAGAGGAATCAAGAAAGCCCTTCGGTAATGAACAGATATATTGAAACTGCACAACTTCACTGTACGGCATTGCATTGTTTTAGTTCAATTGCAGAGCCTACCGGATTGTCCTAGCGATGACATATTATTTCGCATTGAACATCATCATAGCAACAGCCCTTGTTCTATGAGTCCCCACCCGCAGGCGTACACAGAACTCACTGCCCTCTTGCCCGGGAAGACAAAACACAACCCACCATTTTACTATTCAAAGCAGAGAGCCCTATACATGCACCCAGATTCGCCACAGTGATGCGCCAGTGCACAGCCAATTAGAGCGCAGATCTATTCGTGTGATTGAGTCATGTGATCAGCTGCCCTGTGAGGAAACAGTCCTGTCCAGGCCAAGATCCATGTGAAGCAGCTGTACCCGCCGATGAATCACGTAACAGCCGACATCAAATGATATCACAATTCAACCGGGAGTGAGAGGGGAAAAACACACATACGCACACATATCGAGATTGATGTGTTTTTATTAAGCTCTTTGCTGTGTTGCATTGCCTTTTAGTAATATTACATCATTATGAAAGCAAGTTCAAGAGCGTGATCCACTCAGTGTTACTGTATCAGCCGGCTTTGTTGGTCTCCAGGCTCCTTTGTGGCACTGTGGTTGCTCTGCTGACGTTCATCGATGGTGACTGTCTGTGTTTTTACAGCAGTGGCTTGTAGCTCGAGCTCTGATGGAGGGTGGTGATGCTTAGGAAGCCGGGGTCATTTCATGAAAAAAAGTTAATGCAGAAACACAACAGGCAGCACCATTATTTGCCGTGTCATTGTAATAGAGGGTGCCACTTACCTTAACCAGCTTTCCAAAGAGGAATACCAATAGCCCCCCCCCCCCCTTCTTTTCCCTCTAAAGACACAGGTGGTAGCATTCTGTGGAACGACAGGCTAGAAAATCAGAGAAAATAGTGGGTGGAGGAAAAAGTGAGAAGGGGGGGGGGGTGAGTGAATGTGCTGGGAGGAGAGCGAAGGGAGGGAGAGGCTGAGAGTGAGCAGGGTGGTGCAGTAGAGAGGAAGGGTAACCGGAGCAAGAGTGGTCAGAGAGCGGAGAGAAGGCGAACAGGGAGGGAGGGAGGGGGAAGAAGTGAAAGGATGGAAAAATGTGGGGATATTGCAGCAGAGCGGATGGTGTGAGGGAGGCAGAGTGAGAAATGTTGCCGGAAATGCTAGAGCCAGCAGTGTGTGTACAAAACCACACTGCAACATTTCTCATCTTTGACATCACTGACAAGCTTTCCAAACACACACAGTGTGCTTTCAAAGTGCAGGGCTATAAACTCCAAATCTTTAACACAGCTTCTCCTATGATCATACTCTTTTTGTTTTCTTTCCTTTTTGTAAACAAGGCAGATGTTGGGGATATTAAATTTAACCGATGCTGTAATTCTTAATTTGAAGGGTGTGTGCTCTGGATTCCCACAGCCAATTTAATACAACATGTTTGTGTGTAATGAGAACTTTCTCCCTCCTCTCGTGGAGGAGACATACTGAGAGGAGTGAAGGGGTGAGGAATGACGGATATGAGGAGAGGGGAGAGGGAGGACAGAAGATTGTTGTGGAATGTTTGCAGTTCTGGCCAGAACTCGACCATCTCATTTGTCAGGGCTTGACCCCAACTGTGGGGTCAAAGGTCAAAGGGAACATCTGAGGGGAAACTTGGCTATCACACACACACACACACAGACAGACACACACGCACACACACACACACACACAGTCATGTAAACACACAAACATGTGTGGAGGCGTCTTTGAGAGTGTCTCCTTACCTCTCCTTCAGCGCGCTTCCATAATTTAAGCTCATGCGCAGTACATTTGTATAGATCATCATTAATATCCGTCCTCGTCTTATTTGTTTTATTTATAGAGTATCATGTTGACCTCTAGCTATGAAAATGTTCCCAAAAAGCATACTATGGTCTTTTTCCAAAACAAATCATTGAGAAAGAATTTGCGTTCCAGAATGCTTGGATTCATATCTGAGTAGAAAAGCTTGGGATAAACACACACTCCAGTAATGTACTTAGCAAAGAAAATAACAAATCCGAACAGACCAATAAAATTCAGAAAGGGCAGCCTCTTAAAATCTATTCTGAGAGTGACTATTAATTTACAGTTGATGTTATATTTACCACGCACGTATAGCGTACAATAAGCCTGTCAGTGCCGGGCTGTCATGTCAAGTGAGCCCAACGCTCATACTAAGCAGTGGTATCACCATCAACATCCCATAATCAAACAGCACTCGCAATAAATTACATCTCATCCCGGTGTCAGTCCTTGCACCACACCGACACGTCCCGCTGTGTTTCTGAACACCTGGCCGCCATGTTGCTCTCTGCCTGCGAGGAGACACAACACAAACTCGGTTACAAAAGGGCAAGGTTAGCTCCACCAAATCAGTCAAACTCTCTGCTTCAAGTTTCAAATTAAAGTGAGGATAAAGCAGGCAGTGACGGTGTGGGTGGCCTGCTTCAGTGACCGACATAATCATTGGACACCTGTGAGTCACATGACATTAAGACAGAAGCCACACATTGCACAGTGAAACTGGTAGATAGAGTTCCAGTTGAGTTTTAGTAATACATGTGCAAATGAAGATTAGCATACACTTACTACTGTACTGTATCTCTGGCTGTTCTCTGGTCGCTCTCTTCTGCACCCCCTGTTAGGAAACAAATTGTTCATTTTTGTGGTTTAAAATGCAGCCTATCTCTTGCTTTTTCTGCTCTAAAAAAAAAAAAAAAAAAAAAAAAAAAGGGGACAGGGAGCACAGCGGCTGATATTCCTTGGCTTTTCAGATGGATCTTAAATCTTACACCTTTGTCATTCTTTGGCCGGAGACATCAAACAGGTGCTATGAATAATTTATCTTAAGAGTTTCACATTGATAAGGTCACAATCTGCCAGTTCTGGACACTAAACACAGGCCACCTTCACACCTTCACTTCACTGTCTTTTTACACACATGTGCCCACACGTGCAAACACCAGACACCTTTCAAATGAAAATACACAAAATGTCAAGGGAGTTTTGTCCATGAGTGAGGGTGTGAAAGAGAGGGAGGGATATCTTTTAGTTTAAATATTATGTTTTAATAGTGTTTTCATTTAGAAATGTGTGAAGTATTAAAACACACAATTGCTGTTTGGGCTAATCTGTGCTATATTTTAGCATTGAATTAAATCATTATTTACAGTTGTTTAGGAGGCTACACATTAAAGTAAAACTTTAATTGCAGCTATTCATTTATGTCACATGATATTTTCAAGGTTGACAAATTATGTGTGTTTCATTAAAACAGACTCAAAGAGATTATTTTCGCACAATTTTCTTTTTTCTCTGTACAGATGTAAACTAGACTGCACCAATGTGCTCAGTCATTCTCAGCTCCAGCATGCTGATGGTTCGGCTACACTACATTTCTAATTAAGCCCCTGCTGTGTGTTGGTTTTTGGGGGTAAGAAAATTGAGGAGAAAAAATAACGCAGGGCTGATGTGATGCCACTCTTTTATTTGCACAAACCAAGACAACCAACAAGTTTAAAGCAGAAGGGGGGTCAAACTCTGACCCAGTGTCAGTAATCACTGCAAGGCATCATAACCAACAGTGGAAACAACAATCTGTCACCAAAAGAGGACTAATCTGTTATCCTCTGCTCAGCTTTGCCCAGCTTCATATTGTGTTTGACGTGAATTTACTCACCATACATATGTATGAGTAAACTCTTTTTAAGATGGGTCCAGCATACACTACACCACTACGACAGTGACACGACACTTTATGAACGGCGAGCTTCTTTTTTTTTTTTTTTTTTTTTTCTTTTTTTTTTTTTTCTCCCCCCTCTTATTCAAGGGAATCACCCCTCTCTTTCCCCCCCCCCCCCCCCTCTCTCTCTCTCTCTCTCCCTCTCTCCTCCTCTGTCTCTCTCTCTCTATCCTTGTTCGCTCCCCTATAATCGCAATACTTCTTAAAAATTGTTTTGCACTCTTCTGTGTCGGGTAATCTCGCTCTTTTGTCGCTGAGCTATATTTCTACTGTGTGTTGTCGGATAATGTGAGGATGGGATGAAAGGTAATCTGCGTGCAGAATTCCTAAAGCTCCCTTATCCTTGTTGAATTTCTCAAGAATTCCACCTTTGCCCTCCGGTTTCCCTGAAATAAATTACTTTAAGGGCGAGATGCCTCCACACGCACCCCCGTTTGGGTCCCGGTTTTTGTATTGCGTTCTTTAAACGCAGTCAAACAGGTAGTATGTCTTATTTTAATTCACTTCATTCCTTCAGGCTGCGTCGCTCCCTGGATATTTCTCGTGCACTTTTGGGAATAAGAATAAATGATTTCCCAAACTTGCATAAAAATAGAAAACCACAATATTAAAAGTGTGTTGTGTTGACCATTTATGATTACAATGGTGCATTTAGTTGACACAGTAATATAAACAGGTCGTGTTTAAACATAACCACCGGCCACTGATAAGACATTTTCCCCTGTCAGTTCATTTTCTTGCCTTCTTAGTTTACTCTGTGTTTCGGTTTAGCTGCTGATTGATATACGATGGGCTTCCCCTCACAGTGGATCCCTAAGAAGTACACACACTGTTAAAAATCTGTTTCCCTTCATCTAGCTTCTGGTACTTAAAGTTTGGTTTTTTGGGTGTACTACAAAATTACAGTGTTTGCACTGTGGAACCACGAGGGTTTGGGTGCTAATGGATTTATAATCTCCGTCTCTGGGACCATCCAAAGTAATTAGCACATGGGCTCTAAAGAAATGATGGTTAGTGAGCAATAAAGCCATTGCCCATAGCTTAAACTGACAGTCCCTCTAACTTAACTCCAACCTCAAGCCTAATTGGGAAAGTCATTGCAGTTATTGTCCTCAATTATAGTCTGGGATGCAAAAACCCTGGAAAGAGACTTTCATTCATCACGTCTAAAACTGAAGGATCTCAAATCTCTGGAGACGCGAGACCATATTAAAAATAATGAGGAAATGCACAATAACACAAACTAGAATGATTCACACTGTGGGGTAACGCAATTTTACAGTTAAACTAAATTCATTTTGGGGCAAAAAAGATTACTTTAAAAAAAAAAAACATACTATTATGGCTAAATAACATAGAATACACATGATAATTGTAACACAAATGAAGTTTCATCTAATCCTAAATATGCAGACTGCTGTTGGCGTCTGTCGGTTTTAAACTGATATGTAAACGTTCCCTGTTTTGGGGAGACACTTTTCAGTTTCCAGTAATAATTAATAGCCATGCTATTTTGTTAACTCTTGTTGCCTGTTAAATGCTTTGGTCTTAAACGGCTGTAGCCTATAGGCTCAACGATATTTCCACTATTTCTCACGAATGGCCTTTCCATTAAGAGCGATTAGATTATGTCTATTGAAAGTTGCTGATCCATAGAAAAAAAATCCAGCGGATAAAAGGCGATTTCAAGTGACCTTCTCGTCCCTTTCACACCAATCTGAGCCCCCAGAATAATTTGGGGATCAGATTTGGACAAAAAGAAGCCCCCCCCCCCCCCCCCCCCACACACACACACACCCCTCGACCCCTCCTCCTTTTTTTCAACACACAACCACTCAAAGCAACAAAAGAATGAGTTTGAATTATTATTTTTTTAATTAGGACTTGCAAAAATATGACAGTGTTGGTGTTTGTTTTGTGTTCAGCTCAGTGCGCACGGTGAAAATCTGCCTTTTTTCCCTCCTTTGTGCCATTTTATACGTATAGGCTTTACAGGTGTTGAGGAAAGTTACACTAACTCCACTGTAGCAACTGGGTAGTCACTTCTAACACCATGTCAAAATCACACTGGTCAAAAACCTTTATTTAATTTTATATGTGACGATTTTAGCGTAATTAAAAAAAGGAATTCGCCCCAGCATAAATCAATATGCCACTGCAGGGTTACTGCTTTCATGTAGACAGCAAATCCGGAAACTCATTTGCAAAAACAAATTATACTCAAAACATATCGTTGAAAGATAGACAAGGTACGAAACTTATGTATTGTCCTAATTTATTGTCCATGCCATCTCTGCTGTAAGATAGTTTACATCTACACCTTGTTATTGCTTTCATGCCATATGTAAAACACATTGCCATAATGTTGCTGATCTCATATGCTCGGATTATGTATAAAACAATATAAAATATTCTGCAAAGGACCATCTCCAGTAAATAACAGAATACACAGTGTAACGCCATGGTCAGCGGCGCCTAAGTGTTTACTAACTAAATCTTAAGACACTTCATTATTAATGAAAATACATTTAGTGACAAACTTGTCCTTATTACACAGAAGCACGGGCCAACAAGTGTTAAGTTATGTTTGAGGTTTGGAGCTGCATATTATTGTATTGTCACACATGCTCGATATGACTATTAATCAGTGTCTATTATTCATACAAATAGCCAGGACCCAACATGGAGATGTGTAACTGTGCTCGAGGTGTTCATCACTTCGTTTTGGTTGTTTAATCATTTCAATTGTTTGCAGGCAGACGTTGACGTCGCCTGGATCAGCATCAGCTGAATGTGGCCCTCTCGTCCGGCGTCCAGAAACACAACACCGGTGTGCACACAGGAGGCGTTTTGAGGCAGAGGCCCCATTGAAAAGCGAATCAAGCCACACAATGTATGTTTGGCTATGTGCTGTGGATGATATCCTGATGTGCTTACACACAATCGATAATAAACAGACCCTCGCCCATTTCTAAATCCCTACATCCGTTTGCATCGTTTTAAATGCTCTAAAACGCGTCCTTATAGCCTTGTGTTGTTTTATTGGGGGGCCTTGCACTTGTGACCTCAGTGTCTTCCCTACTTATTGTGCTGCTTGTTGGTTTCAGTTTGAAGCTGCATTTCGTGAGTTTTTACAACGTCCTACTGTATCTGTGTAAAAAAAAGCATCAGTTATTGATCATCACAGATTTGGCAAAACTGGTATGTGCCTATCCCTATCAATGTTTAACCAACCAGGTCATTTGACAAAACTATCATTACATTTAAACAGCTATGGATAATCTATGGGTTATAATCTGTGGATTATTCAATTTGGATTAAAATAGAAAGAGTCAGATAGAATTTCAATATTCCAAGATCACTAATTATCTGTTGCAGAGCAAAGCATGAGATTACAGTAAAACGGCTGCTAATGCGCAAATGCATCCATTACCTGGACATGTTTAATAATAATGTGATTATGTAATTATTTACATGTTTTCAATAATTTAACAGACTATGCATATTTTGCTGTGCAAATAAGAAAAGGTAAAAAAAATACTTAGAGGATTGGAAATGAAAAATTAATGTTACATGGCTCACGTGAAATGATTAATTAGCATGAACTTTATGCACCCATGAGGGGATTAAGTTAAATCTTTTTATGGTTATTTTACAAAGCTGATTGGCGTGCATTTTGTCCTGTAATAAGTGGTCTACGTTGCTGCACTATTTATTTTGTATCAGTTTTCATTACGATCCCTTTACATCAATAATGTTGCTCTGATAAATCACATCGTATGTCATTTTGCGTTCCCTCGCTGCAATCTTTTCTCACACACAGCGTGTTGTTACCGGTGCATGAGATTTTTTGCACCAATCTATAATATTTGCATCTGACAGTATTGTGGCTAAACTGGCATTTGGAAAACAGCGTAAAAGATGGGCAACGGCTGGTCTCTTTGATCAGCCTTTTAATCCGGTGACACTATCGCTGAGACAAACAGCCTGCTATCGATCTTTTCATTATGTGTTCACACAACAAATAGCCTTGCAGGTGAGGTGCACGGGACATGCAAAAAATACACACTCCCATGTCCAGCGGTACGACAACCCGCTTGTAATAACTACTATCTGACGTACGAATCAGTGAGGACAGCTGGAAAACGGGAGAATGAGTCTCATAATCGGTGATAATGTGGAGAAAAGATGCGACTGTCCACTAGTTAAAAAGTTGTGACTCTGACACTGCCCGGGTCGCTTTCATGGTGTGAAGTTAACGGTCATGTGGCGTGACATAGATAATTTAGCCTTGTATTCTGAGCCTTGCGTTTGTAACGTAGGAGAAGTGAGAAATAAATGTTGTACTTGCCTTATCGGCGTCTGGTTTGATCCAGGTAGAAGGCTGCTCCTCTACTTGTAACCGCCGTCGCTGGTGCTTCTTCTTTTAATGTCCTGCTGTCCACTTTCTCCTTTTTCTCTCGCCGTTTCCCAGCTTTCTATTAGAACCCCAACCCTGCTCCCATTCGCTGTCCCTCTCACTCTGCTCTCCTCTTCTCCCGCGGAGCCCCTTTCCAATCTGTGGAGTTAAATCTTAATGATACACTTAAAGAAAAAAATTCTTTGTCCGATTTAATCTTATTGGTTTCACCTTTTTCAAAGAGCTGGAGATATGGCCGGGGAGTTTCAGTGGAGTGTCCGAGACAGGGACGGGAGAGAGAGCTCTCTTGTTGAATACTTAAAAAACAACCCATCCCTCCTATGCGTTTCCAAAGGGGGCACTTGCATATTTACGCTCCGTTCTATCTGCTAATAGCTTTATGTGGTTAAAGATCTGTACACAACAACTTAGTTTATTTGTATTAAATAATAATTTCATGTATTTTGAATGTTTATTTGTTCCCAACATGGTGTATTACCAGCTTTTTGGATATGATTTACGCACGTCATTTTGACTTTGTGTTCCATCTAAATCACATGTAATCAAATTGCTCGTGCACTTTTGGTGATACTTTTATTTTGTTGTAATATCATCTATATTTATTATTATTCTTTCGAAAGATTTTTTTCTCCGTTATACAACTATAACATCCAAAAATTGTACTTTTGAGAAAGTAAAAAAAGACGTGAGGTAACGGTACGTAAGATTGAGGCTTATTTTATTTTTTTAATCAATTTTAAAGTTACAAAAAAGCATGTTTGATGACTTGTGCATGCGTTCATATGAGGTTGTAATTGTACAATGTACGCTAGATGGCAGCGCGATCCAGACATTTTTGAGTTGGAGAGGTAGTAAGCCTGCAGAAACCCTGATACAAAAAAAGCCGGAATCCCCATGCAAATTCACAGCAACTTCACAAGATTTTGAATTAATGTCATTATTAAGACATAATGTGACACCAGCTCAGTGATGGTGGAGACTATAGGACCTCGGTAATTATTGAGTATTGCTTATTGCTCCGTCTAATTTTAGAGATATTCGGCCGCTGGCACGGCATCCCGTTTGTATAACACACGTCTTTTATGCATCATTCTCCTCATTGACATTTTCCTCCCTTTATAAGCTCGTTTTAACTAAATTGTAAGTTTTAATCAGCGAGACTGTGCCGATTACAGACGAGGATGTACCGCAATGCGCATGCCAAAGACAAAACAACGTGTGGAAATATAAATCCGCTTCTAACCAATAATGACATCCGTTAATTTTATAATAAAGATAGGAGTCCAAGACAAACCATTTTGAAACTTTGGGGAATTTCTGAGCCAGAGTCCCCCTTTTTGCCGCTGCGCACAGTTTTTTGGTTTATTTGTCGTGCGTAAAAGCTTTGTCCCCCCTTGCCTTTACCCCGCTTTTTTTCTGCTATTCTATTCAGGATTTCTTCCTCTTTTTGGTGACAATAGACGGCCCATACTAATCAGGTTTCAAAGTAAATAGCAGCGCGGGGCGAGCTCAATGTAAATTGTGCCTGTCAGAGCCCCCCAGCCCCTCCAGCCGTAGATTGCAACACTGCAAAAAATATCCATCCCCAGACATCAGTCAGTTCAGTATTGAGTCTGGAAATCTTGGATTTATCTAAACATGGACTGAATCTTTCATCGGGGCGAGATCCTTCCACTTGTTTCCAATGCCAATCTAGCCATCACTGTAAATTATATTACATCATTGTTCATTTATAAAGGAATCCCTCTACATGCTCTGCTTTATTTCGTGACATACACTCCTGATTATTCTACAAACGACTCGGACTGCCATTAGAAACAAGCGGAATTCTATAAACTGCACTTGCAATTTTTCCTACTGTGTTTTCAGAAAAAAATATAACATTTCAAGATTTGAACACGAGACCCAATGACTTATCGAGATGGACATTTTTTGCAGTGAATGAACGGAGGGGGACTCTAACCAATAGAGAGACAGAGAGGGCTTGGCTATAACCTTAGCCTCCCATTTTCTCTCTCTCCCTATCTCCCCCCTCTCCTCCTCTCCTCCTCCTCTATACAGGGCTCTGGCCAGTCAGTCGCCTTTGATTATCAGTCTCCAGCAGCCCCTCTCTTGGCTCCTTGACATGAGCACCATATAAGGCGCAGCGATCTCCATAGAAACGTGTCAGTTTCAATAGTAGTGTCAAAGTTCACTATATACAGACATTCGCGCAGATCCCCCGTTTCGGAAACATTGCTCTGCTGGTCCTCCCGTTTAAGCGCATTCATTTTTGGGTCTCTCCTTCTTCTTGCATATTCTATTAGTTGTTGGTGTTGGTCTTCTTTTTTATCTTTTCTCTTCGTATCTCCATTCCTCCTGCTGGAGAGAGGTGAAACTATACATGGGCACTTCATTCGGCGACGCGGTTTTCTTTCGCTGCTGGGCGAGATGATGAGGCTTATTTAAGAATATAGATGTAAAAATCCGGCTCTTCAGTTTTTCCTCCCCTCCTATACGACGAAGACGGGAGTGTAAAGGAGCAAGGGGAAGAAAAGAGAAAGGAATTTATCTCCGCAGCACTTTGGATCGCGTGCCTTTCCAGCAAAAGGTTTTTTACTCGTTCCTGCCTGTGAATCGCTCCTGCCTTTCCTTTGTGGCTATTTTATATCAAACTGCAATTTGTTACGACTGGACTCTGTTTTTCCTTCAAGATTAGGGATTCCTGAATGGCTGTCTGCAATTTACCTTGGAACTGGCCTCCCGATACTTGCAAATCCTGATCGGGTGTCTATTCAATCGCCCTCCTGTATTTTGAATGTATTGATCGCGTTGTATTCTCCTTCTTACCCCATATGAGATTGCGTGCTCCGATTTGACTTTGCACTGCCCCGTCTTTTGAGATCTCTTTTTTCCTCCAACGCTTCATAAACACCGGCGATCATTTCGCTTTATAGCACTTTCAGGGGCCGAGATATGGCAATGGTAGTTAGCGTCTGGAGAGATCCGCAGGAAGACGTGGCCGGAGGACCTCCGAGCGGCCCCAACCCAGCAGCGCAGCCGGCAAGGGAGCAGCAGCAGACGGCGTCAGCGGCGCCGCACACTCCGCAGACCCCCAGCCAGCCGGGACCCCCGTCCACACCGGGGACCGCCGGAGAAAAGGGGAGTCAAAATTCTGGACAGAGTCAGCAGCATATTGAATGTGTGGTTTGCGGAGACAAATCGAGCGGCAAACACTATGGCCAGTTCACCTGCGAGGGATGCAAAAGTTTCTTCAAGAGGAGTGTACGGAGGAACTTAACATACTCATGTCGTGCCAATAGGAACTGTCCCATTGACCAGCACCACCGAAACCAGTGCCAATACTGCCGGCTGAAGAAATGTTTAAAAGTGGGAATGCGGCGGGAAGGTGAATATATTTTTTAAAGCCATGCATGATTACGCATAGCATAGTAGCAGACGAACAGGGCTGCCATGTTGCATTAAGGTCACAGTCATACGGCTGGGCATACTGCAGTCTCCATCCATGTTTTTTTAGGGATGTTTGCATGAATGATTAGTCTTTCTGCCTATGTAAGAGAGGTAAAAGGCCAGTGCAGCCACAGCAGCTATGCTTGTGAATGCAGGTCGGCTGAACAAAGCGGCTCGTCTAGCTGACCCTTTTATTTAGTTCTTCCTTGCAGTCTAAATTGTACTATTATCAAGCAAAGGCATTCTGTCCAGCAGGCCCTTTTTACGTATAGTTTTTAGAGCAGAAGAGTATGTGTGTGTGCGTGTGTGTGTGTGTGTGTGTGCCTGTATGTCTGTCTGTCTGTCTGTCTATCTGTCTGTGTGTGTGTGTGTATGTGTGTGTGTGTGTATGTGTGTGTGTGTGTGTGTGTATAGAGAGTACAAGGCAAATAGTCCCTTCCTTACGTATGTGCAGTTTATATAATTTATATTTCTACAGAAGGGTTTGTAATCTGTGTGTGTGAATGTAAAATGAACACACTACAAACCCACGTCTCACTCTAGCTCCTTATGCTGACTAGACAGCTCAGACACACTGAATAATGCCGCTGAAGTTGTTCATGGCTCATTGTTTTGCCTGGTGCATTACAGGCCGTATAACTTTCCTCTCTATGTCAAGTGTTTTATTCCAATTCATGCAAACATCCCTGATTTAAAATCTAATAGTTCCAGCACAAAGTACAAGCCCACGTGTAATGTATCATGAGTTACATAAATATTTTTTATTTTTCTAATATTAATCAATAGCTGAATTCCTTTTATTACCAGCTGACCCTTGGGTTTGGGTAAAATGTGTAAATGTGATTGCATTAAACTGTAATTATCAATCATATTTGTAATATGTTTGGCCACGATGATTGATTAATAATATCAACAAAAGCCCACGTAAATATAATGGCAAAGTAATATAAGTAGGCTGCTGCATACAACATGCAATAACGCCCTGAAATACTCACAGCAGTACATTTGTTAAATGTGCCTTTGTATAGCAGAAAATGTGTGTTTGGTGTATAAAAGTGATTGTATTTTCATTTTGCATACATGTAACGTGCAACCCTTAATAGAAATACAAACAGTGTGAAGGTTGAGGGACAAAACACATCTGTTTTGATGAGATGTTTATTCTGTCGATATAATAATTTGCTCTTACAAACGGCACACACTAGTCAATATGTTTTGAAAAGCGTGCTGAATTTAGATGTCAGTGCAAGCCGTTTTACTGAGGAGAAAAAACACTAGCTGTAGCTTGCTTTACGGTTACTACTCTTGAACAATGTTTATCAGTCCTGGATGCACATTTCCTCTTTTTTCTCTTTCTTTTTGTTAGCGGTTCAGCGAGGACGAATGCCTCCAACTCAGCCCAACCCAGGCCAGTACGCGCTGACGAACGGGGACCCTCTGAATGGCCACTGCTATCTGTCCGGATACATCTCGTTATTGCTGCGGGCCGAGCCTTACCCGACGTCCCGGTACGGGAGCCAGTGCATGCAGCCCAACAATATCATGGGCATCGAGAACATCTGCGAGCTGGCGGCTCGATTGCTCTTCAGCGCCGTGGAGTGGGCGAGAAACATCCCTTTCTTTCCCGACCTGCAGATCACCGACCAGGTGTCCCTTCTCAGGCTGACGTGGAGCGAGTTGTTTGTGCTTAACGCAGCCCAGTGCTCCATGCCTCTACATGTTGCCCCTCTGCTCGCCGCGGCGGGCCTCCACGCCTCCCCGATGTCCGCGGACCGGGTCGTGGCTTTCATGGATCACATCCGGATCTTCCAGGAGCAAGTGGAGAAGCTTAAGACCCTGCACGTAGACTCGGCAGAGTACAGCTGCCTGAAGGCCATCGTGCTTTTTACATCAGGTGGGTGTCCGACATGTCACATAGAAAACACGTCTATAATCAAATAAGGCCTATAGTTGCAGTAATGTTACTAGGAGCGAGGCTCGCAGGGCGAAACACTGTGGCATCAAGAATATGGCTGTCAAAGTATAGACTGGTCACAAATCTGAGTTTACGAGATGTTTGTATTGCCGATTGAATAGCTATTTTGTCAACAGCTCGCTCCATATCCACTTACATGCATTCCCATGTCCGTGGTAGCCGCAGCATAAGACGTGTAAACAAATCCAGATTGAGTGAGCGCATCAAGTTTTTTAGTGTAACACTCAGTTCAATGCGCTTTAGGTAGGATATAATTGACAATCTTATATATGTAAATATTTTATTATTGTCGAGTTTAAACTTTTTTTTGAACACGTCTGAGCCGAGAGCGATATTGAAGGTTCGCGTCCATAAATTTTGGAACAGGTGTCAAATAATCGAGCGTAAAGATGAAATAGTCTATCACTGTGTGATATATGACAGCTGATGCATTTATGAGTGTTGGTGCATGCTTTTATCCTTGTTTTGCGTGCACAAACACATGTCTTGGGGGGAAGGAAATAATCCTTAGCAGACTGAGATCAAAAAAGCTGATGGATGTTGACTCATATGATCAGTGCATCGCTTCTGTAGGACTCAGTGCAGCACTGCTGTATAGATTGTTTGTAGATTAATCTGAGCTGACCTATTAATTTTCTAAGTTATTGAGGATAGTTTCTCTTGTCGCACACGCTTTGAAAAGTCATCAGCAGCAATTTCCAAAAGTAACCTACATTGTTGATAGCTTAATTAATGGCTGACTGGGGCAAGGTCCTAAAGGTCCTCATTTACTCTCGGTGCGTAATTTAGATGCTATTTTGGGGTTGGTTGTGTACGCTTGGTGCCATTAGGCCTGTTATGTCAAGGGAGTCTGGTGGTGATAGGAGGAAAAAGAAAAGTCTAAACTCACTTACAGGCCCCAAACTACTTCAGAACTTGCCTCAAAGTTTTGACCTCATTGTCTCGTATTTTGCCCATCACAAAAATTCTGTAACATAGTTACACATATCCTATAATTGGACACGTTCGTGATAAAGTATTCAGTTGTACTGTAGTTTTGAGATGTGGAGTTATATTGAAATATTCCCCACTTCCAATATCCCTAGAAAGCGTCATAACTTAATTTAAAATTGAATGGTTGCACTTGTCCTGGGGCAAATTTCAATAATTATTGTTTATTATTTACTTTACGTCAGAAGTTATAAAACTGCATAAATACATTACCTTAACTGTTATTATATTATATTTTAAATTATATTTATATTTAAATTATAATATAAAATAATATGATCGATAAATTATCCAACACCATATTAAAATGTCATAGAGTGTGTATAAAGTCAAAATAAACTGTGTATAATCGGGATCTAAATTATCCAAACTCTGAGTTTGAGTGCTCACCAAACTTGTAAAGAGGAATTCAGAGATTGTGTTCCAAGCTACTATATCATCTTCAACAATACATTTACCTTTATTTGGCAAATACATTACCATACAGGTTTTTCCTCAGTTAAGAGAACTTTCTATTTTTCTATATTTTTACTTTCAGCAGCCATTATAACTACTTTTCAGTTTTGGGGTTTGGCAACTAGTTTAATGTGACACGCCACAAATGTTAAGGCACACTAAGAGGTAAATATATGTTTTAACACAAATAAATTCATACTTTGCCTCAGTTACCACACTTAAGTAATGTGACATCCTGTTAGATTCGCTTTACCGTGTGCACTGACATTTTGGCCATATTTTCCTATTGCACGGGCTTTCAGTAATTCACCCCAGATTACCCAGAGAAACTTCATACACACATTAACATCGTCCATGTTTTCTAACAGATCATTTAGTTAGGTTGATAGGCTACAACTGGTGTTGGCTATAAAAAAGTCATGTGGCACTTTGCCAGGTCCAGCGTGGATTGTTTGCCTTTAATAACACCATACTTGTCAGTATTTGATGCATAAACAAGTGGCCAGGCTACACTATTTCACCACAGTTTAGGATCCTTGTTTTACATTAAGTCCTTATCCACGTGTGCACGCTGCAGTGTGTGCCTTTGCTAACCTACCACAGTAATAGTTGTTTGCTAATCTGGAAGCTATCTTCTCTCATGTCTCAGTATATTGAGGTGGTGGGGTGCAGGGTTGCAGGCAGGCCTAATAGCGAACTATGGGGTGTCTTTGACCAGCTTTCTATTGACGCATACATTCAACTGAAGCCTATCCCCATGCACTCCCTACATCGCTGCATTGCAACATTCAAGTATTATATTTGACCAGAAATGTCCACATTTAATTCATTTCCACCTTATTGATTTCTGTAGATTTTAAAAGGGACACTCAGCGTTAATCCAAAGGGATTTGCATACATGGGGCTTTGACCGACCGGACTAAGGTCACAGTAAATCACCCCGAGATCTCAGCGGTGCCCCCGGGTTCATAAGGTTATTGTGTCTGGCCATAGTGAGTTATAGCACTGAGGAATCACGAATGGGCTTAAAAGCCTCTGTCCGGTGTTTAATGTATTAGTGCTTGGAAACTAAAGATGTCTTCCTTGTGTAGTTTCTACAAAAGCTCAGCTCAATACAGAATATTTTGAGGACAGCCTAGACTCCATGTGGGACCATATATGCCAGCGGTTATGCTGCTTGCGTTTACAGCAGTTTATAGAACACGCCTGCTTGTGTGAAAAGCACTTCCCTTTATAACAGGCTAAAACATCGAACGACACTAACAATCCTTATATGCTTTTGTCTATACTGAAGCGTGGCTGCGCAGGACTGCAGAGCCCACCGGTGAGCACCAAAAATAGGCGCCTCGCACAGGCTCATTTTCTGACATTTTATCTCGCTTCTGCGTGACTATTGACTTCACCTCCTCTAATAAATTTGATTGCTTCCAGCGGCCTGTCCTATAGGCTCCATCGAAAAACAGGCCAAGAGTGGTCTATGGAGAGAAGAGCGGCGAAATGACTTAACAGCTTACTGCAGAGTAATTAGGTCACATTACATCTAGTGTAATTTCAGATTCATCAGTGCCGTTTATGTTTCCTTATACTTGAATCCCCAGAGTCCAGACATCAAGTGCATCGGCCTTTAGGCCTATACCCTACCTTGCGCCTTTGCTCCATTGCCCCATCATTTCTTCCTCTACACGCTAACAACACTGTGTTCATGACATTTAACTCTATATTCGCGTTGATGGTGGTAAGAGCAGACAGAGATATCGTCCAGTGACTTGTGCATCCTCTACTACAGCAGCAAGCCCCTTGTTTATTCTGTATGACAGTCCCACACGCTCAGTGTGATGTAGCATGTTTGGGCAGTGTGTTTGTTCATTCCACTTTGTCAATAACACGTAAAGGCGGATGTTGAATGATAACCAGAGAGCGTCTGCAGGACATAAATTGGGCATGGCAAGGTGTGCACTTGCCAAAGCTGAGCCCACATGAGGCTAGAATTGACCATGTGCTTTTGTGTTCATATATTGTGCCGAACATACTAAGCAAAATTGACAGCAGAGTAATATGACTTCTATATTTTTAAAATATATATATATATATATATATGTGATGAAAACGTAGTAGGTGTATTTAAAATCATTGATTCTCTGCAAGCTTGGTAAACTGATATGTTTTAATTATAGGCTATACTATTATTTTTTTAAATAATATATTTGTAGCCAACAGTTATTGTTTCAGTTGTTCCTCGAAATGTTGAATGTGCAGCAAAAATAATATCATAGCCAGGGACTTTTTCCACAACATGTTGTACCTTGAGGTTTTCGAGGAGTGACGAGTCTAACCACAGTGTTTTTGGTGTGTGTTTCTCAGACGCTTGCGGCCTGTCGGACGCTGCTCACATCGAGAGCCTTCAGGAGAAATCCCAGTGCGCCCTGGAGGAGTACGTGAGGAGCCAGTACCCGAACCAGCCCAGCCGCTTTGGGAAGCTGCTGCTGCGGCTGCCCTCCCTGCGCACCGTCTCATCGTCGGTAATCGAGCAGCTGTTCTTCGTCCGCTTGGTAGGTAAAACTCCTATTGAAACCCTCATCAGGGATATGCTATTATCCGGGAGCAGCTTCAACTGGCCTTACATGTCCATCCAATGATCCTTATAAGAAAGTGGGAAAAAGAGAGGAAAAAAAGGACCAAAATTCAGCGCCCCTCACCCCATCCTCCTCCAAGAAGACTATATATAGGACCTTTTCTGAGAAACTTGGAAGACATTACTTTTTTTCTGTCTTCTGGGACTGAGATGGAATACATTATGTACAGAAAAATATTGGAACTGGACTTTACACCTGTGTAAATCCACCCTCATCGTCAAGAACAATACTCTTCATTTTGTAAAATACTAGTCTTTATTTTCCTTTTTTTGTAAAAAATACAAATAAAATGAAAAACATCATATGCGCAGTAAGAAAAAAAAGAATCAAGACTTAGCGGGAAAATAATGTTTCCAAGCAATTATAAGAATTGTCCTGTGTCTATGTACCTCTCTGTTTTGTATTTTTTCTGGTTCTAAACCAGGGTTTCTGTGATTCTATACTAATAATTTTTTGATATAACCTTTTGCTTCTTATAATGAGTGCGATATATGTTGTCGAAGCTATGTTCTCCAAGAATTAAAATTGAAGTGAGAATTTAAAAACAGAAAAATAAAGAAATTTAGACAAATAAGAAACAGTCTAATCGCTATGACAATATTACCACTGATGGTTGAACTTTTTTCCCAATTGAAACGATGGACCTGCAACAGCAGCAAACTGACCTCCAAGACATTTTTACTGAGAGGACGTCTGGGGCGCCTTTCCCCTGGCCATGAGTGCGTGTGGAGTCGATCATCAGTCAAAGAGGAGAGACATGAAAATCAAAAGCACTTTTAATATATCATTTCAAATACATTTTGTTTGTTTCGTCTTGAAAAATTTTCATTGTTTCTTGAATTTTATTGGTTGTTGCCTTCAATTTGCTTACTCCATGATGCAGCTTTTTGCAGAAGGGTCGGTTGATGAAGTTGTGTGATGGTGACTGTACTATTAAAAAAAGAAATAGGCAACAATGTCTCATTCTCAAGCATATTTTATGTTATATCATGTGAGGGATGTGTGTTGTCTCTGTGCGCTCATGGTTCATAGAAGAAAAGCGCAAGTGCAGCCTACAGTTACTGAGTCACTGTTCGGCATTGCCTTATACTGACACATAGAATTCTCCATACACTGTTTGCCTCTATTACATCTATACCACTGAAAATGAGGTGATACGAGGGATTACGTGTGGTAATTACACAATGGGTGAATACCTTACATTTTTAACAGACCCACTGACACAACTGGCAATGCTAAAACAAAGGAGGGGAGGCTATACGTGAGGAACCACAGCAGTGAGCTCTCTGCCAGCCTGTGAGCGCATTAATGTTTAATATTTTTCCCAGACAGCAAGGAAAGCCTGTGCACCACACAGAGCCACCTCTATCCTACCTCACGTGGCTTAATCAAGGTGATTCTTCACAAACCAAACAATATTCCTCTCACCCCCGTTCCTAAAAAACTCTGCCTTGATAGTGCATGCCTCAATATTGATGTGGGCGTCATTTGGCAAAAGGGTTAGACCCCGCTGCAAAGCTGCTGTGATATGCGTGATCAATCTGGAAAATGTATTTTACAGCATGTAAGCCAGTCGATAGGAACACCGAGTGTGATGCATTGTGTGGGAATAGAGAGGAGGAAGGAGAGGGAGGGAGAGAAAGAAAGAGAGAGAGAGGGGTAGAGAGACTGTGGAGCCAGTGCAGAGACAAATGAGAGGGGAAACGTGTGAGAAGGAAGGCAAGTGTCTGTGTGTGTGAGGGACACAGAAAGAGATGTGGCCTTGGTTTGCCTGATACATTCAGCATGTAATGAGTACATCGATAAGTCCTCAATGTGTTAGATGGGTTACATAGAGTTTCTGTCCTTGCATTGGTCTGTCTTTGTATGCGCGTTTTGTCTCCATATACTCCACGAATGACACAGGAAGCCCAGTTATGGACCTGGATCTACCCTCACTGTCATTACAGCGTTACACTCACACCTAGAGTGGTAAAATGTGATAAATTGGAAGGCGTTATGAAGAAGAAAATGGGGTTTCGGTGTGACAATTATTACATTTGCCTGTTAGCCCCCCCCCCCCCCCCCCTGCTCCCTCTTCATCATCAGACGTGTTGCTTGTGTGCCATATTGCTCACATCTTCATCTGCTGACTGGCAGCGATGAGGGACAGGAGGACAGGAGCTGAACTGCATGCAGCACGTTGCTATGTCTGAATTTGATATCGCCATATTTGTTATCTGCCTTATAGGACTGGGGGAGGGGTATTCGTGTCAGTGGTTTATTTGTTTGTATTGCCTGTCTCGTTTAAAGGCTACAATATAAAGATATTAATTAGTTCGCGCTCGTGCTGTGATGCTATAGGTTGTGCTTTAGGTTGTCCTCAAATGCTCTCTCACAGGGATACAGTTTTTATTCTTATCATTAATATCTGTTCAGGCATATTGTACCTATTAGCTCCCAATCGACCTGTCTGTAGCACTGGGTCAGTTGTCAGACGCCTTGATGTTGCCTAAGCTACTGTACGAACATAAATGTGATATTTCTTCTTGTTCGATCGTTGTTTCCTTATTGTGGATATGATTCTCCCGGAGCTTTAGGTCAGATGAAAGTTGCAGAATAATGAGCTCATGGGGCCTGTCCTTTCTTCTTTATACTGGAGGCAGAATGTGCCGAATTTAAACAAAAATTAACAATATACACACAAAACCAACAAACTCCAAAGCACAGCCTTAAAAACAGATATTTACTGAAACACTGGAATTATTTAGCGTGTGTGTCTTTTACTGGTGTACTCTTGGTATAATCCAAAGGATCGTTTCCTGGACGGCGAGAAAAACTGCCTGTGAGAATAAATGTTTGTTCTTCAAAGAGAACGAATATGGCTTCACCATGGCCATCACAACAGTCCAGGTCGTTTTTGTTTTATGCTCTGGACTAAATTGTTTGTTGGGTTATTAAACGCAGCTTTCAGCTGGTTGTCTGCACATAATGTATTCTAAATCCCTCTAGAGTAACTATCTTTTATCCTCTTGCTGAGAGCATTTGGTTATACAATTGTAACACTACAGGCTATATAAAGCAATAGTTCAAAAACAGATGAAATGGTGGCATGTGTTGCTAATTAACGTTTCTGTTAAGGCAATACAAGGAAAACACATGAGGACTCTAGGACAAGGGATAATTGTATTTAGGCTGCTGACCATTTTTGGACTATTTGACAGAAGATCAAATTGGTATATTATGCAAAACCTCAAATATTGAAATAATAATCTTTAAATATCGGATATATTTATCATCAAATTCCTTATAGTCTGCTGTTATGACAACATTATTAGTACTTATATTTAATTAAATGAAAAGCAAAGGAAAAAGTACAACGTGCACTAAGAGAGGAGTAAATGCACTGTCAGATTGGGCCAGAGCTGCGGTGGGTAAGGGAGATGGATATGTGGCACACTATGGGCCCCATTTGTGTCTCTGTAATTTCGGAAACTCCGGTTACCAAAGTGTTACTACGAAATGAGTTAAATAACCATTTACCTTTGTCTGGTTTCATTCATCAAACCACAAGTGGAGGACTCCTAACACGGGGGGCTATTTGTTTGCTTTACACAAGCAGCTGGGTGCGATTTCACGTTTGAGATATCTGTCTGAAAGCGAAACATTTATTATCCTAAGTTGTCAGCGAACCTATTTCTCCAAAACCCTCAATGCAAGCCAATGGTTTTATGCAGCGGTGGAAACGTCCTATTGGCGTCACACGTCACTTCATTTCACTTATAGTAGCCAAGTTTTCCCGGTCACATTTGACAAATACTGTTGTTTTGAGACAATAACAATTTCCAAATAGCGGCTCCGTGTATAAATGGGGGGCCCTCTGAAGTATGACACGGCTTATTTCTCATATTGTCTTGTGCGTAAAAATGATGACTACACTGGACAACAAGTGCTTCGCCGTGTCTACCACGCACCTCACTCAGACGAGCTTGCAAAATGGCTGGGAACGGCACAGTGAGGACAAATGTCCAAAATTAAATGAATTCCCGTGAGATGTTTGCGCTATATCTCAGCAAACAGCACGAGTTTTCAGTTGAATTGACTATACACAGTCAATGGAGAGAAGCATATCTTATGATTACAATGTGCTGTTCTGAGATCTGTCCGCGGACCTCATAGGCAACCTTTAAGCCATGGATCAAATCCAGCCCTACGGGGTATAAAATATCCCTAGTTTTGAATGTAACATAAGGGGACGCCTCCCGGGGACGCCTCCCTGCGCCCGTGTGTGTGTGTGTGTGTGTGCGCGCGTGCACGCACGTTTGTCACGACTGTCAAACTGTGTGCAGGCAATGGAAGGATTTTTATACATGTGTGAGGTCTTCCTGAATGTATGTATGTGTGCGGGCGCGTTCTTTGCATGTCCGTCCGTAAAAGCGTGCATCTACCAGCGTGCGTACGCGTGTGTGCGCGCGCTACTGGCCGAGAGAGAGAGAGAGAGAGCGCGCGCGCGAGAGAGAGAGGTGGTTGTGAGAAAGCCCGGATCGCTGTGTAAGCGGATCCCTTTGTGTTGATTTAGGAAGACGTTTGCTGTATATAACGTTCAAGGCTGATAATATCATTGCCTGGCCAGATAAATAAAGCATTGGCCAAAACCATCGGGTCAGCTATCGATCCGCTTTTTCTCCCTGAGAGAGAGAGAGAGAGAGCGGGGGGAGAGGGAGGGAGGGGTGGACAGGAGGAGGGGGGATTGAGAAAGAGAGGGAGAGAAAAGGAGAGAGAAAGGGAGAGAGACCTCACTCATTAGCATTCCACAGCCATGGACTAAACGCTGACAACTAACAGAGATATCCAGCTCTACACCACTGCATGCATTTTCCCCCCTTTGTCTTCTTCCCCTGGCCCTTCATTTCCAGCGGACAGATCTCTCGTCACAGCCAACACATTTTTATGTATGCCTTCTCCACTCTTTTTGCACGAATGGACCGCGTGCACTAGAGAGAAAACCTTCCAGTAAAGTAGAGAAAAAAGGGGGAGAGTGATGTTGTAAAAGCTGTTCAGAAGTGACAGCGCTAAGCACACTCGCTTTACTTGGGAGAGATATACAATTGTGTGTGACTTGGCAAAATAGACGTGGGAGACGTTTTAAATTGCAACCTTAAAGGCTATTATTTAGATATTTCAGGTTTTAAAAAAAAATTCAACCTGTATGCTTCTTTATGAGAAGGCAAACGATAATAATTGTATTTCCAGTTCAAGACTAGGTCAATATTTCCACTTAGTTTTTAGACGTTTGGTTCCTTTCAGTGTCATAATTTCTGAAAAAAAATGTTTTATCTTTGAAAAGTTTGTCCAATAGTGTTAAAACTGTTATTTACGAGTCCCACATAATGTGTAGAATGAAATAAACACACGGAATTAACAACAAACTCGGTCGGAGCAGAACCACTAAGTTTCACATTTCTGAACCTTGAAAAGTTAAGGTTGTGTTTTTCCATAAATATATAAAATATCTACAATGGTACTATTTAAAAACTATATGTTTCAGTGAGTAAATGATCACTTTACATATTTCAATGAGTGATACAGGAACTAGCAATGACATTATTTGGACATGATTCTTTTTTCAGATGACTATATCTTAATATGCATTCAAGTCTTGCCCAACAATGACAGCTGTTCATCTGATAGTAACTTCTTTCCAAGTTTTCTCCCCTCCCACCCCGGGGCCCCTGGTCTCTGTCTTGCTTTGTTGTTTTAAAATATGCATGTCTCTCCGGAATGCCAGTCACGGGTCCAAACTTTGTGTGTCCCAACCTCCCACATGATGAAATGATCCTTTTAAAGCGGACTCAATATGTCTCAATCTGCACTCCTCTTCCCTCTCTAAAGCTTCTGGGTTCGGGACACAGCCCAGAAATATATTAATTAAAGCACACTACCACAGACTTTTTAGCACTGGGGAAGAAGTGGCTGGATCAAGTCAAGCTCTGTCAACGACGGATGGATAAGGATTCACGGCAGGAAAAGGAAAAAAAAAAAAAAAGTAAGGCTCATTTTGACTCTCTCTCCCCCTGCCTCTCCTTCTCCTCCACTCTTTCCTCTGTGTGTGTGTGTGTGTGTGTGTGTGTGTGTGTGTGGGTGTTTTGTGTGTTCCTCGGACTGAAACGGATAAAGCCAGGGGGAGTGAGTGAGACAGAGAGAGAGAGAGAGAGAAGTGTGAGAGAAGGGGGAGGAGGGATATATACGTAAAAAAAGTGAAAGAGGATGGACATATGCATGCGTGTGTGCTTGTCATCGCCAATAAATTAAACAGCACGTGGCATTGAACTCCAAAGTGAAAGTTTTCTCACAGTTGTACTATGTATGTACAGTATATGGACCGACTCATAGTTACAAGAATGGAGGTGTTTGCGCGAGTGTGCGCATATATAAATGCTGTGCGGGATAAATCACACTACCTACTAGAATAAAAAGAGACCCGGATGGTCGGGAAGGAAATGCTTGGTTTTAAAGGGGAAAAGTGTGAATCGGATGTAACAGAGCGTTTGCAGCTCAAGAGGAGCTCCTAATTCATTCCGTCAAGTTTGAGAGGATGTGGTATGTTTCTCAGCGGCAAAAGTGATGCCATTATGAAAGACAAAAGCGCCTTAATAATAACTAATGTCGGTGCGTATAATAATTAGCTGTTAAGTTAATAACATTCAGGGGGAAATTAGAGTGGAAGTCAGTTAACCTGTTGCTCATGGTCCAAACATAACAGCAACCTCAATACTGTGATAACATCCCATGAGCCCCTGCAGCATTTCATCACATAATAATCCACTCTCTCCAAAAATGTAAACAGACCAACACTGGGAGTCACTGGAAGATCCGCACAAACAAACTGAATTTAATTACTGTGTTCATTTATTAAATTCAGATACGTTTTAATAGACATCCCAACAATGTGATTATGTCAACATATGGGGGGCCATGCAGCAAGGCCCGGGCTTACATACCTGATAACGCCTGGGCTTTTCAGTAATATTTACGGCTTCTCTTTCTAATACACTCCAGATGGTGTGTGACTGTGCCACCGCAGTCAGCGAGCTCCTCAATTTTTACTCAGCAGCATTTTGTTGCAATTACATCAATGCTGAGACAGAATTCATTGGTGACCTATTTTCGCTGCATTATATGCAAACATGTAAGAATAAAGAAAGAAAGGGAATAGAACAAAAAAAAAAAGTTTGGGCCACTCGTGAGCTCTGCTTCATGTGCATGCGAAGTTTTTTTTTTTTTTTTTTTTTTTTTTTAAAATGCTCTGAAGTTTACGTTTAAGTTTGATACAAAAATAAATTAAAAAAAAAAAAAAAGTAAAGGACTCAAATAGTCCCCACTTCATGGTTTGATGGATTAATATGTTAGGAAGACAAAACATACAGGCCGCATTCATGCCTGACCAATCTTTGTTGTAGCCTGTGCGTTTTTTTCAGCCAGTCACTCAGGCAGAATAATGCTTGTAAAGATATAATCCACTGAGCCTATACCCTCTGTAGTCCTCTTCTATATTATCCACTGACAATGAATTGGCAAGCTTTTTAGCAGGTATCCAACCTCTTCACTAAACACATGTGAATCTCATTTGCCAAGGATTTGGTTAATAGACTAATTCCGTTTATATTTTATTACTATGTTAGGTTTACTGTGACATGATAAAAGCTTGCGTGTCTGCGGTCGAATAAATGTAGTTTTTTTTTTCTTAGTGCATTTGTGCAGATACTCATAAAATTGTTATCTGAAAATAGCAGGGGGAAAAAAATCGAATCATAAGCAAATGTGATTAGTTTACATCTGCATGAACTGAAGCGTGACAAACATGTATCTGTGCACGAGGCGGTTGCAGAACGGTCAATAATTGACTGAAAGACATCGAGACATTGTTATCTATCTATCTATCTATCTATCTATCTATCTATCTATCTATCTAT
>CALSCE010010657.1:15138332-15160095 GCA_943593645.1 Bovichtus variegatus | reverse complement strand
TATCTATCTATCTATCTATCTATCTATCTATCTATCTATCTATCTATCTATATATATACGTGCATATATACATCCATCTATCTAGTCACTGCTGTGTTATGGGTTGTTTTACTGTCAAAGTTGCAGCTCATATTGTTGCTATCTGTGTTTACCTGGATTACTCAGAAAGGCTGCTGTAGGTCTATTATGATTGACTGAAACGATGCATTGAAGGGTATTTTTCATCTATGCCACGGGGAACCGCTCCTTACAGTAGTAAGGTTTCCCATTGACTCCCTTTAGTCTCCATGTTGGTGCTCTCTCTCTGTCTCTCTCTCCCTCTCTCTCCCTCTCTCTCTCTCTCTCAGCCACCTCAGAGGACATGCGGCATGTTGATAAATACATGTCTTTTTTTCCATCTTACTCAGCACCATCCATCACATTTGTATGTCCATGTTACACTGCTGTGCTTAAGGGAGGGAGGGGGGTGCCAGCAGTCGTGCAGAAACACACTCTAAATCGTCAACAAGGGATGCATTGCTCTCCCTACATACTAAATAATTACTGGATCATTCGCGCTGGTCATGTTAACGCGCTGAATTGTCTTAAGCCAGGCGATGCCAGGGTTACGCTGTTTGGAGATTTAGAAGTGGTCTTTTGCTGTGCTCTGTGGGTTAATAACCTCTTCACGCACTATAACCACTGTGTTTTGATCCCAGTAATACGTTAGATATAGCATTTCTCTGGCTTGCCCACGGCTTGGACCACTCTACTGAAGACCAGTCGCCCTGTGGTTGCAAACTCTTTGTGGCCCCACATACCGCCGCTGTGATTATAGAAGTGCCTCCTCTCCCTTGTTAAAGGAGCAAAGCTCTAATCTAGCCTCTGTGTCGCCCCCAAAGCCAGCGTGCTATAGTGAAAATGAGCGTGCGTGTGCGCGAGCGCGCGCGTGTGAGGGAAGAGTGAGTGGGGGTCGGTCGGAGCGAGAGAAGAGGGGAAGGGAAGGGAAGGGTGGGAGAGAGGGAGAGCAAAAAGGAGGGGGGTTATAACGGAGTGGCCCTTTCCTTCTTTTGAGTGACACGACCTCTCTCTTCTCTTCAAAGGCCATGCAGAAATAAACGCATCTCATTTGAATGGCGATTTTTCTTGGTGGTATTTCACAGCCAATATTTCTGGAATAGGAATGTGTATCCCCCCCCTTGCAATATTGAATTCGGGGATGGTTCTGGTGGCGTGGTAGCCTATTCAATATTCCCATCTCTCCACATGCAGCATTCTGCAGCAAGTGTGGTATTTTGTCCATGGCTACACCACCAACACCACCCCCTCCACTCCTGCACCCCCCACCCCGTCCAAATTCATTTGCATCCGCTGATGATATCAGTAAAGAATTGCTGGCACCGTATGAGGCAGGGTGGGGGAAGAAGGCTTATTTGGATAAAACTGGACCGCAGAGTGGACACGGCCCTAAAGGTCAGTCGCCCATTCATGTCAAGGTGGCAGGGGGTGTGTGTGTTGGGGGGGTCGGCATGGGATTGCCAAAGAGGCTTATTTGAAAGCGGGCGTATATTTGAGGCAAGGGAATGAAAAGGAGTGGACCACAAAGCTCGTCATACTTCAAATACGCCCCGTCACATCTTCACTCTTTCCTTTCCATGCGGGCGGCCGCTATAAGGAAGGTGGGGTCTCAGTACTATGGCATGGCCTGCAGAACATGCAGGGGAAAATAAAACATGTAGACGACAAGGTGGATCATAGAGGTTTAGGTGCACAAAAGAAGAGGTTTCCAATGGTCTCCTTTAGAGGTTCCCTCTGATTTGTGCAAATAAAATGCTGCATTAATTCAAATCAGGAGGCCAGTGTGGTTGTCAGAAAGTTCATTTAATGCTGCTGATGTGGAGCATTTCATGTAATCTCGCGGGGTTGGGTAGAGCTCTATAAGGCTGAAGAGATAGAAAACCTTTCTGAAAAGATTCTTTATAGCACCAAAATAGGGCTTTGCCACGGAGCAAGCCTATAATTTTCTTATTACTAGGCTATACTGTATACTACAATTTTGATAAAAGTGCAGAATGTCAAGGATTCACTTCTCAGGGATAAAACGGAAAAAGCATGAATATAATGTTTTGCATGCTGTACATTGCAACTAAATGACCCACTGAACGCCATGAAGTGTTCTTAGGAAAAAAGAAATCACAGGCAGTATGTCACGCTAATATTTGAAATATGTGTTACATATATTTATACAAGGATTATCTTATTTTATATAAATCTAAGATTTTAGTATATTTTATGTAATATATCACCAATGACCAGATTACATCCAGCATAGTGTCGTCCTCACATAATAGCACGTCATGTAAACAATATAACATAATGCCAGAACACGCAATAAAACTGCAAATGTATTTTCCCATTAATTAATAAATCAATTAATGCACTTTCCTGCCGTGCATATACCCCAATTTACTTCGAGGGCACAGTCACCATCCATCTTGTGCGCACGCACGCACACACACACACACACACACACACACACTCACACACGCACACGCACACACACACACACACCCACACACACTCACACACACACACACACAATTACATACATTTATCACGTCACCATTATGTATATATAATAAAATTAGGTGAGGTACATTGCAGTGGAATGACTAACAATTTCATTATAATTATTTCTAAAACTATATTAGTGGCCTAGTTATAAGTGTGCCCATGCGGTCTAAACTTTATTTTCAGTGTGGTGGCTGTGAGGGATTATTGGACTTCTTAACCGACCGAAAATTGTCACAAATTGCTGGTTGTCGAGGGCGAATGACAAGATAACGAATATGAGAAATTTTGCCCCTGACACATTGGTTCATATATCATTGCAAAAGCCGACCAATCACTCACATGTTGTCTTTAGTATTATTACACATAAATATCATGTTTAAGTGATGTGTGAATTGTACATATAGATTATAATTTACTTCCCAAAGCTAAACAAAAAAAAACACAAACACAAATTATTTGATGTATTATATTATTATATTATACTATCCAGAATTATACAAGATTTTCAATTCACAACACCTATTGATTAATACAATATCCACGTTTTTTTTTTTTTTTTTTTTTTTTTTTTTAACCTGTTCGGTTATAACGTGGAATAACATGAACAATAACATAACTATTGCGCCGGTTGAATGAAGCACAGTGAAGCTCAATCATTTTAAATATATAGATCAGCATTGATTGCTGCACTAATAGTGCTTGTGCCCCTATGCTCGCGACCAGGCTTTTACCACTGCTATCATTATTACTCATCATTATTACTGCTTATACTGTATGTGGCTATAACTGCTATTGCTGTTATTGCACCATCATTACCAGCGATGATGTTACAGGGAAGACGACTTAGTTCTGTTTATGTAGTATAAGAAATAATGGTTGCAGTTTGCGATGAGTAGGGAAGATTACTGCGTGGGTGAGGATGGAAGTGTTGGAGGCATATTACTGACCATTTTACACACGGTTTAACTTTTTTCTTTTTTTTTTTTCTTTTGTCAAAACCCACCTCTTAACACCTCTCAGCTGCAGTAAATCATCATAATATATATATATATATATATATATATATATAGTGCAATCAATTATACACTGGACAGAAGATGTATTGTTTGTTTGTGGTACACATACACATCTCCAGTAAAACGCTGTGATGGAGCTTGAAAGTGATAGTATCTATTGATTTTGTCAAGTGGGGGAGTCACCTGCCGCCCTTCCCCTCCCTCACCCACTTTAACATTAAAACTTCTCCATTTTCAGCTTGACCACTGATCAGCTGGTTTGCCATCTTGACCCCTCGGATGCTCATTAAAATTGAATGGTGGTAAAAAAAAAAATTAAAAAAAGAAGAGAAGAGAAGAACCAAAAAGCAAAAACAGCGACAGCGCAACAGTAATGAATCGATTTGGGCTGGATCGTATATTAATCTTGTACAAACGGCAAGCTTGCTTCGAAGGCACGGCAGGGCTGGGCTCGCGCTATGGCATCCAAGGTACACAAAGTTTTTAGTGTTTGAGTGCGCTAAACCGCGGTGCTTTGTTGTGGCGTCCCTCTGCGCCCCTGTGTGCTGTGCCTGTGTGCGTAAAGACAGCCTCTCCGTCTCAGACCCTCCGTGCTGTTATTGTTTCTACCTTTGTTTGCTAGATGGCGCTCTGCGTTGTGGGACCCTCTGACACAGGAACCGCCTCATACCCTCTCTCTCTCTCTCCCTCTCTCTCTCTCTCTCTCTCTCCTCAGCTCTGCTCTCAGCCCACAGTCCACCGCGCAGCACAGAGCAGCTTCACCAGGGCCATTTCTTTACCAGGAATTTGAGCAGCTGCAAACGACTCTAATACAACCCACCGCTGCGAATAGTGGGGGAGATTTATAATTGCATTATCCTATGTCGACTGACATTTTTGTTTGTTTTGTTAAGCTGCGGAATCACGTCGATTAAAACCAGCGATCAGCAATGCATTTAATTTTAATGTACACTGATAATAACACAGACTATCGCACAGTATTTGAGCTTGAGATAATTAATTGTTTGTTTAAGCGATGTAACTTTGCAGACTATATACACTAATACACATTTAAATTATGTTGAAAGGAATAAAAGGACTATAATTATCCATTTTCAAATAAATAATGTCTTATTAATTTAAGTAAAGACAGGCGTGCTTAATCTGACGATGCAACAGAGAATTAAGTTCGACTATAAAATATACAGCAGAAATTTAGAGCAACACATTGGCTTTGCAGAAAATATTTTTGAATTAACTATTAACTATACTGACACATAATGTATCTGAGAAAGGCTGCTTTAGGTGCAGTAATGCCAAACCAGCATATACATCGCGCTAAAAACTATAAAAACTAACATAAAGGAACCTTCATATAATTTACCATTTTTAAAATGTTTTTTTTAGCAATCCAACGATCAGCTGTCGGACTTTATAATCTGTTTTAGATTGGTTGGAGGAGAAAAAAGGTCCATTGTATTGTTTGCTGAGTGGCCCACTCTGCTCTAAGATATACTGCTGCAGTTACACTTTCACTAAATAGCGGCTTGTCGGTGTCTGACGTTGATGAATGTGTTGGAGACTTGGAGAGCCTTTTACAGCTGTCTTAAAAAGCACCGTGGCCCCAGACCAGCCGCAAACAGATCAGGTGCAGGGGCCTTAATACGGCAGTCAATGACAAAGAAACACGCACTTTACACACACCTCGAAAGAGCCACTTCTGCAATGAAAAGTAAACTCTGCAACTCTGTTTAATTTTGAAATCGAGTCACCTTTTCGTGACGTAAATTGAAAAAAATATCAATCCGATGTAAATCATTTTAAAAATGGGGTCGTTTGGGGAAGCACGAGTGCACGGATTCATATTTTTATGAAGGCTGAATTGTTGTGTGTAGTTGTGTAATGCTTTAGAATGATCACCAACTGCGAAAACCATTTTTTTCACCCTCTTCTAATTTTCTCATAGATCATTTGACAGACTCAGAGAATAGATTTCCTCTTATGTGGCTAAATAAACACAGTGCAAGTGCAGCCCATGTGGGCTGTGAAGGTCTGTTTTGGCTTTTTTCCCCTTCACTGTGGCTCCATCTATTCCTCACATGAAGACATTTGAAATAAAAATGCTAACTCCAGTAACATATAGTAGAGCCAATTGAAATAGTATATGGGAATTCATTATTCCTCGAATATGGCAGCCCATTTCGCTAAATATTATATGTATATTTATATTTATAAATAGTTGATCCTCTTGATAACGACATAATGAAACATTTGATATGTCATTAGCTGAAAAGGAGAGGCGAGCTTCAAGAAAACCCACAAAACAAACTTCTGGACCCAGAAGTTTTAATCCTTCTGGTACCTTCTAGTTTACAGAACAATCTCTCTAACCGAGGCACGGTTTCATTGTTGATTGAGCTGTATTATCCACCGTCCTCCACACACACACACACACACACACACACACACAACACACACACACACACACACTCACACACACGCGCGCGCGTCCTCCCCCGTTGGATCCTGGGTGGTGTGGCACAGCAGGTTCGCTTGTAGGCTACTGTATGCGGGGCTTCTCCACCCGCAGCCCCCCAGAAGACACAAACCCAGTCAGGCTTCACCTCATTTCCTCCAGATCCACGTCTTCTCTGACTGCTATTTACATGAGTCGGTCTGCACTTTTGCTAACACGTTATTAGCGAGCAGGGGAGAGAGGGAAGCAGCATTTCAATTATTATTTTCTTGAACAATGGCCATGGGCCCGTCATACATTTTGAGTGTTTGAGTAAGGCTCTCTTGGTATTTGTTTTCCTCGACTTAACAAGCCATCATCTCACACATGCATATAGAATTGCAATTGCTCAGAGATCCCGCAGGCAAAGGGCGGGTTGCGGGTTCAATTAAGGTGGAATAATGCATGGGGACAAAGCGTATGATGACCTCGATTGAAATTGATCAGAAAACTCATTCACCAAAAAAACACACACACACAGTAGCCTCTTTGTTTTGACTCAATGTTGCTTCTTTGTATCCGCACGGAGGCCTATCTGCCTCTCGGAAATCGCAAGCTACTTTGATTTTTGGAAATAATTCCAACGCCTGAATATAAAGCAAAGCATTTAATACCACCAACCTATGTCTAGACTAATTCACTCATTTTTTTTTTTTTTTTTTTTGACATCTCTTTCTTTCCTTCCTTAATCGAATTTGACACATTTAATCTGGTTTATGGATTTTGAAGCATAAGCAGCCATTTGGGCTTCATCCATGGAATGACAGAGAATACGAAGGTTTGTCATAATTTCTTAAGTAGAAAACAAGATATTTCACCGCCACAGTGGGATTTTAACGAATTAAAATATCTCACTGCTTGCCTGTGATAAAACGGTGTAGGATTGAGGCTCTCGCTTGTTAAGTAACTTGCTGTCAGTATAGTTAGCAGTGCTCTGATATGGACGGTGGCTGCAGAGCCTCATCTCTTGGGGTTTTAATTAACAAGCTGTCTCAAAGCTGTAGAGTTCCATCAAACAGCCTCTCTCTCCCTCTCTTTCTCCACCAGTAAATCCTCCTCCCGTCAGTGCCTTGGGCTCTCTCTCAAACTTTAGACATTCTGCTTCCTAAATCAACTTGTTACCACAGTATGTGTAGCAGCTGATCGGGTGTAACTACTCCGAGAACATTTGCAAAATATAAATTGCGTGTTTTCTCTTTTTGCTTAGCATCTATTTACATGCACTGCTTTACTCACCAGACTTCCACATACTGTACGTGTTCTGTTGGGTTTGACTTCAAGCCTGCCTGGTGCATGAAGAACTGTTGCTTTTCTCTGAAGCTGGTGCTCGTGGAGATTACTTTTAGAGTCTGTTAAAGTGGATGTAATCTTTTAATCTGCTTCACATATGTTAGATTGCGCACCTTTCACCTGCAAGACATGTTCTGCATGATCCTTAAGCATGCTTTATGAACTCACATTTTAAATATACTTCTTAGAAAAAGGCAATGGTGGAATGTAACTGAGGGAAATGTACTTTTTACTCAACTACATTTATTTGACAGTTTAAGAGTTACTTTACAGAATAAAAATGTCTACTGTACAAAACGTATAATAGGTTTATAAAACATGGCACATTGTCACAAATGAAACTAGCCAACAGTATATTAAATGGTTTGAATGAGCTCCACCTCAACCAGCTACAACAATAAATGCCACCTAGACATTAATGCCTCTGATGCAGTAATATGATATATAATAGTAACACTAACAGGGGACATTTTTTTTACTGATTTGTACTTTTACTTGTCATACTTTGAGTACATTACAATAAAAAAAAAATACGTGTGTACTTATATTACCTTTCAAGGCATGACGTTTACTTTTAATTGAGCATTTTTGATATTGCAGTATTGCTACTATTACTCCCTCGACTACTTGAACGTTATTTAGGGATGGGCAATCCACGGCTTTTATATCACCAGGTAAAATATGGCCAGTTGGAAATCCACTTAACAAGATTAAGTTGACTATGTTAAACTGAAGGAAGTCATGCAAAGACGGACATGTCCTTTAAGGATGAAAAAAAAAAAAAAAAAAAAACATAAAACAAAGTCTTTGCGTGACTGAGTATTGTTTACATAGGCGGTTGGCTCAACTGCCTATGTAAACCGCGCACTCCTCTTGATTTACCACAGTGTTACAGTGTAAGAGCTGGCTTCTGAGGAGATTTGTCTTTGGTCAGAAATAAGCAGAAATCTCTCTCTCTCTCTCCCCCCCCCCCCCCTATCTCTCTCTCTCTCTCTCTCTCTGCCCCCCTCTCTCTCTCTGCCTCTCTGCCTATAGTAAAGTTGGTGCTGGGCTCCCACCGCGGCCCAGACGGGGGTAATTTGATAGCAAGACAAGGTCAAGACAGTGCGCTGTCCATGGTGCTGCGGCGGGGCAGGCTGGATGTTATCATCAAATTAGACAGGACAAGTTTCAAATCGATGCCACCCCCGGATGTCTGGAGACCGCCAGCAGTCGGAGTTAAAGTCCTAACAAGTCCCCCCTGACAGGTCAACGCCTCAACACAAACACACACCTCTGATGCTGCAGCCTACAGGTCAGCAGCGCTGTGTTGGTGAGATAAGCACCAATCCCATTGAAGGCTCTAAGTGAAATATAGCTTTAGGTCCACTGTTATTCGGCGGGCTCTGTATGAGACTCGGGCAGCTGAGGCTGGATGTCGTGCTTTTATAAAGATTTCTTTTCTACACTTGAAGTTCTTGTGCTTGCCGATTTATTTGACAGTCTTCATTTATCTGTTTGTGAGTAATATTCAGTCCCCCCCCCCCAGCAGACACGCTCACTCACATACGCACACGCATCTGGGTTTATATTAAAAAATCTATGCACATACATTTGTGGAAGGTCGAAAGTTTAGGTAAAAGCATAACTTTTTGGATAATTTATTGAACTGTTATTGGAGCGCTATAAATATTTATATTACATATAGTTTGTGGGGGAAAAGAGGTTGCGCGGTCAGTAGCATAAACAATGTGCTTTTCATCCTGACAAGATCAAAGAATAAGATGTTTTATGTATCTTTTTGATCCATAAAATGCAAAAAGAAAATGTTATGAGTCATTTTCAGATCAAACACGATGTCATTATGAACTTATTTTCTTTTGCACTCCAGCTGTCAGATTCTACAGAATACAGAAAATATTAAAGTTTTAATTGGATACGTTTTCCTTTTTATTGTAATCAGATAGATAGTTGTTTCTAAAGAACAAAAAAACAGTTCCCTTATGTACCTGCAATTTATACATTTCCCTTTAAGTCCTCTATATTGAAATTAGTTTTAAAACGTATGTCAATGTAATCCAAATCTATTTATTTATTTGTAATACTATATCTAGATTCTCAAATACTCATCGCGCCTAATAATTACACCTGTGCATAACTATCTCGATATTGTTCGAATAGTAAAAACGAAGAGTTGCACTTTACCTATACGTGCATTATATGTATTATCCACAGAATAAATTGCATTAGTAACAATCCATTTGTGAAAGAGCAGAAGTGAATGAGTCGAGAGGGGATCTTGGAGAGAAGGGAAGAGGGCACTGATTAGAGCTGCTGCCAATCTGTCACCGCCTGACAGCTTTTGCTGCAGGGATAAACAGCAATAAAGAAGAGTTGGCCGCTGTGTCGTTAACTTCACACACACTATCACACGCGCACAGCTCGCCACCGGAGGAGCAGGTAAATTCACTCAACTCCTCACAGGGCCCCGCTCGCCTATCATCGCCTCTGTCTCCCTCCCTGCATGTCAAACTACCCCTTCCTCCCGTCCTTCCTCCGCCAAACTCTCCTCTTTTCATCCTCCCTGCTGACTCAGGTAGCAAACACAATGAGGACCTTAGCGACAAGAAAGAAAGCCATTCAACCGGATGGAGAGATTGTGGACGAGAGAGAGGGGGAGAGAGAGAGAGAGAGAGAGAGACAGTGAGAGAGAGAGAGAGAGAGAGAGAGAGAGAAAAGAAACGTTATATTTGAATGGCTGATAAAGAAATGAAATAGATGGGAACAAAGTCTAAGCCGTCGGCATGGGAAGGAGGGGTTAGGCATCAGAGAACAGGCTGCAAGGTGACTGCAGGCCCTTTAATAACACAAGTATATTAACTCGCTTAACCACGGAGATTCAAAATGAACCCAACTTCACTTAAGAGGCCTTGCAAACCATGAAATGCACATCAAAACATACACCTGCCAATCCCCACCACCTATATCCCTCCAAGCCCTCTCCCCCTCTCTCTCTCCATCCGAGCTGTCTGTCATGGTGTGGCCCGGCTAATTTGAGTTCATTGGATGGCAATAATTTCATTTAGACCTTCATCTCTTTTTTGGGTTGGATGTAATGAGGATGCAGGGTGCTGCCAGTGAAAGGCCGCTCCCACAGTAATAATAACTTGGATCTTATTCTTACCCCACGCACTGCCGTGTTTATCCTCGGAGGGCTGCGTCCACATGATGAAACTCATCTATAATGTGTGATTTAATATCGCGTAGCACTCTTCTTTTTTTTTTTTTTTTTTTTCCGCAGAGATTTTAAATCCAAAAGAGAGAAGACGGTGGGCTATAGTGTGGTTTGGTTCGGGAGCTACACTGCACACAGAGTTGTTTTAACACACCTTTCAGTCAATATTGAACTCGAGAGTTATTTGTCTTATTTTTACTCGGTATTAAAATATTGAAATAAACATTTTTTTACTTCACAGGTGCGAATTAAATTGGAAACATTGACTCATTTGACACTTTTCAAGTTTTCAAGAAAACATACTTAAGAGAGAATCTATGGCTGATGATTCTTTAAAAAGCTTCTTTTTTTTTTGCAGTGTAAGTCAAGGCCTTTTCTCTAACCGCCAACTAATCGATATCTCACCAACTCCAATGCGATATTGATTTAGGGAGGATTGTACTTTAAGGATTTCTGGAAATACCTCATTATTTCGTTGCTTTAAGTGCAAGAAAATATTGTTTCATTTACAGTTGACCTCCTTCGATTTATTATGGTCGTTTATAATAAGACTGTGCACTTAATTTTATTCTCATGGATGAAGATCTTCTTGAGTTGTTGTTCGTACTAATACGATAGTTTATTAGGAGAAAGTGTCTTTTTTTTCCCTACAGAATGGATGATGAGCCTCTTTCCGATTAAAACTCCACTTTATCTTTTTTTTAGACAAACTCTCGGTAAACTTTGAGAAAACAAATACAATTCCATTTTTATCTTTTTTTGTATTTTCGTTTAAAATGATGTTATGCATAGTCTTAACTACAACCACTTGCTTTTTTGAATGATATTTTTATTGTATAATTATTATTTTCTAAATTATATCCATTTAGATATTGCCCCAAAACGCCCTTTATGATAACGGTTTATCAAAGAGGTTATGAATGCATTAAACGTATATATATATATTTCGTTTGAGTTAAATTAATTTACTTGATTACCTTTGAAGATGTAGAATACACATTCTTTGTATATGGTGCATTTATATTTTTAATACAGGGCATATATTGTCTGATGTATTTTTATAATATATAATATGTGATAATATTTTAGTGCAGTCTATTAGGTCTGTGTTATTATGAATTTAAGTAGAAATATCAGCTTAAGTAGATGCTCACAGAAAAAAAGTTCCTGTGCATTTAGCTATTTATAATCAATAATTGGTCCTCTGTTTACCAACACCATTTGTATTTTTAATTGATTGGATAAAATGATACACTATTTAAAGGGCCTTGCATTCAACTTGTTGGAAAAGAAAAAATATAAATATAAAAAATAAAGTCGGGTGTAGTTTACATGTGAGCTCTGTGTGCAGTAAATCCACGCTCCCTTCACCCTTTTCTGTGCACATTATAAATTAAATACCGGAAAACATTGTGCAAGTTGTTTTTTTGCTTCCCAAGTTTTAGAAGAAGACACAAGGACACACACACGTGTAATTAAAACTGCCATTAGTCAATATGCTATTTGAAATTTTAACAAATTACAGAGAGCCAAATAACACGTTATTGGTCTCAAGTTTTCCGATATCCAGTTGCATTTTACAGCCTGAGAAAGGCCCCGATCACATGCCTACCTAGAACTCCTTCATCTTAACTTCCATTCATCAAGACAAAATGACCAATTTTCCCCAGTAAGCCGTCGGTGGCCTGTTAAACTAGGCCAATGAGCGCTGTTATACTTCCTTTCCTACCTCCTTCATCACTGCTTGCCTAACACTGCTTCCCTGAAATCATCAGAGTATAGCCCCAAATCATAAAAGTCAGAGCCCATTCTTCAAATGTATTGCATTTCAGAGGGTGTTTCTTTTACTGCAGGAGTCTTTAGGCCAGCAGAGTATCAGAGGAGGTGTAATTGAGGGGGCGGTGAGGGGATAGAGTAGCGGTCCGCCTGAAAGCTGCCATTAAAGCCAAATGGACTGAACACCGTAAAACGGCTCCGCCAACAGCTGTCCCACAATCGGAGTCTTATATGCCAGGATCCTCAAGCACGCACCACACACACATTAGGCCATGCTGATGATGTAGTGGCTACTTAGAAATATTAGACAGCAAAGCCGAGAAAAGAAAATACCAACGAAAAACCGCACGGAAGCGTCGGTAATATTCGTATTATGTTCCTACAGGGACTCCAGCCTAGCTGATTTGGGTATCTAAAGACATTTCTCACCTCTCTACAAGCCTTGCTCTTCTTACAACAACCTGGGGGGGGTTGCAATTTCTTGCAGGGATAGCCGATTTGCTTTGCATATTCCCACACATTATGGTTATGATAGTCCTTTTTCACAGGAGCCCCAAGACAGATGGGAGCAAAAGGCACGAGGACGAACGGGCCACCCTGCGTGTGTGCGCGCGCGAGGAGACGAAACTCAGGATATAATTACACAAGTTGTACACAAGTTCCTTCTTTTTTTTTTTTTTTTTTGTTGCGTGGATTTGCTTAAAACTTTTAAGGGCAGGAACTCCGTAATGGCGTTTCCCCGCACTTGTGCATAATCTAAATATATATGATGTGTGATATCTCGCACATCAAATGATTCACATCATTCAACCGACAGAAATCAAAGTATATATTTGCATGTGTCTATGGGGACTCCTGCACCCCTTAAGAGGCCCAGCACTCCCCCACTTGGTGCAACACCTGTGCCCAGACGCGCATTTCTAAGCAAGTGCTGCACCTTCCTCGCCCCGCAGAATAAAGCCCAGTCACTCTCTTTCCTAAATGTGATGTCTGCGGCCCCAATTGTCGTCTCAGCCTGCGAGTCCTTATTAGAATAGAGAAGGAGAGAGGCGATTGAAGAGGAGTTGTTTCCACTGGATTAAATGGTTTCTCTGCAAGTCAATGAATATGTAATGATGTCTAACGAAACCGGCCAGTGAGTCCTGTGCTCTGGTACACAGGCCCTATATTAAAGACCTCTTCTGCTGAGGAAGAACACAGTATAGAGCCGGGGCAGAGAAAAGAGGGGCAGAATAGGGGAAGGGAAGAAGGGATACAATCTTGAATGCACCTCCAAGCTTAAGCCAGACATTCTCCCTCAGTCAATAGATGAAAAAGTATTTGCTCACGTACTGAGAGAGAGAGGGAGAGAGAGGGAGTCTTTCTTCAAGCAAGGGTGGGGGGTGAATTTACATTTTTTTTTTTTTTTTTTTTAAATGCTTTGGAAATATTGTTTCTGATAAGCAGTCATGCCAATAAAGTAATTGAATTGAATTGATAGAGAAGGGGCGAGAGGGAGAGAAAGAGAGTTCCTCCACCATGATTGTTTAAGATATTTCTCCCTTAGTATACATGATAAAACATTGATTGTTGCAGTTAGTTGACCCGTAAAATTTGGGGGTTAGTTTTCTCTTCTGAGCTGAGCATATAATTATGCAAATAGTGATCTGACAGTGATCCGCTGGAGGAGTGCTGAAGGAGAGAGAGTGTGTGTGTTGTGTGTGCGTCTGTGTGTGTGTGTGTGTGAGGGGGGGCTGTCAGAGGGGTGACATTCCAACTTTGCCTAATGCCTGGTTCCTTTGGAAAGAGTTCATCTTCTGCGGGGATGGCGTGCATATCAGAGTGGGCCGGAGCAAGCAAGCGTGACAACAACTCTCTTAAAGTAAAAATTGAAATATCAGGCTGTGTCAGCACAGGGGTTCCCCCAACTTTTTCATGTCAAGGGCCCTGCCCAACCCACCCACTCCTCCCCAAAATCTGCCATTACAGCACAGACCCCCCATTTGGCAGGATTTCATCCTAAAGCTCCGCAGCTGATGCTATTTTCTGTTGTAGATATGATTCAGTGTGGAGCTGTCTGTAACCGTCTGTACGACAATAGCTGGGAGAGTGAAACCTATAATCAAATCAGTCATACCTATTATACTTTCGCACGCTGTACTAACTTCTAGCGAGTAAAAAAGACAGACGCATCAAAGTATTTCTCCTTCGGTCTGGGGATCCCTCCTCTGGAGAGACTTTTAGAACCACCGGGAAGAGCCCAAAGTAAGCACCCCGTAGTCATGAAGAGATCATCGTCTGTCTTTAGAAGTGGGGAGACAGCTACATGTGACAAAGTGATGCATGAGTGGTCAATCTGAATGCAGGGCCCTCAGAGAATCACGAAGGATAAATGGGATATAGTTTCTTTTTAGTCGAACGCTAAGACGCAGGAGCACAGATGAGCACATTTAGAAACTCAAAGAAACTTTTCCTCCGGATTGGAATGATCTCATCTTACTTTACGCAACTTTTTAATGTTGCCATACAATCTGTAAAAAATGGATTTAGTAGATAGTGGACACGTCTTGAGGCATGCAATAATTCCTGGCCCAATATCTAATTCACTTCCCTGTGTATGAGTCGTCTGCCTTTGATGATCACTGACTGGAGGTCATAATTGAAAGAAGCCTACATCATAGCTTTGGACAGAAGGCAGGTTATTTAATTAAACTCCGAACATTCTCACGGATGTACAAGACATTTTCTTTTTTTCAATATCGCATAATTGTTATATTAGATAGTATTCTCCTTAGGAAGTTCTAAACACATTTTTTTTTAAGGCAGAAAGTTGAGTCTTGTGTGTGTGCGTGTGTGTGTGTGTGATTGAATGCCTCTCTTTAATCAGCGGCCTGACACGGTGTGAGGGGGACTCGCCTGGTTCCACTTGTTGTTCAGGGGTTAATGGAAAAGATTTCTAAAGATTTATTGAGGGGGCGTTTAATGACCTGATCGGTTTCACCGTGTGAAAACAAATGATGCTGTAAAACCTCGCTGAGTTGGAGGGGGGGCTCACTTTGCCAAAATTAATGACCAAAAAGAGGGGAATTACTGTTTATAGTTTGTTTTCCCTTTGACACACTTAAGTGACTTACTTAGGCTACTCGCTGAAGAGAATCCTTTAAAAAAGATATTGCTCTCTTTCAGAATAGCCTGACCTATACACGTTTTAAAATGTCAAACTTTTATCTACCGTTTAACTTAAAAAAAAAAAAGAAAAAAGAATAAGCAGCACTGGAATGAATTGATTTGTGGTTTGGAGTGTTTAGAAACATGAAAAAAAGACACGTAACACTGGCCGATTGTGTGGCAGCAAATGCATGTTAGTTGGTCTCCCCTCTCGGTTAGATTTCATAGAAGTCATGCGAGATGATGACTCAGGTCATTTTTCACTCGCTGCTCGACTCTCTCGTGCCGCTGCACGCGCTTTAACACTCTCGGGTGCGTCTCTCTTCGATGAAATCGCACCTGACTTTGTCGCACTGCTGATGTATTTATCCACACATTCCTAATGTGCGCCATTCTGCACCGGCATCAGTCTAAATACTTCTGCAAGAAAATCCCGATGGAATTGACAGCAAAACGAAACAATAATAAAGTAGGACATATGTACAGTTTAAACAGCAAGATGCAAAAGTTCACTGTGTTTGCTTTCGACAGCTTCGAGAGGTTAATTACAAAAAATAAATCCACTTTTAAATATGTTTTTAAGACAGCCGTTTGAAACCAAAATGGATCCAAAGAGAATGAGACACACATTTGACAGCATAATAAAAATATGTGATCGGACAGGACACTCGCGGTTTCAAAAAATCCAAAGCTATTAAACAAAAATATGCGTGTTCCTTAAACCAAGACAACATATAAACCATCTGCAAAAAAAAATGAAGTCTTCAAGAGCAATTGTCAAAATTAGTCCCCTTTTATTTGCAGACTGTGCTTTGAATTTAGGCTGCTCTTACATCTTTAGTTCCATTCACATATGGCTTGCTCGATATTATTAAAAACAGTGAACACCGTCTTGTTTATTCCTAAGGCAACAATATACAAATTATGGAGTAAAAAAATGAACTGATTGTAGCTGAAAAGCAGACAAGATGAGCAATGGTATCTTGAAACGAAACTCATCAAATCAAATAATAAACCAACTTCTTTGCTGAAACCTGGAGAGATCTGAATCAAATTAAAAGGAAATTAGGCCTGCAACCATCAGCCACAGTTGTCTCATTACAGCAAAAAGATAATCCACAAAAGCCTTAAACCATACACACAGTGGCAGGAGAGGCAGGATTTAACAGTGCAAAAGTTAAACAATGGGAACTATTTGAAGTAAAAAAAAAAAAAGAAAAAAAAAAGAAGCTATATATTTGAGAATGTGTCTAAGGTATCATAAGATTTAGTATCCGGTTTGAGTTTTTACTAATGTCATGACACATTAGAAATGTATTCCATTAAGCCTTGAGTGGTTTATAAAGCACACCAGCCTTGTGGAAATTTTTTATCATGTTTGTGTCACATAGTCAGATTATGTGCAGCTGAGCAGGACTTTGTCACTTTTAAGTACACAAGAAGAGTACTTTGGTGGGAGGAAAAAAGGGGGGAAAATAGATATCTTACATTTCTCCAACATCTAAGGAAATATCATTCAGGCTTAGAATAATATTGAAATCTTGGATTTCCTGACACGTGTAAGGTGATATATTGAGGTTTTATGAGTGTTGTGAGCTGACTTCTGGCTCCTGTTAAAATGAGATATCCCTCAAACCCATTTTGATGCTTGACTTTAAGTAATTTTAAATATGCTCAGTGTCCTGAATTTTTCATATTCAGCACAGATGTGTTTGTTTTATTTGTTTCATCACATCCAATCATCCGGAAACATCAATTTCAAGGATATCCAATGGAAAAAAACAACAGCATATATTCATAATAAACACATAGATACATACTTTCCACAGCTTTGCAAATCAAACCTAGAGACATTCTAAAGTAAACACTTACAGCTCAAGTATTGGCTTAATATAAAATAAAATCAAATAGTGTGAATGTGTGTATGAGACATTGCATTCAAATTTAGCTCAATGTAAAAAAAAAAAAAAAAAGATATCTCTTATTATAAGCATTGCAATCTCAGAAATATATGACACGGGTTTGAACCACATTTTACACAAAGCTGAATGAGAAAACTCCAGTTTAAAAGCTGACTGCATGTGCGGAGGAGTTAGAGAATGAAGAAGTAAAAACACAAACACCCTTTGTTAAAACAAAACAATTGGTCACCAGTAAAGAGTACGTGTTCACTCTTTGGAAAGAAAAAAACATTTGTGCTGGATAAGGATTTAAAAAAAAAAAAAATAAGAAGGTGGGCACTGATCAGGTTGAAATGTTATCGTACCTTAGCAGAGGATACCATACAGCATGAGCTGATGTCAGGGTAAGCAGCCCAGGCTTTAGGACCAGGGGGGAAGAGGGAGAGGAGGGAGAGGAGGGAGAGGAGGGAGAGGAGGGAGAGACTGAGCAGTGCAGACTGGAGGGCAGGCGGGGCATTAGCTCAGTTCAGGCTGATGTCAGGACAATTAGAGGTGCACCACAGTGCATTGTGCACAGCGCCTGTCAGCCTTAATCTCTGCTGCCGTGGCCCGTACCCGCAGCCAGGCCACAGCCCACGGGAAGCGCTAACACTCAGGCCCATATTGCTTTGACAGTTGCACTCATCTAGAAGTAATGCAAAACGTTATTGTGATGTATACATGGTGACCCTGTACTCTTGTCTCCTACAACAACAAGGCTGTGTGTGTGTGTGTGTGTTTGTGTGTTTGTGTGTGTGTGTGTGTGCGCGTGCGTGTGATCAGCCAGGGAGGGCTGGAAGGGAGAAATGACACTCAGGGTGAAGAGTGAGGAGAGAAGGATGGAGGGAGGTTACAGACGGAGAGGGAGGCAAAAAAGAAAAGAAAAATAGCAGAGAGGATCTGGAACCTTAGCCTCCCTTTCTGCATTCTCCCCTCTGATCCCTTGCCACCCACCTCCCTCTCCTCTTGTTCCAAGTCATTTTTGTCGGTCCTCTACAAATCTTGGTGTTTGTTTTTGAGGGAGCTGCTGCGTGTGGTAACAGTGTTGGAGGTCTCCTCCGCCTCTTCATCCTCTTTCGCCTCCAGGCCTTTACTGAAGAACCTGAAGATGGAGTCGAAACTCATCCAGGAGGTCAGCTCATGCCGCTCAGTGCCTACAAGTAAAAGACACACACACACACACACACATAAGTATGGTTCACAAATTATTTGCTTACTGCAAACCTGTAAACAAAAGGAAGTTTATGGTGACCTAATTAAAACATTTAGCTCTGCAGGCTATGCAGTACTACGGAAACACAGAAGTTGAAAATAAACAAATACCATTAGATGAGATTGTTAGTCTTATAAGGCTCACCACTCCCACAATGCACTGCATAACTGCATGCAGTGTCTAAGGCCTTATGCATGAGAGCCATGACAGCCTATGACCTATTAGTCCAATGGGACAGCCTTAATATGTTATCCAAGTGGATACCTGATAATCAACACCACTGCACGTCCCACTTTCCATCTCAGACCTTCCAACAAAACCGGAGTTATGCACAATAGGGGCACTAAGCGAAACCAGTGGAGCGGTAGCCATTCATTCTAAAGGGCTGATTGAGGATAGGCAAGACAGAAGCTGGAGAGAAGTAACTAGCAAGCATATCAAGTGGTCTGACGGTGGTGGGGGGAGGCAGCAGTGCTGGGTTTCCCTCTGACCTCCTGCAGGTTAGCCAGTTCCCAAGTTGGGGTCACACTGGAGCTTGAAATCTGGTCCATGCGCCTCGGGTTGCTGCCCGCCTCAGGGGTTAGTGTATCGCTGGCCAGCTTTTTAGTTGGATAGCTTGCAAACTCGATGGCAGTTTCTATGTTTCTCCTCTGCCAGCCAGTCCTGCTACAGAACACGGCTCTGCATCGGAGCGTCCATGATGAGGACAGATCGTGGCTGCAGCTGTTGCCCGACTCGTCTCCTACTCCTGCTTGCTAACCATTCAGCGAGAGCGCTAAGAGATAATGGCTTGTTACTGCCGCCGCTGGCTAGCAGCTCAGCTGCTTAGCAACACAACTGTAACTGGACTTGAGAAGCCATAATAAGGTGCCCTCTTGTTTCCCAGAGGGAGAATAGGTTTGCCGGGAGATGATATTAAGAGTTTCATCTCTTGATCGATGGCGCTAAGAAAAATGTACATGTGTTTACAGACAGAGGGATGAGTGAATACAAGCCTTGAAGAAAATGAGTTTTCTTTTTTGAATCCTTATTTGCACACTTAAGTATTTTTCTTTTGTCTGGACCTGCATTTGTTTTCAAGATAAGAAAATTAAAATGTGTCCCTACAATTTTCTCGGGAGGATTAAAACCCAGGATAAGCTTAGTATCTGAAATCAGTTAGGGTAGTATGAAAACAACCGGTCCCAGCAGAAAAGGGTTGAAAACCACAACCCTCGTGGATGAGTCAAATCAGTAGTACATTAAAAATACCACTTTACTCCTGCTCTTCTCTTCAGTGCCTTTCTCCTCCCTTCTCCTGTGTACATGCGATTGGCTATAAAAAGCTGGACTAGAAGGCCGCAGGGATACAATTAGGAAGTACCTTAAAGGCTCTCTCACCATAGACAGGCCTCTGATGACCACTGCACTGACCCCATGTTTATTAGATTGACCCCTGCCTGCGCGCATTAATGGATATGGTGTGTGTGCACGTGTGTGTGTTTCTGTGTATGATTGTTAGACCGGGGGTAAGTGTGGGGTCCGAGTGTGGATCTGGGTTCAGTTGCTGGTGGTGTGTTTTGTTTGTGTGTGTAATTTGTGTGCACTAGTATGTAAGGGGGTTCTCGATCACTCCGAGATAAGGGACTGTGCTGCACGCTATATAGCAAGCAGGCTGCAGTCAGTGCCTTAGGTCAAATTTACTGGCCTGGCAATCATGGGAGTCAATAACCCCGCACTCTCAGTGACTCTGCTACCTGTGTAGGGCTCAACATAACACCTATCCCTGGAAAACAAAGACACAGCCCTCTCACACCTCTAATCTATCATTTATATCCAATTTGAGGCACTGTGATCTTCCTCCACCTCCTCCTCCTCCATTTTCCCCGTCTCATCTGTCTCTCCCTCACTAGCGTTTTTACTTCTGTTTTGTCCTTTTTTTTTTTTTTTTTCTCTCCTCCCGCAGAAGCGATCAATGCCGCAGCGCTCTCTCATTCACCCTGAACTGGTGGTGAACTCCTCCGGAACGCCGCCAGCCTCTCCACCCTATCCCATCGCAGTCCGGGGTCACCAGGGGGGCGTCCCTGTGCCAATATGCAGATGAGCCTGTGCCCCTCCAATGACTCTGGTGTTAAGCTCCACCCCTCTATATGGTGGAGCCCCCACCCAACGACACTCACACACATTGAGACACAAACCCACTCTCACACTGGCTTAAATAGGCCTTTAACAGCTTACGTCCGCTCTTCCTTTAATAGTCAAAGTGTGTCGAACTTAATGGATGTTGTCAAAGCTGAGATGTGATGGCTGATTTAGAGGAGGAACCCCGATGACCGGGCATCAGAAGCCACTAAAGACTGAGAGAGAGAGAGAGAGAGAGAGAGAGAGAGAGAGAGAGAGAATTACCTCAGCTATGCCACAAATCAAAGCAATATCTTTAAAAGATATGGGGATCGATGAGGTGTCATCTGGCTGTGTCTTGTGTGTAAAGCTAACCCATAAACAGCCAATGAGTACTACAGTACTTTGTCCTCAATTTTAGCCCTTTACTGAAAGTTTTTTTTTTTTTAACTCATAGGCATTTTTAATTTTTTTTTTTATGAGCAACTGATTTCATGGATTGTTAAAACAAGATATAATGGACCAAGAGCAGCTTCCATTTTAATCAGTTTAATTACAACTTGTATCTTGTATTTAACTGATCAAACTTTGAAAATAAAGTACCCTGTGTATTGCTGTGTGCCTTTTTGCATTAACTGTAAACCAATTAAGTTGCATGTTCCAAATCTTAACAAGATCATTGTAATTGCATTAATTTAATAAAGTTTATTGTAAATGCAATTATGCCCTCATTTATTGTAAATGCAATAATGATGTTACTGTGGACTTCATCACATTGGTTATTGTCCAGGGAAGTACAGAAAAAAATCCTCCTTACTTTCACAATGTGTTTGTAATTAGCATTAGGCAATGGCAAGCTTAACAGAGATCGTTTCTGCAAGCAGAACGATGACGACTGTAACCTTGAGGTGAGGCAACACACGCACACGCACACAGACGCACGCACACACACGCACATGCACACACACGCACGCACACACACACACACACACACACACACACACACACACACACACACAC
>CALSCE010010657.1:15110810-15123332 GCA_943593645.1 Bovichtus variegatus | reverse complement strand
CACACACACACACACACACACACACACACACACACACACACACACACGGTTTCTTCTGCTACACACAACCATAACACGCAAACATATCTACGTGAGTCAGCCTCCCTAACTTACGTAGATGTCCCGCCTCACATCAAAACATGAGTGATGTTATTACACTTGGCGAGCCGGCACGCCTTCATTCGCGGGGATGTGGTTGTTTACGGAGAGATGGAGGAGGAGGAAGCCGCCTGGTCAAGAGAGGGTCAGACCTGAAGTGTTCTAAGAGAAGCAAATTGACACAAACCTCTCCTCAAACTTCCTGCCTGCGTGTGTCCCTGCGTCAGGGGAACCTGGCTGGAGCCAAGGGGCCTGTGTATATGGGTGTGTGCATGTGTGTAGGTTCAATCTCTTGGGTTTGGAGCCTGGCTGGGGGAGGGTTTGCAGGAGCCCACGTGCGCTGGGACAGTGAGATGGCCTGTGATGGACAAGGCAAGACAAGGAGGATTTCCCCTGTTTGTCTGAGAGACCGCAGCAGGCACGTCACACACACACAGGGGAGAAGTCTGTCTCCGGGATGGATTTCAAGTGTGTGTGTGTGTGTGTGTGTGTGTGTGTGTGTGTGTGTGCCCCTCTCAGGGTCACAGACCCTGGGGCCATCTACTTCAGTCTGGTTAAGTCAGACAAGCCAAGGCCACATTGACACACTACATGACTTAATAATATAGAGACCCCCGGCTTGGTGCCGCAAATACAAGGCTCACACGTGTGAATAATCAAAAAACCACACACATATATCTTACTTCTTTATGGAAATGGACCATTTAATATCATTACAGTCACCTTGACAAGTCAATAAATATCAAATGAAGTAAACGTAACAGTCCTTTAACACAAGGGCAAGACCTCGACAATGGCAAGCTGTGCATTGTGTTGGTATGTGTGTCCTCAGCAGCCTGAAAAGTGTGTTTTGTTTGTGTGCGAGTGCGTGATGTAGCATCAGGGGGTTAAACGGAGAGGGACGAGTCTCCGATCTATCAGGACAAGGGGAGAACGGCTTCAAAGACTCAACATCAACCCCTCTCTCTCTCTGACACACACTCACGCACGCACACAAACACTGACGGACAGTCCATTGCTCCCAGCATATCTCTACTTTGTCCTTGGACTGTCTGAATACCACTGGAGGCGAGCATGATTTGAGAGAGCAAGTGGGAACAAGAGAGAGGGAGACAGAGAGAGCGGAAGAAAGAGGAAAATGATAGAGGGAAGGAGAGGGAGAGAAAAGAGGCGCCCCTCAATGACATCTAAAGAGATAACTCACTCTCCAGAGCTTCTTTTCTCTTGCTATCACTTTCCCAGGCACCGTTCCTTCCACATAAGGCCTCAAGTGTGTGTGTGTGTGTGTGTGTGTGTGTGTGTTAACTCTGTGTGTGTGCATGCGTGTGTATGAATGAGTGACAGTAGTGTATGTGGGAATACAGAGTACGTGAAGGTGAAAAAGGCAAAAGATTTGTGAATCTCAATGAGATGATCGAAAGAGCTATCAAGCACAATGACGTGCATACTGAATACAGCACATTGTATACGTACGCCAGAAAAATAATGCTCTTTTTCATCAGACATAATGACAGTTGACAGAGATTATTATTTAAACTGGTCTGCATGTTTGTTTGCATGTAACGTCAGTGTTTAATTGTAAGCTGAAAGTTGATTATTCAAAAATAACTGTATGCTGTGTATATATATATATATATATATATATATATATTCATGTTAGAATCATTTCGCAGTGAATCTGCAGTCAGATGGCTGCTTAAGAAATGATGTACAGAGCACAACACAAACAACAGCTGGCTTGTCTCTTGATTGAAAGTTAACTTCGGGAAAACAAAGCATAGGGCCAGCGGCGGGTCACAACAATGTTGAAAACACCCAAACAAAACAGCAGGAAAACACAAAGTGGCCCGACGCTGCCACTGTTGTCAGAAATGCTCCCCTTTGGAGGCACAGACAACTGTGGGGAAGAGTTAACCTTTTGATAAGCTGCTTCCAGTCCCAGCTGTATGCATTTTTCATCGAAATGTGTGAGTCAGAAAGAGAATAATTATCTTCTCTCGCTCCATGGAGAGGCAAGGGGTTGTAGCCCCCAGTCTGGTCTTCATAAATGAACTAAGTCCTGAAATGAAGGAGCGCTGATGAGCAGAGAGAGAAAATGAGTTATGCTAATTCATAACCCAAAAATAAAGGACATTTACAACTTTCCCAGTTAAGCACAATTGCAAAGGCATTGAGACGCACGCATATGCACTGGAATTGCCAAAAGCATTAAGACGTTCCATTAACTTAATAATAAACCAGAATCTACACTTCAATTTTTTATTCCAAAACAACAACTTTGATAAGAAACCTTAGCCATTAACCTCCAAGGATGCATTCGGACTGATAATAGCGGCGCTTCCAATATTACAGCTTTCGGATTTATTTCAATGACATCACATCACTGCACTTGTGCTCAGGGAACTCCAGCAGGGTCATCCTGTAATGCACTGTGTTCACAAACCAAACATCTGCAATCGCACATTCCAGGTAGCTCGTGCTGTAAAGCGCTGTGCTAATTTTACCGGAGCACATTATTGCAGCCATGATAGATTCAAGTTAAAACAATCTGCCTCAAAGGACCACGAGCCACTTTGTATTGTCTTTGTGTCTGATACACCTTTACACTGGTCTTCCTGGTTTGCATCTTATACAGTATGTGCACTTGTACCGGTATCAATTATTATTGTTGGTCTGAACACGGCCCAACAGTCCTTGCTCTGGAAGACCTTCCTAGTCAGTGCAAGAACAACATGTATGCACAAACGCACACATAGGCGCGCAAGTTGAGCAGCGTCTGCCAAACAGGGCAAGGTCGCTGATCCCTGTTTCGGAGTGGCCACGATCACCTCTGGAGGAGACACAATATACACCTACCCTGGCAGAGACACTTGTGTACACAGACACACACACACACACCGAAAAAAAAAAAACCCAGAGCTTAAGACCTTTATCTGACAGCATCAGCTAACACCAGATACACACACAGTCCTGCCCTGACCTTGCAGCCCTTCAAGACTAATCAAAATTGTAGCTGGGATCAGAGGTGTGGGTACAACGGGCAGAGAGAGTCATTCATTTTGTGCATCGTGTGTGTGTTCCTCATATACGTGTGTGTGTGTGTGTGTGTGTATGTGTGTGGTGGGGTGGACGAGACGAGTCAGAGATTGAGGGAGGGGAGGTCAGGGGAGGCACTCACCCACTCAATCCTCCACTATTGACTTGTGAGCACAGAGACGGTGCCGAGCGGTCAACGGCAAATAGAATAAACTGATCAATAACCTCGCACTTGTCAGGGGGGGACGAAGGCACCTTTAAAAAACAACACAGCAGCCCAACTTGAACTATGCAGGAGGGGAACATTGATCAAATCATGTAGAGCCCTGCCAGCCCTCTCATCCAGTTTTGTCCTCCATCTGTGACGTGTGTGGAACGCTCCTTCTCAATAACACTGTGGGAGAGGGCTCGGAGAAGGGGCGGCGAGAGGAGGTGTCATTCCATTTCAACAATGGGAAGCCATAACCAAGTAGCAAATTAAAACATTTAAAAGAGATAACAGACACATTAGGGGCGAAAAATGGCTTCAAACAGTAAACAATTATGGGATGGGATTGAGTATATGTTTGTGTGGAGGTGTCTGCCTGTTGAGGCAGGTGATGGAGAAAAGGGAAAGAGAGAGGCACGAGGAAAAAAAAAGGTCAGCAGGACCGGGAGACGGAGAGACGGGGAAAGGAAACTGTGAGTGAGAGCTGCAAAAACACGGGAAGGAATAAAGGAGAGAAGAAAAACTACCCTCTGTCATAATTTAAACGAGCCGTGGTCTCCCAACGCTCTGTTTACAATGTATAATTTATGCCTCCCAGTTCAAACACAGCTTTATCTGCACTCAGCTGCTAAGTGATATGATTTCACTTTTTATAGCAGTCCCCCCCCACCCGTCCAATCCACCATCACCCCCCTAGTCCCTCTGTAATGCAGGCTCGTGTGATTCTGCACGCCTCATGCACTGACTTTCAACTGTACAGCCCCCCGAGGGCTAAAGTAGCATATTAAACCCCTCCCTAACCCCATCTTCTTCCCTCCCTCAAGCAAAACCGCAGCCCTAGACACACGCTTAAGCACATGCGTTCTTGCGTGCGTGTGCACACACCCACAGCCATGCACACCCTATATGCCGCGAAAAGAGAGGGCTGCCTCATATTTTACAGCAGTTAAAGTTTCTTTCTGTATTTATTGCTGTATTGGTGAGCGGTAATGTCCCATTTCACAGCAGCACACTCTGACCTATGATCAGAGCCTCTCTGATGACCCCATGGCTCTGACTGAGTTGCACTAATACACCACTTAGGTTACTCCGGTTTAATGGCACTTTTCATCTGCCCCCTCCACACTTACCCCGCGGAGCACACACATACATTACAGATATGTACAGATACCGTATTGAACATCATTCTGGGGGGGGGTTGTCAATGGTTACATCCTATAGTAAAGGCTCAATGGGTTTCAACAGTGTTCACCATGGTCATCAGTGCAGTGATTGCATAGTATGTGGTGTATTGTGGAATGTTGCATAGACCATGTCAAGGTATTTAGACTGTTGTACACATTTTACTGATACACACTCTGTACTCTGGTCTATTCTCATTACACCATCATGTTACAAATACATTCATCTGACTTCTGTATTACCCCCCCCACCCTTTCTTTCTTCATCTCTGAACCCTTGTCCTCTATTTTCCCACCATTTCCACTATGCATCATACTGCTCCCTTTTGCCTTCCTCCAGCATCCCTCTTTTTACTTATTCTCTGCCATCTCCTCCCCTCTTCTTTCTCAGCTATTTGCCTACATAGTGTTTGTGCTAGCAGAAAAAATTCCCACTTCGTCTCTGGGGGGAACTGCGTTTTTCTCTGCTCCGCTCGTCTCTAGTTCTTCTCTTGTATGTTTTCTGTGCTGGCAAAGCTCCGTCTTCCTGCATGCAGCAGGGAGTGTGCTCCGTCTGCGGCTGTCCCAGAAGGGATCCACAGTGTGATGTTACAATCTCCACATCCAGAGGGATCCTCTCTCTATCTTCCTCTCTCTCTGGCTGCTCTTTTCTCTCTTTCTCTACAAGATGTTCATGCCCTTGTTTTTTTTCTCCCATCTCTGACTGCTTTATCCTCTTCTCCCTCTCTTACTTCCTAAATCTGTTTATCTGACTCTATCCCTCTGACACTTTCCACCTTAGATGCACTCTCTCTCACTCTCTAGCCCCACCGACACTCGCACTCAAAATTACTCTTTACCTTTCTGCTTTCCTGTATTCTTCTTTTCTGATCTAATCTAGAAGTGCAAATCCTGGACATTTTGCGGAAAAAAATACAAAAGAGAATTTACATTCAAATTCACAATTAACTGAGATCTGCAATGGAAGTTATTCAAAGTGCAAGCTCTATCGTCAACCTTGTAGCCCTTTTTATTTTAGGCATCTTTAAATATGACGCTCTTTGGGGTTCCTTTACTTCTAATTAAAAAGCATGTGGGTCCTGGAGCACAGTAAAGTCCGGAGCGACAAGACTCAACAAACCCCTTTCTGCGAGCATACTGAACAATGCCTCAGTCTTCAGTCTCCAGGGAGGTGGCTGTTGTGTGTGTGCGCTGCAGTCCAAGTGAACGGCCAGGCAACCAACCAGGGTTGACTGCCATATGGCTAGGAGCTGTCCTGCTCCAGTGTCCCTGTAGGGGCACACCATGATGGGGCACACCAAAGATCCTAAACTGGGCACCAGGCCCTGTGACAACCCCCCTGGGGAAAAAAAAAAAAAAAGAAAAAAAAAAAAGAAGGATAACCCAACCACATACTCAAGCAACAAAACAGGCACTGCTGATGTGCATACGTGCATTAACAAGAAGGCTCTCGTTCACAAAAAGTATGTTATGGATATCACAGGGAGTGCTGAAGTTAGTGTACAATTTTGCAACTGAGCTAAACAAAATGTACAACCAACCAGTCTGCCAAAACAGAACTACTAACAGGAAATGAGTCAGACCATTACACATGGCACACTATATAATTCTGCAGTGCATTGCACTTCAGAGCACTTCAATGGGTAAAAGAATAGTTTACAGTGAATACATTTTACCATTAAAATTATATTGTATTACACCCACACACCCACCCACACCCACGCCCACGCCCACACCCACACCCACACATACACAGTAGTGTATTAAGCCCCTTATTACCCATATCTCCCTATAAGCAAGCATGTCATCACTTGGAAATTTGGAACTCAAAAGTGAAAGCTGCAGATGGGAACACAGCTTGCACATAATGATGCCAATACATACATATACAGAGAAATACTGTATGTATTCAAGGGATTTATAAATATGTAAACAGAGTTTTAAAGGTTGAGGAAGATCTTCAGTTTGCAGAAATGCAGAGCAATGCCTTGACTAGAAAAGATGAGGTGCTGTGTGGGTGAGATTCCCTTGACCTGCCATCTATGGACAAGGTCTCCGGTTAATTAAGTTTCTTGTACATCGAACTGCATGGCTATTATGTTTGCAGTGCTCTTTGGAGATTAACATGGAGGCCTCTAAATCCACCTCACAATTTCATTTCATTCAACAGGATTTCTTTTCTCTTTTCTAAAGGTTCATATCAGCAATGTGATATGGGGGCGGGGGACGGTTGTGTGTGTTTGTGCGTGCACATGCGCATGTGTGTGTATATCGGTTCTTTTCAGCGTGCATTTTGTGACTTGTCTGTGCTGAAGTGATAGATAAAGAGAGAGGAGAGAGAGTGAGGTCTTTTCAGCGTGCATTCTGGCATGTCTATGTGAAAGAGAGAGGTGTTAAACTGGAACACAAAGAATGGGATTCGGGTTAAAGCTAATTCACCTCTCTAAATATTGCTCTTGGCTGAGGATGACACATTTGTCCGTGGTGTTCTCACGTGGCCAGAGATGAGCTGGGACTCAAAATGTCAGAATTTGATGCCAGTGTGATCAAGAGCAATCACAAGGTGAAGAGCAAGCTGACTGTCTGTCGGCACAAAAGCAGACTTTGACACGTCTAGGTAACACAATCCCTCAGTGTAAACGATGAGTACAGAGGGCATAAAGTATTAGTATGTTGGCTACACACACTGTTGCCAGGCATATGCAGACAAACATAGATTCTCACACACACACACACACACACACACACACACACACACACACACGTACACACACATGTGCACACACACGTGCACACACACGTCTATTGAGCGATTGGTACAGGATGTTTGTTTCGGTGGAACTTGAACCTGCCTGTGCCCCTGGGCCGCAGATAGGCAGGTGTTGGTGCACGCACACACATACACACTGACACGATCACATTCAGAAAGTAAGAACACCTGGACAGCTGGGCTGGGCTGGGCTGCACAGCACTGTCAGACTCACAGGAGCTGTCACACACTCCAGGATGAAAGTGACCCTAGAGCTGAGAGGGGCACACCTGTGCCACGGGAGGCCCCCTGTCTGTCGAGCACCCTCTCATAAAAACACTCTGTCACGGTGACAAAGTTGTCGGCGTTTAATTGGCACTTAAACTCGCTCACTGCTAATAAGGGTACTAATAACATCTCTCAGAGCCACCTAAACAAAGGGACAAAAGAGGATGAAGAGCCCAAAGAGGGTTACAGTAATACAGAGAAAGCTAATTTAGCATCATGCTCTGAATGAAAATTGCTGCAAATGTTATATTTGTGTGTACTAACTAGTTGTCTGGCCACCTAACTAGTTCCAGGCTGGTGGCTACAGCTTTGGTAATACTGTCTAAGTCTGTGTGTCTTCACAGGGCGGTACAGTGAGCAGCTTTGCACTTTCCGCTGCTATGAGCAATCATCAAAGCCAGTCACACATACGCATGGGAGCCGAGGTTCACGGGTTTCTTGCTTGGTCGCCTGGCTCAGGGCAGAGTGTGTGTGTGTGTGTGTGTGTGTGTGTGTGTGTGTGTGTGTGTTCCAATGGATCAGGGCATTGTTTGATCATTGCCCAGTATTGTTCAGTACAGCCATTAAAGGGAACTTTTACCTGTGTGCTGAAATGGACAATGATGAGAGAGAAGAGAATGATGGAGCAAGACAGACAGGCAGAGACGCAGACAGACACAAAATGAGTGAGATACGCTAAGTCAAAGGCACAGAGTCGGACGGACAGAGATATGTTGAGAGAATGTGACGCACAGCCAAAACAAGAGACACAAACAATGCAACAGCAGAATGGTGAAGCTACAAACCCAGGCTGGGCAGTCCAGATAAATGGGGTGGGGAGAAAGGACAAGGGAGGGCAGTGGTCTTGTGGGTCTTGTCCTGCCCTCGACCTGCGAATGCTGGCACACCCTGTCCTGCTGCTGGCTAAATAAAGAGCCCCAGGGTGGGCCGGGCTGGGCGGCAGGAGAAACAGACACAGAGTCGGCATTACCCAGCTAATCTCATTAGGGAGGCAGCCCTGCCAAGCTACCAGGGGTCAGCCAGAGTGCCACGTCACTCATCTCACCTTTGGCACTCCCTGTGACCTGCAGGTTTAGGCTGAGACTTTGTGGCCAGCGAGGGAGACGAGGTTGGGTTGGTGGCAAAGATGGTCAGCAAGCAGTAAAACTAAGAAAAGGGGGTAAACCAGATCGGCGGAGTTGAAGGTCAGCGAAGCTTAGACACTGGGACGTGTCTCTATGCAGTACTTTCAGACAGAGGTAGCGAAAGAAGAGGGAAACCAGAAAGTGGATAAAAGAAAAACAAGAATGAGACAAATGCAGTGAAACAGACATAAAGCAAATGAGAGAGAGAGAGAGAAAGAGAGAGAGAGAGAGGGACCAAAAGAGAGGAAGAAAGAGATAAAGTAAGTAAGAGAGGTAAAGAAAGATGGAGAAAGAGGTAGAGAGGATGGATAAGCAGCTTCCTCCTTTGCAGCTTGGTTTAATGTATTTACAGCGGATTGCATCAGGGTGCTGTAGTTAAAAGGGCCATCGCCATCCAACAGGGTCAGCTGAAGTGTGATGTGCCTCTTATAAAGGGGATGTGTGTCACCAAGATCACACACACGCACGCCCACACGCACGCCCACACGCACACACACACACACACACACACACACACACACACACACACACACACACAGAGAGAAGATAAAGTCAAATACCCGCAGAGACAGATACACAAGCATACACAAGTGCGGGCTTACATGCACACACGGTCAAATCTCTTCAGAGCAAAATATGAGAAGCCAACAGAGTGTCATAAACCCTTGCCAGTTCTTTCACATGGAGCAGACCCCTGCGACCTTCCTATCTCTCTTTCTCTTCTTCCCTCTCTCTGTGAACACAGTTGAGAGCTGATATGATGACACTTTTAGCTCTAGATCCCTGTGCTGGGTTGACATTCAGCGACACGGGCAAAGGTAGGAGTTTACAGCCATGGAGCATCTCAGTCCTGTCAGCACCTTGGCTGCACGCTGCTCCCAGACAGGGTCAGGCATGTTATCTAACATTACCTGTGCACAGTGCGCAGCGTGCCCAACATCACCGGTACTGCCTATTGTGGACACCATGGCCATCATCTATGTACCAGCATAACTCCACAGAGGAAATCTTTTCAGCATCTGTCTTGTGCGCTCTATCTTCTGAAGTTGGGGATCCGGTCTGACTTCACTTAATATAAAAAAAAACAAAGTTGTTCATTGACAGATGAAGCACCATCATACATGTATATCAAGAAAATAAATACACCGTACATGACCAATATACTCAAAATGCAAACTTCCAGTCTTGTAAATGATTATTTACTAAAGCAATTTACATCCTCTTCAAAATCAAAGTTCATAATACTTTACACATTAAGTCCCAAGTTCTGACTGTGAGTTGAATAGATGAACAAATATTAACGGTTCAGTCCTTTTCACTGCATCTACTTGTACCAGCGGCTTTATCCTGACCCTCTCATGACCCCTGAAGGTCAGCAAAAAATAGCAAAATAATAGCAGGGAATTAAGGCCAGGATAGCATAACCAGTGACACACACTACTATGGACTGAGCTCAGTTGTTTAAAACCCCAATCTCATTATTGTAACTCCTGATACAGAGGAAATACACTGGCTGGAAGGGGTTGTGAGGGATAGAGAGAAAGAAAGCCGGGGGCAACATGGAAAGCAGAGGTCTTGTCGAGTCTAAAGCTCCTGGTTTGTTTCTGTGATGACTAAAACAGAGACTTACAGTTTTTTGGCTATGACTTCCATCATTAGCCACCAGCCAGTGCCAGTTGACATACTTAGTGGTTTTAAAAACAAAAGTGAAAAAAGGGAAATTAACCCAATCGCCTTTTCTGCTTGGGGGACACATGTTCAGAGCTGTCTTAGTTAGCACACCTTTGGAGCGTTCGTGATGTCTGGGTGGCTGATGGGTTAGGTGACTACCATGACAGTTGTTTGACGGACAGCGTGCAGCACGTTTTGACTAGCTAGCTGACTGGCTGCCTTGGCGGGTGGCTGGTTGGTGAGCTGGCTGCTGTCTGGATAATAGCAGACAGTTTATGTTATTGTTGAGCTCTACTCGACACTCTGAGTGTGTTTAGACGTGCCCTGTAAACTGTGCATAAGAGCATCGACTGTATATCAAGGCCCTCATCCAAAACCCTCCAAAAATAGGCAGAGATGGAGTTCGGGTAAATGGGGAGCCAGCAAAACTAGTGAGGAAAGGGGGCCGGGGGAAAGGTTGAGAGTTCACAGCTGAGTTCAGGCGGACCATGCACTGCTTTAGGCCCCCGGCCAAGGCTGAGATCGGGATAAGCTCCTGATGGTTCCACTGTGAAATGGGATCAGAGGAGGGACAGAGGGAGGGATGGAAGGATGGAGGGAGGGCTTTGGGGGGGGGGGATAACTGTATGAATAGGCTAGAGTTGGCGTAGAGATTTGAAATTGTTTAACAAGCTGGTGTTGGAATATGCTCCCAGGAGCAGAGCTGAGTGAATTGCAGCTGTACAAGGAGGGGACATGCTCTGAGGAATTTCTCTTCATTCTAAAATATAAAGATTGCTGAAATAGTGCGATTTGATTAGATTCCTAAAGAACCACATGACCTATGCCACAGGGAATTTATCTTCAGAGCATCAAAGTGAGGAATAAAAACGAATCTATTCGGTCAAACCACATGACGCGACACTCTTTTCAGTTGTATAATTGATAAAAAAAGAAAGGTTGCACAGTCACATGTAGAATGACCGGGTAGTTAGAGGTAAACACTGAAAGTAAAAGTTTCGGTGTAGTAAGCCAGAGTGCCTGAGGCCCTATTCCACCGCAGGTGCCAAAGTTTCCAAACTAAAAGCTGATCAAGCTAACCTTACAGTTACCTCAGTGTAAATGCCCTACAGTTGACTAAGAGTGGGAGTGCCCTTATCCTCTCAGCAGGGGAGAGAAAGAAGCAGGGGAATAGAGAGAGAGATAAAGAAAGAGTCTTTAAGAAAGCGAGGCTCTCCTGACTAATTTCAGAGGGGTGAACAGTACAGAGTTCAGATTTGTGCCAGAGCACGATTTGCAAAAAAAAAAAAGCGCATGCACCACTTCAGCAAATATTAACAATAATTCGAGGCACATGTCATAGCTGGGTTAGGCATAGGGTTATTCATTAACTACTTAGAAACTGCCAATTTTAGAGTCATGATATGAACAACTAAAACAATCACAAAGCCTGAAGAGATGCTTTCTCTCTTTAAAAATAAAGAAAATATAAATTTAATTAACTATCAATTCTCAAGTTATGATCGTTAGATCTGATGGAATGCTGAAAAATGTTGATACATTTTAGACGCATGTTCTCATGACCTATCTTTTATGTACGTTTCCATGAAGAGAGCTTGTGCTTGTGACATATCGTGCGTGTACCATAAGTGTATGTTTCAACACATCTGTGCGTGTCTACATTCTGGGAACTCATTACCAGGAAAATCAATGCATGACATTGGTTTATAGCGGATGGCTTCTCATCAACCTAAGACCTCATTCCATCCTCTCTAATTTCAGGCTAAGCACAGACACCACTACATGTGAACACAGGCACAAACACACAAATCAATACACTAGGCACAATCATGCTTATGAGCATGATCAAACACAGCTGGAAAAGTGTAAAAGCTTTCTGTGTCTGTGAGAGGGTTTGTGTTAGACAGTTGGAAGCAACTAAATGTGTGTATGAACTTACACAAGGCAGCATGGGCATTAGCTTGTATGTAAGCATGTTTGTGTGATTGTGTATTTGTCAAAGCATGCATATATGCATTTTGTGCTTGAGGTGTGAATCTTTGTGTCTGTGTGTGTGTGTGAGTTTGCAGGCAGGTGTGTCTGATAAAGATATCAGAGTTAACAGAGCCAGGGCAGGATCGGAATGTTGAGGAGGACTGGGGGGCTCAACAGGCAGAAAAGAGGATG